>JAAIXJ010001742.1:0-259125 GCA_013403705.1 Heliconius hermathena
CAAATATCGATGATTAAATAATAAATATCGAGAAGAGCGTGAACAAACGAACAAACAAACAGATATAGCGACCGGATTCTATTACATTGTTAAATGTCCCCAATAACAACTTTTCTAATATATCTTCCATGGACAGACACCGATGAGTTACGATTTCATTATAAATACAGATATAGATTAGTTGTTTTTTTTTCAAAACTATTAAATCTCCTTATGGGAACTATAAAAATGCAACCCTAAGGTTTTAATAATTTTAACATTAGGAATCTTATGTACTTTTGCAATCATACATTATATATTAAAATAGGAATGTATTTCAGTGTATTAAGTAAATATTTTAATAGTTTAAGGTCGCTAGTACCTACGACAATTTCTTAAAATTACAACAATTTCTTAAATGAACTTATATTATTCTAGTGTCGACCACATTGCTAATAAGATAGTAAATGATTTTTTAGGAAAGGAAAACTTATAGTTTAAAAGTCTAATAAGTTATAATATTTAATTTAAAAACATAGATATAAGTATTTTTAGAAATAAAGCTCATATTTTCCCAGATTCAACGAGTTGTTTCACTTCATATCGTTTTATTTTACCAGTACTATTGTAGGGGAGATTGTCTACAATTTTTAACATTCTGGGGATTTTAAATTTGGCGAGTTTTTCGTTGCAAAATTTTTTCATACTTTCAAGATTAATTGACGAATTCTCTCGTAATCTAACGACTGCACAAAGTTCTTCACCAAGCCTATCATCAGATACACCAATTACCTAAAATACAAAAAATATATAAGTAGGTATACAATATACAGGCTGTATACTATTTGTATTAAAACATTTCGTTATAGTAATTGATATAAAGTTTAATTTAACTATTGTTAAATCTCTCAACAGAGATGCTAACAACGTAAATAAGTTGTAATAAGTGTATAAGAATTTCAACGTAGCCCGATGAGAACGTATGGCTTAGTAGGTCAGAGCACTTGAATGGTATCCAACAAACGTGGGTTCAAATTTTCTAAAAAGCATTTTTCTTTCCTAAGTGTAGAATGACACTTTGAAAATGTAAAAAATTTTTCCATCCAAATTGTTCCATTACGAGAAGCAAGTCCAACGCCTAATTTTGTTTTAAGCTGAGACATAGACAATAAAAACATAGAGACTGAAAAAAAATATTTGTAGAAGAGAAAAGACATGTACAAATTAATTTTTAATATTTTTTTATACACTATAGTAAATTCAAATTTTCAAAATAACTGTGTAATATAAGTTGAAATTTGTATTCCAATTATATATAGCTCATATATATATTTATATGTATAAAAAATAAACGTATATCAATAATATGCCTGAGGCCAGTTGTGGCGCAGGGGCACAATCATGTATTTTTATAAACGTATGTAAATCAACTGCAAACGCGACAGTCAGTAGATCTACTGCTATATCTCACTAGATCTACTGGAGTTAAAAAATGAAATTAATGTGGTCATTTTTCCGAGTGGAGAACACACCCACAATCATCGCGTATAAAGTCAGATGTTGTACCACTGCGCCTCGACGTCGTTTCTCATCTATATAATTAAGTTAATTTGTATAATATTATTTAAATATATTTAGAGAAAATTGGTTTGTTATTTTAGTATTATCTAATTTGTTATAAACTTAAAAAGTCATAACTTAATTTTGCTAGCACCAATTCTCTTATTTAATAGAAAAATGTATAGTTGTTTCATATCTATCTAAGTAGGGGGTAGGTTACGTGCACGACAAAAATGGTTTTTTCCGCGTAAATATATCTCGCTAGAAGTCCTGAATAAAAAGCCTCTATGTTCCACATTCTATTAAAATCCTTTCAGCTTTTCCGAAGATTACCCCGACAAACATAAAGATAGACGGACTGACAAAAAATTAAAAATTGTATGTTTGTGTGCACATATATACACTTGAAAAATCATGGTTATTATGAAATCACAGACAGACACTTCAATTTTATTTATATGTATAGATAAAGAAATAATGTATTTACTTATATTTCTAAATATACCTGACATTCAATTATATCTGGATGTGAGTTTAATACATTTTCAACTTCCGCTGGCGCGATGTTCTCTCCTCCGCGGATGATGACATCCTTTACTCGGCCTACAAGAGATCCATATCCATTGGAAAATATTTTAAACTGGTCACTAAAATAGAAAGCGCAACTTAAAAATATTTTAAATTAAGTTTCTTTAGGGGGAGGCCTTGGTTGACCTTCGTCAACACACTATCAAAAATACTGGACGAAGGTCACGTAAAAAGCATGAGCACATACCGGAGGGCATGTATGAAGAGGTTGATGACAGTGGACGAGGCGAAAGAGGTATATAGAGATAGCAGCGCTTGGCGCTTCGTTCCCTCTGGCTACCATTAGGGATACAACGTAAAGCTAATTTAAATTATTAAGCTTCCTTTTTATTTCATCTGATTGACTGATCTCTGGCTCGGACATACGTTTCATTAATTAAAAAAAATGTATTTACAGTAAATTAAGTTCAATGAACTCTACTAAAGCTTTAATACCTTATGTGAATATATGAATTTTATCTTACCCAGTGTAAAACCAGCCATCGTCTTGTAAAACCTTCTTCGTTCTTTCCGGTTCGTCCCAATAACGCAACATATTGCCGTATCCACGAACCATCAGCTCGCCTACCGATCCAAATGGTAACATGTTACCATTATCGTCTACTACCTGAAAATTATAAATACGATTATTATAAAGGTGCTATTATTATCTCTATATATAATAAAACAGTAAAAATATTTTGTCTGTACATTTAATAATTTTGACCGAAATTGATATAGGGACACTTAAAAAGAATAATAGAAAGCAAAACGATTTTTTTTGAATTTCTTGTCTGTCTGTCTATTTGTATGGTCACATTTTTCTCTGAAAGTACTGAACCGATTTACTAAAAAAGTTTCGCCAATTGTTTTGTTTTAACTCAACTTAACATTTAAAGTGTTTCATCAAAATCGGTTCATTAAAAAAAAGTTATCGGCATTTATATATTTGAATGAACTCAAGGCATTAGTTTGCCTGCGAATGTTATATAGCAATCGCGCTGGTAAGATTCTTGGCTAAAGAATGACATTCGAAACGTCTTGGTTATATGACTGTTGATAAAAATATATATATTTTTTAAGCACTTTTGTTCATAGTACAAACAATAAAGTAAACAAAATTGAATTGTTAGTGAAGGTTACCTTCATAAATAATAACATTTAAGTTTAAGTCGTAATTAATTCAACACATTGATAAAGACCGATATGATCTTCAAAGAAATATTAAGTAAATACATAAATTCTTCCGTTTTTTCGTTCGTTTGAAATAAAAATGCCTAAAACCAGCCTCTCTACGTGTACTCTGTAATAACTACATATATAACGTTGCCACACTATCTTAGGCGACGCTCTTAGAGCTCATCCACTACGTCACGGACTCCAAGACTACCTTGAATGTGTTAGGTATGCGGTCAGACCGCGTTATGCCGCACATCCGCCTCAGTATCTTCATTTCCGTGACGTGAAGCTCCTGAGTAAACCGAGATAGTGCTGCCCACCATTCGTTGCCGTATATAAGAACCAGTCAAATGATGCTCTTGTATCATCTTTGTATCATCAGACTCTTGAATTTGGGCGGTATCCTGCGATCGCAGACCACACCAGTGACCTCCCGTCATTTGCTCCAGGCAGCGCTTCTCCGTCGTAATCGATGCCTCCAGATTCGTGCATAACGGATCCAAGGTACCTTATTTTTTCCAAATTAACGGTTGGTTCAAAATCTATATGGATGGGGCTCGAGTCCGGGCTCCCACAGGCCATGTAGTAGGTCTTCGACATATTTAGTTTAAGACTACTTTGCCCAAAACAACCGTGAACACGTTCATACGGTTCAGCAGCCTTACCGATGCGGCCGTTCAAGTCCCCCCAACTAAGACCACTTCAATAGACGATACAGCAAGTAGAACCACTTTATACTGCCCCCAAAATGATTCCTTTTGGGCCGCCCTCAATCAGTACTCTTACCGCATCAATCGGTTAGAGTAACAGTCAACTTCAAGGAGTCCATTCTGAAGCTCTTCAGAAAGCACTACCAACTTCATAGGGATAAACCGAGAGGAAAGGAATAAGACAGATAGAAAAGGGAGAAGGATAGGAAAAGGGGGGAATTCGAAGTTGATCTTGGCTTACAGGTAGGTTAGAGAGTGTAAGAGACTACTAAGAGACAATTTTTCTAAATTTCTACGGAAACTGAAAAAAAATTCATGTTCCTTAAAATATAATATATAAAATGTGGCTCGTTTCATATGAACATCATAACCAATATTTCTAAATATGTAGGTGGGGTACCTATAGGTATGTTTTAAGTCAGAGAAAAAAGTATAAGTACTCAAGTTAGTGATGAAATATTTTAAATGTTAATCTTTTATGTTATTCTCTGTAGTAAATACAAATTATTCTCTGGAGTAAGTACAAATTTTACCTTTGTTTCATAATGATCACATATGTAACCGACCGTGTCCGAAGCCACATCTACGCTCTCGTCTAGAAGTGACTGAAAAACACATCCTCCAATTTCGGTGAGACCGTAGCCCTAAAATAATATTGTACATGTTATTGTAGTTTCATAGTAATATATAAAATACATACATATCATTGTTGATCTACACACGTAGATCAACCATCATTAGTCTAAAATTTTTTTAAAACGTATATTAAGTATTTTTCTTTCTGTAGTGTGAAATAACACTTTACAATCACGCTGTATCCCGCACACAGCAGGATAGGCAGAGGAACCTAGTATTAAGACACACCGTTCCCCACTTTCCGCCAAGTTCTAGGCATTGCGTGTTAAGTGGCGGTTTGCCTCGACACCAGAGCAAAGAAATATAAATGTAAGTAAATATTTTATCTCCTCGAGTGGGGATCGAACCCACAACCAGTTAATTTTACAGTCACACTGTACCCCTGCGCCACGACTGGCCTCTACTATACTTTAATAACACTCACTTAAACAAGTTAAAAGCATCAATAGTCTATTCTAATATTATGCGCATACTACTCTTACACATATACTACTTATACTACTTTTAGTAATTTTCATTTGACCACTGGACCTAAGCCGTAGGTAAAATATAGTAAAATTATAAAAGTACTGTACTTTTAAATTGCACAACATAGGTAAAAATAGAGATAAAATCACAGCCTAATTTAAATCAACTAGAGGAATGTGTGCGACAGTGTTCAGATATTTTTTCTTTTTCTATAGATGTAACGTAGATACGATTGTGAAGTTAAACACACATATTAAGTATATTTTAATACAAAATGATGTCGTAACTCAGTTCTTCAATGTATAATTACCTCAATTACCCTAACTTTTAGTCTATCATACATCTGTTGTTTCAGACTTGTGCTGCATGGAGCTCCCGCTGTCAACACAGTGTGCAAGCGCAACGACGTACTGCTCTTCATCTGAGACATTAAGTCCATATACATTGTTGGAGTGCCCGAAACGAATGTACATCTATGGATTTTGGACATAAAAAAACATCAGATTCACGCTGTATCCCGCACACAGCAGGGCAGGCAGAGGGAGATGTGAATTGGTTTGTGGTCAAACATTGTGTTTGCCACAAACAAATTCTTTTCCTTACAAATTACCTCTGACAACCTAGCACACCCTCGTAAATGATTCGTGCAATTCCTATCCATCCGTTTAAATCACCACATTTTATTAATTTTTCACTCCTACTAATCTATACNATTCACGCTGTATCCCGCACACAGCAGGGCAGGCAGAGGGAGATGTGAATTGGTTTGTGGTCAAACATTGTGTTTGCCACAAACAAATTCTTTTCCTTACAAATTACCTCTGACAACCTAGCACACCCTCGTAAATGATTCGTGCAATTCGTATCCATCCGTTTAAATCACCACATTTTATTAATTTTTCACTCCTACTAATACTACCTAAAATATCCCTGACACTCTCCTAAAACTCATCGAGTTCGCCTATTGGAGCTGAGGATACTAGCGCATGCGCCACTAACAAGAATACTCTTGTAATCCTCAATTCGAAGCGAATCCAAAGCAGTCTCAATAACACACCTACACTTTGACAGCTCCCCTCACTTTCTGGTACGCCGGCCCAGAGAACGTTGCCCGGTAACGCCGTAATCGTCACCACTAGACACACCAACGGGGACGCACTGATGCGCGTCGCCTTTGGGAAACGCCCTAGCAGTGCTCTCTCGTGAGTTGCACGGCGGATGATGAAACGTTGCAGCCCTCGTAAAGGCTGGCAGAAGTCGTTGCGGAAAAGCCGAGCAAGCATATATTATTATACACAATGTTTTGGCGTTGCTAAATATTTGACAATACATGATACCGTCTGATAAGTTACCACCCTAATAATGTACATTATTCTGTTAAACGGCCCCACGGTAGTGGACCCGCCAAGACTATTGTTGGCTACTTACATTTGCCATTTTCTGTTTCAACTAAACTCAGTTCCGCCTCCGAAAACGAAATGCTTCCAGAATTCGGCGGAAAGTGGGGAACGGATGTGTCCTGTTGGAAACGGAGTGTCTCAACATTAGGTTCCCAGTTAGGTTCCAGTCCCTCTGCCTACCCTGCTAAGTGCGAGATAAAATATGAAGCTAAAAAATAATACATAGATGTAACTAACTTTTCTGAAATCAATGCTTTCATAGTATCAGTAATGTTGTACATAGGTGATGCCAACACCGTCGTAGAGCCGTGCCGTAGAGCTGCTAGTAGTGTTATCACAGAACCCAAAGCGTGGAACAGAGGTGTCTGGGTAAAAATAAGAAATATATATAGAAAAAGTGAAGAAGAAACTAGAAATACACCTAAGTCGTATGAAATCAAGATTATGACTTGGCACTGATTAGCACTACAGAGCTGGGAACATAAAGTTCCCAGCCTTGCCGAACTACTTCTGGGACAGCAGCGACATCATCACAAGAGAACCAAACAGTGACAACGAGTAAAATGTACGCATTCCATCCCAATCTGCTGTCTTGTATTGCTGGTTGCTGGTGTTCTGCGACTGTCGCGTCTAATGTGCACAACACTCCGTACCAGATGTGTAAAGACACAATAACCTGGGACACAATAATCTGGGACATCATATTCGCCATAGCAATTGAATGTAATGTTGGTTGGTTGGTTGAATGTAATGCTCTACTTTTTATGTTGAATTTCTAAATATTTAAGGGCCTAAGTGTATTTTTTCTCAATAAAACACGTATGTGGGCCAATTTACCACTTTGGCCATTTTATCTCATAATTCGTGAAAAAGAGACGTTTTTTATTATCTGTCTAATGACGAATGTAATAAAAACAATACTAAGCTTTTGCAGTCAACACAGCGCAATCATTGCTCTGTTTAGCCTATAAGTATCAAACTGGCTGATTGGCCCCAAAAATGAAGAAGTGTGTAGAAATTCCCCGCGTAAAAGTCTCAAATGACTATTTGGCCCTTGTACGTTTAAATGAGTGCTACATAGGCCGTTATATTCTAACAAAAAGTCCTGTTTCTGTGCAGAAATTTAAATTTTTTAATAGCTGACCTGATAAATTATATCGATAGAATGCGTTTGGCATAAAAAAGTCAAAATTGCCAAATTGTTAGTTTGGCCATATACATAGGACCCATCGATATATCGAAATTTCTGGTAAATATTAAATCAATATCAGTTAAGTCAATAGTATATTACTTAGGTAATCAATATAGTACATTTTTAGAGTTTCAATATAAAACAAATTGAACTTACGTAATACACAATATCAAAGATACTCGAAGAAGGTCACGTAAAAAGCATGACCCCTCGGAGGACATATATGAAGAAATTGATAACAGTGGACGAGGCAAAAAAGGAATATAGAGACTGTAGTGTTTGGCGCTTCGTTCTCTCTGACTACCCCGCAAGGGATAAAGCGTGAAGCTAAGTTAAGTTAAGTCAAAAAAAGTACCGGACAAGTGCTCGGGCTCGGGCTTTTCAACCGAGGATTTTTTTTTTTGCTAAAGCTTATTTTTTATTGCTCTAAATTCTAATCTTACCGCAAATACGCTATGGCTTCTTTTGTTGAGGTGTATACTTATTTTTTTTTATCTGTATGATTTAGTGTCATAATATTCATTTTACTCTTTTTATATTTTATTTTTTTTAGCTTACTTGTAGGATTCTAACTTTCATTACAAAATTATCGACATTTGCGTCCTAGAGATTGTTGCAACAGGTTTGTTAGAAAATTATATAATTAACCTTTATGGTGTTTCCACCCCGCAAAAAATCCCGGATACAATTAACTACACTTCTCCACAATCCCCTCTAACTTTCAATGTCAGCCCCATAACAATCAGCTCAGGTGGAAATTAGCCTAGACAGACAGACAGACAGACAAAAAAATGCTTGTTTGTGTTTTGATATTGTGTAAATATCCTTAAGAGCAGCCTTCTTTACACGAATCATTTCCGGCACCTTGTCATCCATCCATCATATCAACTTGTCGATGACTCGTCGTCCCTAAGAAATACCAAGAATTCATGTGCACGCCGCGATGATTGGTGATTGAGCTCGATCCCAAGCAACTTGAGTAGCCGAGTAGCCTTAGTTTTTATCGGTACATCTACTTTACAAATGTCAAAAAAAAAATCAGCTTCACGCCGTATCCAGCACACAGCAGGGTAGGCAGAGGGGGACCTAGTGTTAAGACACTTCATTCCCCACTTTCTGCCGAATTCTGGAGGCATTGCGTGTTGAGTGGCAGAACGCAACGCCGCGCCGCGCGTTAATATTTCATCTCCTCGAGTGGGGATCGAACCCACAACCAGTCGGTTTTACAGTCACACTTCGTGCCGCTGCGCCACGACTGGCCTCACAATTTATAATTGTCACTGATCTGTAAACATATTACTTTAATGCTAGTCGACAGTTTTTGTCTAAAGATCTTCTTTAAAATGAGTACTAACCTGTAAACACACTACTTGCCCTTCATCGTGAAAGTTTAATCTTTTGCCATTAAAATAAGTATTATTCACTATCCCGTGATGTGAGTCCAGGACACCTTTTGGGGTACCTAAGTTTAACAATTAAAAAATATATTTATTAGGTTTACTATAATACAAGGGGATAAGTTTTAATTCATGTTAAAATATTACAAATGACCTGAGTGACGAAATGAGTGCATTTTGATATGTAATTTAGTACCAAATAAAAAAATATTGAATCAATAATTAAATAAAGAATTAATTAAAACTAAAAAGATTACAGTACATTTTAAAAGAATATGAAATATAAAGACAAATACCAGTAGTTCCAGATGTCATTAATATAAACACTCCATCTTGAGATTTTATTTCGTTGCCATATTTTGTTATATCGCTACTGTTTTGATAATTTTTCAGTAATGACTTCATGGTTGTAACTCCACTAAAATTAAATTATATTAAAAAAATTAAATGTCGAAAGATTGGAATAAAACTTTGATGCGTGTGACTATATCGTTTTTATAGTTGTCTATTACTTTTTTATAAAATAAATAAAAAAATATACTGGATTTATAAAAACAAATATATATTCTTTATTTTTTTCTCAATAAAAGGGTAAGAAATCGGATTGTTATCTATTATAATATTCACAGCAACAAACACAGCAGAAAAAAATAAACAAATTAGATATTTGTTTTTATAAATCCAGTATCTTTTTTATTATTTATTTTATTAAGATTTTTAATTTTAAAACATACATAACTTTCTTGAGTACAGTTTACTTACTCAAATTTTTCTTTCCCCATACAAATAATGGAACGAAGAGATGGACAGTGTTCCGAATGTAGTTCACCTGCCTTAGACGTTTGTAATTCCGGAATCACCTTATTTAACAACTTATAGTAATCTATATTTTTTATATTGTTACCAAATACCATTCCCTTTAATTGAATTTTGTTGATGCAAAATTTCAGTTCGTCTTTTCCATACATTGGATTAAGAAAAACCTGTAATAGAAAAATAGTATAATATAAATAAAGGTAACGTAATATTATGTAGCTTATGCGTATATGATAAGTTAGTCTAAAACCGGGCATCTGGCTAAAACCCGGACAAGGCAGTAGCAGCTGTATTGGGTAGCTGCTGTGGTCTTCCCTTACTAGCATGTCAATAAATTTCTCAAATTTCTTTTCAAAGTACATGATCAAATTAATAAGCATAATAAAAATATAGTTTTTATGATATATTTTTCTATATATTCTTATAATTTTAAATAAAACATAAGTCATATTTTTTATTAAATACGTCTATAGCAAAATTGTTCGGGGTAAAATCGGCAAGTACCCGTTTTTCTATTGATATCACTTATTTATGGAAATACACAAAAGAGGATTCGACGTTACAATGTTTTGAATTTAGAACTAGACCTAGGAATTTTTAACAGTTTGGGGACCCGAAGGATTTAATGGATTCCATATTTTTTATTGTTAAGAGGCAAAATCGGGTACAAGATTTGGGAGTACCTGGTTTTGAGAAAAACTGTACAAACATGACTGTTTTTAATCATATTTTTCTGTTGTTAATAATCAAGAGAAAATGTGAATTGATGTGTCAAATCTTATATTAAGAATACCCTTTGACGCGTTACTTTACTTTATACAAAAGTGTATATTGTCAAACATATGGTAGTGTGTAGTATGTATTTTTATGCATAGTAAAAAAAATCTGCATTCTTTCTTAATGTAAACTATAAGTGTGCCAAATTTCACACTCTTTCGTTATCACAATTTTCGTTAAAAGGCAACCCTACTTTGCCATACAAAATTAAACATTTTATTAAATTAAAAAATTTAAAAAAAGCTTCACGCGGTATCCCGCACACAGCAGGGTAGGCAGAGGGAACCTAGTGTTAAGACACTCCGTTCCCCACTTTCCGCTGAGTTCTAGAGACATTGCGTCTTGATTGGCGGAACTCAACGCCGGGCTTTGCTTCGACACCAGAGTGAAGAAATGAAAATATAAATGTAAATAAATATTTTATTTCCTCGAGTGGGGATCGAACCCACAACCAGCCGCGTTTACATTCACACTTTGTGGCCTAAATTTGAGAAACAAGCTCAGCAATATTAGAATATTCTTTTGAAATGTAAAGTGTTACTTATTTTATCATACCGATGTTAGCCCAGCTCTGGCAGCGGCGAGTACAGAGATTACCCATTCTGAACAATTGTGCGACCAGATTCCTATCCTGTCACCTTTTTCGAACCCATTTGCCCTCAGAGCGCATCCTAAGGAATCAGCCTAAAAAGAATAATTCAAATATATTATATATACAATTGTTACTACACATGTATCCTCTGCAGATGGAACTTAGTGTCAAGACACTCCGTTCTCTACTTTTCGCTGAATTTTTCAGACTATGTATGTTGAGTAGCGTGACGCAACGCCGTGCCTTGTCTTGCCACCAAAGCGATGAAATTAAAAAAAATATTAAATAATTAATTTCTTAGGAAAAGAAAGCGAACCCATAACAGTTACATAATTCCAGTTACAGTCACACGTTGAGCCACTGCGCCAGGTGTCAGAACCGTCACTCATAAATATAGGAATAGTTAAAATATCAACCATTATAATTAAGAATATTTTCGTTGAACTCCAAACTTCATAGATGCTTACTTAAGGAAACCCCACAAGAAAAAGTCAGACGGGGTCAAATTGTACGATCTCGGTGGCCACTTCCAATCTCCACGTGAGATGACTATGCTCTAAAATCGCTCGTGCAGCACATCCAATATGGCATGAGCTGTGTGGAACGTAGCGCCGTTCTATTGAAAACACATGACGTTGGTATCCAAATCATCCAAGTCAGGCCAAAAGAAGTTAGTAATTATCAACGTATAACGCTTGCCGTTGACGGTGGATTTTATTCACGAAATTATGATTGTATCGATCTTTTCAGGGCTTTTTAGGGCTTAAAACGACTGTTTTAAGCCCTAAAAAGAATATGTGTAGAAAAATTTGTAACGAAAAAATATCAGAATTCAAAAAATTATATTATAGTCCCATTTTCTTTGGACTGGTTATCAAGGCAGTTTCGAGATTGCAAGGAGGTGTGAAGCAAAAATGAATATCAAATGATCAGGTGTACATATCTTTGGAGCATCTTGGAATCCACTGTGGGCGAGTCTAATTTGGGTCAAAATAGTAAAAAAATTCTAAACCCAGGATCGTGCACACACTTTTCGACAAAAACAAAACAAACGATATTAGTAAATCACAGGACAGGTATACATTTCGAATCGTAAAGCTCGAAAAAAGGCTTGGCGAGGTTAAGATAATTAAATAACTAATAGTGCATAGAATATTTTCCATATTTATCAAATATCTTTTGAATATCATATTATTTTAAATATATGGAAATGATCAAATATCGATGTCGATTATCGTTAAACGTCGACCATCCAGTGATTCTAATGATCTTGTTTGTCATTTCCTACCATCAGTTCATATAATGGTCGATGACTTTATGTAATCTTAGATTCAAAATAACGAAGGTAATTAAAGTGCTAAGTACATTTTATTTGACTAATAAAAGTATATAAGTAGCAGGAAAATAAAGATAAAATTTGAATATATATTTACAAATTACATCACATATATTAGTGACATATTAGTGACGTTTTTAATCCATGTGAAATAATGTCAATTTTTAATTAAGTATATTTTTTTTATTTGAATATTATACCACTCCAGACTTTTGACACTTGGTCCGTAGTCTATTTATTTTTATAAATAGTTTTTTAGAACTAAGATATCTTGGATATCAATCCAAGCTAGATCCTATAACTAAAATTTTAATAAGTGTACACATATTCTAATCCCTAATAAGGGGTAAATCCCTCGTTCGCAAAGGAGACAACAAGTAGCGAAGTAAAAACCCGGCGAAAGAGATTTTATATCGCGTACAATTTGCCTGTTCGTACGAGCGATTTTAAATCACTCTTTTGCCGTCCTTCACAGCAGTAAGACGTGGAAAATGGTTAAAGCAAAACTACTAGCAGTATCGATTTTTTAAATAAATAAATCAGCTGCACGATCTATCTCATACTCGTCATACTCATCTCATCCGTTCCCCACTTTCCGCCAAATTTTGGAGGCATTGCTTGCTGAGTGGCGGAACTTAACGCCGCTCTTTGCCTCGACACCAGAGCGAAGAAATGACAATATAAATGTAAATAAATAATTCATTTCGCTAGTTAATGGAGATCTAACCCACAACCGTCGCGTTACAGTCACACCTTTGTGCCCGTGTAGTATTTTATTGATAATAAATTATAATAATATATGTTCATTGTAAATTTAATGTAATAAGAATTTTATTTTAGAAATTAAAAATTTATATCATATTATAATTAACATAAATGCCTTAAATAATTTTATTACGTTTAATAAATACCTATTTTTTTTATAAATTATATTTTTTAAAAAATATATTTGGATAATAATTATATATTGAAAAAAAAAGGAAAAATATAAAAAAATGTTAAACAACCAACCAAGCCAAACCAAGGTTGATTGACAACTATAATAAAATAAAATAAAATAAATAAATAAATCAGCTTCACGCTGTATCCCGCACACAGCAGGGTAGGCAGAGGGAACCTAGTGTTAAGACACTCCGTTCCCCACTTTCTGCCGAATTCTGGAGGCATTGCTTGTTGAGTGGCAGAACTCAACGCCGCGCTTAACCTCGCCACCAGAGCGAAGAAATGGAAATATAAATTTAAGTTAATATTTCATCTCCTCGAGTGGGGATCGAACCCACAACCAGTCGGTTTTACAGTCACACTTCTTGCCGCTGCGCCACGACTGGCCTTGTTTACTTTATTGTATAAAATATTGTATAATAGTGCTTCAAAAATATATATTTTTATCAACAGTCATATAATCAAGACGTTTCGAATGTCATTCTTTAGCCAGGAATCTTACCAGCGCGATTGCTATATAACATTCGCAGGCAAACTAATGCCTTGAGTTCATTCAAATGACGATAACTTTTTTTTTAATGAACCGATTTTGATGAACCAAACTTTAGTAGATAAGTTGAGTTAAAACAAAGCAATTGGTGAAACTTTTAAGTTAATCGGTTCAGTAATTTCAGAAAAAATGCGGACAAAAATATGTCGACAGACAGACAGACAAGAAATTAAAAAAAAATCGTTTTGCTTTCTATTATTCTTTTTAAGTGTCCCTCTATCCATTTCAGTCAAAATTACTAAATATACAGACAAAATATTCAAAATAAGTCTTATTATATATAGAGATTATTATTATATTACTTTGTTTTCTAATGATATTTTGTAGCAGTTTTACATTAATTTATTAATTAAAATTAAACATCTCTTCGTGTGAACGTATCCACGCGGATGTATGTATTCTATTGTAACTACTTTTTGTCGTACTACAAAAAGTAGCCGTGCGAACGAGGGGTTAGATCACATAATCTTTAACAAAGAAAAACCGACTTCAATCAACGAATTATAAAGTAAAAAATAGTTTTACATAAAGTACAACGAATTTTCATTTTGTTAAACAAAAATAATTAAAAAAAGATCTATATTAAAGTGAAGTGATAAGTGATAATTTCAAAGTGAAGTTTATAGAGATTGACAACACTGGCATGAGTCAAACTCGTGCGTACAGTCGTCGGCATATTATTCGATATGCGGAGTTCGGTGTCACTTTCTGTCATATATATGTCACCGTAAGAATATAAACAACATTAGTTCATAATTTTTCTCGCCATATTGTAATTTATCGACACATTGTAAACTTTTTAAGCGCTGGCCCGGGTTGGTCCCTTTTACAGCAAAACCGACCAATATATATTGTGACCTCGTGGCTAAAAATCTAAAGCTAAAAATGTCAATAAAATTAAAATTATTATGTGATATAAAGTATGTTGTATTCAGAATTATTTTTTAGATATTGGAAAATTTAAATATAAACAATTAATAATGTAGACTGTGACTTTGGTATTTATGTACTAACTCCACCACAGATACACCGATATTTCAGTGCAGATTCGGTTAAGATAGGTTAGTTATTTGTAAATTTAAAAGTTTCTAGAGGCCAGTCGTGGGGCAGCGGTGTGTAGCACGAAGTGTGACTGTAAAACCGACTGGTTATGGGTTCGATCCCCACTCGAGGATATTCTTCGCTCTGGTGTCGAAGTTAATCGCGTCGTTGAGTTCTGCCACTCAACACGCAATGCCTCCAGAATTCGGCAGAAAGTGGTGAACGATTCCCTCTGCTTACCCTGTTGTGTGAGGTATACAGCGTGAAGTTGATTTATAATAGTTTCTAACCTTACTTAACCTGCACTTAAAAATCGCCTAATCTGTTAGTACATAAGTTTATTTATTAGTAGTAGTTTTTGAACTCTATAGTGATTTCTGGCATTTCACAAAGTCGGTTCACAAAGTATCGATAAATTACAATAAAAACAGAAAAAGTAAAAAGTTTATAATATTACGGTTACATATACAAACTGGCGCAGTAAATGACAGTTAGCGTCACTGTACTTTAGTGTAGTGATCAAGTTCACGGGGTAGCGGTGCTTGGATGAGGGATTTTTTTGTCGAGCTATACTACTAACATTTTAAACCACGGGCGGCAAATGTAATTTATTTTTTTACTATAGTAAAAGAGACAAATAAAAATCTTACCTTACTCAATAATTCTTCATAAGAAAAAGTTACGTCTTCATGTAAGGATTTGATGGCTACTCTATTGGGATATTTGTGTGCAGTTGCTTCTAGCACATTTCCTAAAGTTGCAAAAGATAAAGGTTCGCTTCCTGGATTTTTTAAATAGCTCAAATTTTCCGTTTGTAGCCCACGATATAATCTGGAATTTATAACTTGTGTGTCCATCACAAAATAAACATACCTACTCCCCTATAGGTTAAAAAAAAATTGCAGTACATTGACATAATATCGTACGTATAAATATATATTTATAAATATAATGTTATCTATGTAAAACCCTCATTTAAATTTAAATTAATTGTCGTATAAAATTCTAATTTATTCGTCGTTTATTTCTTACAGAGATAATGGTAGGTAGTTTATAAGTACTGAGGCCGTCGTGACGCAAACACATGTGTGTGACTGTAACACGACGGTTGTGGGTTCAATTACCACTTGGGAGAATTAATTATTATTTGTTTATATTGACATATCTTTGCTCTGGTACCAAGACAAAAAACATGCAATGCTTCGAAATTTCAGCAGCAATTGCGGAATCCAGCGTGAAGTAGAATTATATTAATGAATTAACTTTATAAGGGATCGTCCATTAATCACGTAATGTTTTTTTTACCATTTTGAACCCCCCTATGATATGTAGTGATGTTCAAGATTTACCTCCCAATCCAATAAAAAAATCTAATCTTTTCTTTATTCATTTAAAATTATTTTATTATTAGTACATGTAATATAACTATATTTTTCAAAATAAAATTATTTAATAACAAAACGTTACCTTAAACTATTAAAATTGTTATTTCTTTTCAAACACATAATATTGGTTCTTAGCATTTTCACTCAAAAAATAAAAAGAAGTACTCTGTATAGTATCTGAACAATAACTGAGCCACATTCGTATATTTTAGACTTTTATAAATATACTTAAAAAAATTATGGAGGCAACGTCAAAGACAGCTCAGCGGGGACCGTAAATAAGGCGCGATAGATTAGATAATATCAATTCAATTTGTATGTCAATTTCTATATCCTATCATTTTAAAGTTCCTAAGCTAATATAAAGGAATCAAATAGTTGAGGCCAATCGTGGCGCAGCGGCACGAAGTGTGACTGGTTGTGGGTTCGATTCCCCACTCGAGGACATGAAATATTTACTTAAATTTATATTTCCATTCCTTCGGTCTGGTGTTGAGGCTAAGCGCGGTGTTGAGTTCTCCCACTCAATACGCAATGCCTCCAGAATTCGGCAGAAAGTGGGGAACGGAGTCTTAACACTAGATTCCCTCTGCCTACCCTGCTGTGTGCGGGATACAGCGTGAAGCTGATTTAATTTAAAATAGTTTTCAATCCTTTAATATAACTTAGTGCATGAAGGTGACATATCGCATTTTTGGATTTTCGCTACTCTACACATGAATGATGGTGTTATGTGCATGCAAACAAATTTAGATCATAAAACAACCATATTTGTGACTATTTTAGAATTTCACTACTTGATGAAGGTTTCATGTACACAATTTTTATGGAAGTCAAAAAAAGTTTACTTTTCTACAGTGGATCAAGGAGCTATTTTGGCTTATAGTATTAAAATAAAAGAATATATATTTAATTAAGAGTTGACAACATTTCAAGGTCACGTCGATTAAAAACGTCACTAATATTTACTGTAATTTGTATATATTCAAATTTTATCGTCATTTGCCTGCTACTTATATACTTTTATTAGTAAAATGAAATGTGCTTAGCACTTTATTTAGCTTCGTAATTTTGAATCGATGATTACACAAAGTCATCGACCATTTTATAAACTGATGGTAGGATATAACAAATAAGATCATTAGCCTGGCCGCACCATACAATAATATTGTCAATAAAGTACGTATCGTCAATAATATAGCGTGTGTGCGGTCGATTTCTCGACATTACTGTAGATTTCTTGAAATTCTGTTTTTGTCACGACAATATCGGGGGAAGGCAGGCCTTATTATCAATAATATTGTCGTGTGTAGACTAGCGAACATATTACGAAAAAAAGAGTTCAAAGGAGGCGGACGCTTATGCTTTTTATTAAAGACGACGAAAACTGTGTAAATAGCGAAAATAATGTTAATATTACTACTCCCACGGTAAAACAATATTCAATAGAGTTATAGATTAAAACATGGAAACCTTATTCAGAGCTATGAAATATATTAAGTGTAGCATATCGCGACAAAGTTAAATAAAAGTAGTCGAGCTACAAAAGTTGCTTGATATTTACAAAAATCTAACCAAATAAAAATAATATTTTTTGAAAGCGGCTATTTGTCATTCTCATGTATTTTTTTAAATCATTCTCTGTTCATAAAATTAGCTTCACGCTGTAGACAGAGGGAACCTAATAATAAGACACTCCGCTCCCAATTTTCCACCGAATTCTGGAGCCATTGTGCGTTGAGTGGGAGAACTCAACACAATGGGTCGCGTTTACAAAGTCACACTGTGTCCCTGGGCCACGAATGTTCTTTGTCGAAGTTCATTAATAATATTAAAATGATTAAACTCAGTTTTTTTTTCTCATCCAGTCTTTGATCAACCTTTTTTATTGCCTTTTTTTAAGTAAGCTAAATGCAATAACTACAACAACGGCTTATTTAATTCTAGCTATTTTAGATTTAAGACGTATACATACAAACAAAGCTACTGAGCGACTGAGTCAGATTTTACTACGAAATACCGTCAATAATATTGCGTAGTATGCTAAGCCATATATTGAACAATATTATTGTCAATATTGTATTGACGGTAATATTGTATGTGTGCGGCTAGCTTTAGATTCATTAATTTTATTGAATGGTAGACGTTTAACGATTTCATATTCAAAAGATATTTGACAAATATGGAAAATATTCTACGAATTCATTATATACTTATCTCGGCAGTGTTAAATTGGAAACGTCAACTAAGGCTAAAATTCAAATTTCGTGATTTTAAAGAAAATAGTAATCTTAACCTAAACACATTGCGACGACTAATATTTGTTTTAATTGAGACTCAGTCGCAGAAAAGTTTACGCATGACCCTGCGTGAAGAATGTTTATTACTATTTTATTTCGATGGTTATTAAAAAAACCCAAAAGTGCCAGTTGAACTCCCCCGCAGTAGATTCTAAGGTGCTCGAAGGGCCTGTACACCTGATCATTTGATTTTATTTTTTTTATCTATTATGTATAGAATAAATAGATTTAAAGTGTCTGTTTGTGATTTCAAGGGCCGTGTTTTTTCAAGTATATAGGTAAACATTTTCAGACATTTTAAACTAAAAAGTAACATATTCAATTGTAATATATCTAAATGTATCATTTAAGGTGAAATAAAAGTCATTATCACATTCTCTTAATTCGTTTTATTACAATTATTATTTGGTTCGGAAATGTTAATAATTATTGTGAGCAGTTAACAAATCACTGAACTGTAGACATTTCCTTATTATAATAGAATAATGAATGATATTAAGAAAAATATTTAATAATTTAATAATTATGGCTTTGGAATGCAAACTTCATATTTGGTGGGTATTTAACAAAAAGTATACAAGATTTAACTTAAATTTTGTTTTAAAATTAATATATTGCTTATCATAAGGAACATAATGCATTTTAAAAACAGAATTCCACATAGAAGTAAAAAAATACATGTGACATTTCAATTTCTTATGAAATACCAAAATTATATATTATCATGTAGTATGATAACAACACATTTGTTGAATCCATTTATTAATCTTAGGAAGAACATTCAAGAACAACACGACACTTACTACTAGATTTTGAAAATGCATTCAACTGTTTAATATTAAAAATATTTTCTATGTCAAAAGTATCTGAAATAGTGGAAGTTTCAAAAAAAATACACGTATTTATTAAAACAGAAGTTCAGAATATTTTGAATTAAACACATAAGGTCTCTCCATAAGTTTCGAAAACAATACATTACTACGTAGATTAAAAAAAAAACTTTAACAGATTAGTAAGATATAAGAAATTCAAATTTAGAATTATTTATTTTTTTGTGTAACTAAACGATTTATTTTTAATCTTAATCTTAAGGATTCCTTATTTAATTATAATCAAAAATAGATTAGAATTTTGTATCTGTTAAAGTTAACGTCCGAGTGGTTTCAAAATTGTGTTTTATTCATCCATTTGTTAAATGGCATTATTATCTTAAACAATACAATTCAAAATATTTTATTAAGTGTAAAAAGATATAAAAATAATATAACATAAGTAATTAAAATTATTATGGAATAATTATAAATATTATAAATAAATATTTAAATACTTATGTAAATTTACAACATTGAATGTCATAATAAAACAAAACGATCAAACATAATCCTAAAATAAAATTTAAATAAATTAATTAAGTACACGGTTTCTTCTTAGTTTTTTTTTTTCTTAACAAGTAATAAAATTATCGTAGCAAGTAAAAGGTTCATGAGAAAAAGTCGGACTTTAACACTAACGTATCTATCATTCAAACGGTACACGTAATTATCGAAGTCTAAATATTAAAATATCATCTTTGAGCTCCTACAATGGCGACTTGACTGTCTTGTCCCATTAAAAATATTATTTTTATTTATATCATTTTTTTTTATTTTCCGCAGCTCTATCCTTGTATAGAGAAGATAAGAATTGAGCGATTGTGAATTTAGTATCGAACGATTTAAATAGTCGACATCTCTAATTTTATCGAATACTGTTTATCTTTGAATCAATGTAGATTACTTTCGTAATTATTTAGGGGCCATCCATAAATATATCAAACGAATGGTTTTTTTTACTTTTCCCCTCCTTGTCACAGCCTATTGTGACGTCACATATTTTGCGATTCTACAAGATTACTAGAAATAATGAAATTAAGTAACGTATTAATAAATCCCTCAATCTTGAATGAAACTGGAATCTTCAAGATCGATCTCAAAGTCGAGACCAGTTTACAAATACGACCCTTAAACAGCAGTTCACCAAGTGATGAGTAAGAGTGTGATAATTATGTATGATAAATAAGTGATTATATATAAAACGTAACGTCAGGTCATAGGTTACCCCCAACCCCCCTCCCCCTCCTTAAAGTGACGTAATTTATTGGAAGGCCCCTACTTTATTAAAATATTTTATTATGCATATTAACAATAGCGATGGTCACAAACCTCTTTCCCTTAGAATAGATTAAATTCTCGAATGTCAATACCTAGCTAATTGTAAAAACATGAACCGTATCAACGTCGTCATTGTTTCCTTGTAATCATTTCATATATACGTTTTGGCACCATTTATAACTAAGTTAACATCTAAGGACATCTACATATTAAATTCATTAAAATTCAGAGTATGTGTGGTTGTGATATTTTTTGAATTATATATTACTGTTTTTATTGTTAATAAAAATTAGAAAAGCTTGAAAATTCAAGGGGCATCCAATACGTTTGTAAATTTTAAAAAGTTTCAGAGCAAATTCTAGGAAGTGAATGTTAAAGAGAGATTAAATCACATCATTATTTCGGTATATAAAGTAGTAGCTCAAAGTTATTTTAAATTAATTAAATTAAATTAATTGTTATAATTATGACATTTTTAGAAACCCAACTTTTTGCAGTAAATCGCAAAAATCAAACATCTTATTATAGCTCGAACGTATGTTTGGTTATTAAAACCGTTTGTAAGTTAAGGTATGTGTACAGATTAATTGAGCATAGCTAAGAAATATTCATATTATTAAAAATTATGTGTTTTTTTATATTCCAATTTGAAGACTTAGCAGGGAAGTAACTATAGATTCACAAAAGTGATGGTATACCCCTTAAACATTTAACAAATAATACGAAATTCAGAAATTTGTTAACAAGAAAATTCATATAATTTAAATAAATTAAACTTAATAATTAAGTGCATATAAACCACAAAAATAAATACGGAATAAAATTGCTACATTTAATATTTTTTACATTTATTGCCTAGTCTTTGTAAATGTATGATCAAATGAAAGTTATTCTTACAACACTAACAACACAACAGCAACAGCTGTTAGAAAGCCATATTTTAAACCTAGAACTAGATTAAGAAAAAAAATATACAAATCATATATATTTACCATATTCTTTGGTTAAATAATATAACAGATACATCAAAAATATATGGGATATGTAACAAAAAGCGTATTAATAAAAGTAAAAAATAGTTATAACAAAAAGAAAATATTAGCCGCCTTTGGCTTAAAACTAATTGTATAAAAAGAAACAGAAAGGTTGTTGTACTTGGAAAGTAACGTAACTTAAATTACTAAAGTCTGAGACTCAACAAATAAAAAGACATATTTATCAATATAAATATTCGAAATAAAGAAATATTTCTTTGGTAAAATAACATTAATAAACTCAAAAGAGCAAAATAAATCAAAATACACTTCGTGCAAATATAATTTATAAGGTAATTGTGATGTATAAATAAACTTTGTAATAAATGGTAATGTCATGGAATGTTGTCTTAGAATCTTAATTATTTAAAATCAAATGTTAGAAAATATGTTTGCGAGTTTTTTCCTTCTTAAAAAAAGAATAAAAATAAAAGTGAGAACTCACTATCGCATTGTATTAAAAAAAACATTTTGTTTAAATATAATTATTAATCAATTCTAGAAGAATTAATAAATTCGAAAATATATTCGTAAACATATTTTCATACTCAAATTAATATAATTGGAACAACACTATGTTTTATTCAATTTGAATTTCGAGACAAGAAATATATTCAAAATATTTTTTAAATTCAATCAAATGATTGCTTTAAAATTTAATCGAATAACAAATCCAATTTATTTGAAGAACACCTTATAAAATAATTCGAATAATTGGTAACGGATAATCGCGACGATCGATGTTTAATCGAATAATGTTAAAGTTCGTTTCATTCTTCTTCGGACTCTGTGTCGGAATCGGGTATCGTATTAAACCAGTTCTCCCAGTTCGAAGGGTTTCCCATGGCGTTTCGACTAAAAATTTAAAAAAAATAATTAAAATACAATGTGTAATCAAGATCTGTATTTACATAAAATGTACATTCCAAAACGGAAAAACATGAACCAGCCTCGATTAATTATGACTAGCTTTTTATAAATGGTTCTTTGTGAGTCGATGTTAACCAATTGATGAGGGTAACTTGACAAAAAAATGCAGATTTTTTTTCTATATGGATGGATCTATTTTAAAAAATATTATAAGAGTGCTACTAGTATTAGTTGACACTGTGTTTAAAAGACCGTATGACGTTATATCATCGACTAATATTTCTTGACTGGCTTATACTTAAGTATGTAATATTACTATTATTATACTATTGCCGTTGTTAGAGGCCAGTCGTGGCGCAGGGGCACATAATGTAACTGTAAATCGACTGGTTGTGGGTTCGATTCCCACTCGAGGAGATGAAATATTTATGGACATTTATAGTTTCATTTCTTCGCTTTGGTGTCGAAGGGAAAGCGCGACGTTGAGTTCCGCCACTCAACACGCAATGCCTCCAGAAATTGGTGGAAAGTGGAGAACGGAGTGTCTTACTACTGGGTTACATTTGCCTACCCTGCTGTGTGCGGGATACAGCGTGAAGCTGAAAAAAAATACTGTTGGTTGAAATAAGAATACTCAGCTTATTAAATTTTAGTATTTTTCTTCATATGCGTGTTGAAATGAGAGTTACCATCAGATAGATTACGGGTAAGAATAAGCGTGGAACACTATATCGC
Organism: Heliconius hermathena; assembly: GCA_013403705.1. Taxonomy (NCBI): domain Eukaryota; kingdom Metazoa; phylum Arthropoda; class Insecta; order Lepidoptera; family Nymphalidae; genus Heliconius; species Heliconius hermathena. Next base: position 23,617 of record JAAIXJ010001742.1, read on the forward strand.
TTTCGGTTATAGATATAAAGTTATTTCGAATAATTTGTATTATCACGTATGACTATAAATTTATTGAGACATTTTTTTTATTTAAATGTATATTTTCATTTCTTCGCTCTGGTTTCGAGGCAAAAAGCGCTGCGTTGAGTTCCGCCAATCAACACGCAATAATAAAAACAATAAAACGAATGCGTCATTGACAAATGAGATGTTCCATGTGAAGAGTAGTACGCACCCGGCGTGGCGCGCGGCGGGCGCGGGCAGCGTGGCGGCGGCGGGCGGCGGCGCGGGCGGCGGCGGCGCGCGCCGCTGCAGCGTCTGCGTGCCCCACGACCCGCCCTCCTCCCACCTGCGCCCGCACTCCATGTCACCCGGGGAACGAACAATACCGCGGAAACCACAAAAGTAACTGACCGAAACCCTCTGCCTAGTATCATATATACGAGATGAATGCGTGAAATAAAAAAAATCTAAATGAACCAATGTTTCCGTTTGTACATAAAATAGTATTTGTTTACTTCCCTTATAATATCATAATCCTAATAACTCTTCTGTAATATTGACAATGAATAAAAAAAAATCTACTTAAAGTTAGAACTAAATATAAACAAAAGGATTTTAAATGTACATAATATATCCATAACACAAATTGTAAATCACAATACGTTAATTTAATAATGTATTAATATAAAACAATTCAAAATGTGTAAAACTTATTCGAAATGGTCTCCATTACAACCCATTAAACGTTACTAACGCCCAATATTAATAATCTATCTCCTACGTCAATCTTCGATTGTTCCATATATTCATTGTTCCATATATTCATTGTTCCATATATTCATCTATCCAATCTAGAGATTGAATAAATATATGGAACAATCGAAGATTGACGTAGGAGATAGATTATTAATATTGGGCGTAAGCCAGTTATTAACAGCACACACTTTTTTTAAGGGAAAATTATTCACAATATAATCCAGTTTTAAAGACTTTAAATTATAATCATAGCGTTTAGAGCAAGCCTTAGTCTCTAAAACAAAAAAGCAAAAAATCAAAATCCAATAGATTAAGATCGAAACTAAATAGACTGTCAACTCTCATGAAGTCCGGAACAGTCGTTTCTAACAAAAAATGATTAAGTGGATCAAGCTTTGTAAATCCGACGCTGAAAATGCTGTCTTGCTAAAAGGCTTCTTGATTATTAACATTTTGTTTTTAAAGTGCCTATCTACTTTCTCAAGAATAATACCTTGATACATTTGTACCGATATTTTGATACCTTTTTCACAAAAATATTTCTCGGTCACACTCTCTTAGCTAACACCCCACTGAAACCACCACTGAAGCCGGATAATGCCGTTGTTGTACTCTGTTACCTAATTGGGGAGCTTCTTTAGAACTTTCAGCATAAATACGGTCGTTTTGTTTCGCGACAGGTTTTAGATGCTATTTTCATCTCTCGACATAAAATATTTTGCTTTCGGACAGAATTTCTTTCAATTCTTTCCCTTACTATATTGATCGTCTTTTTATAAGAACACTACGTGGCCGGCCACATCTTTTTCAGATAGAGGAGAGACAGAGAAGGTTTCATTGTATATATCAATAGTCCGGTACACAAACATTTGGCTAATACCAAGCGTATGGAGGATTTTAAAAATTGTTTTTGGCTCCATACCTACATTATGTAATATAGTCACAGTGATTCGGTTCTATTTATCACTCCACTCCATTTTAATGTAATAAAATATTTTATAATATAATGGTACGGAAATATAAAAAAACAATGAACATTCGTATAAAAATAACAGATTCCAGGTCAAGAAACCTGGACCAAATTAAATAGAAATTAAAAAGTTACCTAAAAGTTTTAGAAATAGTACTTCTTTGTTTACATTTTGTCTCGTGCCAAATTGACTATACTATATAATAAATACTGGACTATATAAAATACACATAAAATAAACGATACATATAAATAATAGTTCCTTACAATTTCAAGAATTCAAAATTCTTTTATACTTCATTCTTTTTTTGCACAGCTTACAAAAATCATTCAACTTTTTTGTACATTGTTATCATGTCTATCGTGGTGCAAGTGTGTTACAGGAAACGCGATGATTGTGGGTTCGATTCCCACAGGAGGGATAGAAATATTGAAAAGAGAAACACAGAAAGAAATGCATAGAACAAAGTATCTTAGCACTAGATGTGCGGGGATTTTTTTAAAAATTAATATCAAACATTTAGCTTTTATAAGGACATATGCGGATATTAAAATTATATTTTTGAACAACTTTTTGTCTACGACTGATTATTAAGATATATTTTCAAATTAATTGATCAAACATACCCAGAGTGTCTATCGGCGGAGTGACAGTTCTCGCACTCGCTGCGATAGTCGTCCGCTTCAGCATCGCGCGTTCCTTCATAGCTGCATACACATGACGGCTGTATGGGAAAATATATTATTTATATAATATGCTGTATATTCGAAGCGTCGGCGCTCCTTTTACCGGAACAGCATATAGGGTAAAATATATTAAACCCATACCGAAAGAAATTAATCAAGATAACTCAACAGTTAGATGTAGGATTTATTTTTCATTGCACGATGTTTATCCATACCCGTATTTCGTGTGACGCAGTTACGCATAGATACCAATGACGTAAACACATACTACTACAGAACTACTACTAAAGGTTAAACAACTTTGAACTTTGCCGCCAATACCTACGACTCGATTTCGAAATGGAGCGTATGCGGCGGTCCTTGAAAAATGGCGTCTTATTTTATAATAATAATTTTATTATTTGTTTTGTTTGAAAAAATCACTTTTTTCATTATTGGGAAATATATAATTTTTAATTGTATTAGGCTTTTATAAGTTTTTTATAATAAAATTGCAACTAATCAATTAATAAGATTAAATAAATAACATTGATTGAACATGATTCTTGAAATAAATTATTTTTAAATGTTTTATGTAAACATAATATAACCTTATCAACGGTGAGTGGCAGTGTGGGCGCCTCGGGCTGTTTAGGTTTGTCGGGTTCGTCACTAAGCGCGCGCGGTCGGCCGGCACGTACACTCTGGTTCCTGGAGACATTAAATAATACAATAAACTATATAATAGTAGTTACATAAACATAGATAAATCAACATTAAATCAGCTTCACGCTGTATCCCGCACACAGCTGGATAAGCGATGGGAACATTGTGTTAAGACACTCCGTTCCCCACTTTCCGCCAAGGTCTGCAGGCAACGCATGTTGATTGGCGAAACTCAACGCAGCGCTTTGCCTCGACACCAGAGCGAAGAAATTAAAATAAAAATGTGAATAAATATTTCATTTCCTCGAGTGAGGATCGAACCCACAACCAGCCGAATTTACAGTCACACTTTGTGCTACTGTTCTCAACGGTTGGAACATTGATATGTTCAATATAAGTGAAGTACAGTACGGTCGACGAGTCATGGCCGCTGTGAAGTTAGCTTTAGAAAGCCGCGCGGATTTGATTTTAGGATTTTTCTTAGTTTTAATTATTTTATTCGCAAATCAACAATGTAGAAATGTTTAAAAAGTCTAACTTCAGGACAGCCATAACTCTCGACCGTACTGATCATATATCGTAGTTTACATGCTTTTCTCCACCCTCCGTAATATTTTCGGTACATTCGATATTGTACTGTGTAAAATTAATAGAATAATTTTAAACAATTTAACAAAAGGCTCTAAAAACAAGCACTTACTTATCATCCACAATTTCATTCGGTCGTTGCGGCACCACCGACGCGCTAGTTACCACGGGCGCTGTAACCGGGGGATGTTGGGGGAGATTCGGGGGGTGCTGGGGTAGATTCGGGGGGTGTTGAGGGAGATTGGCGGAGTGCTGGGGGGTGTTATCAGTGACGATGTTCAGGTTCCGTGGTATACTGCGTCCGTTGCGGTCGGCCCTTGCCGCGTCCGGTCTGTGGAAGGAGCGACGTACTTCGCCTTGTAGGGAGCGGTCAGCGCGGGTGAAGCCCATGGCTTCTAAGGTGGAGGTGTCCACTGCTGTCGATATGCGGGGTATTGTTCGGTGCCTGCGGATTATAGTTAACTTAGAGTACTATACTAAAAAAAAATGTAGTAAGAAGAAACTAATTTAAATATAAAAAATAATAAAAGACACTGTATCCCGCATATAACGGAGAAGACAGAGGGAACCTAGTGTTAAGAAAAGATTCCGTTCCTGATTTGCCATCGACTTTTCGGGACATTTCTGTGGATTGGCGGAACTCAATTAAACATTTCAAATTTTCATTTTTTCGCTCTGGTATCTCATTTGAATATAAAATATGTAAAAGAAATATTTTACCTATTTTCTTTTTTGTCATATATTTATATTATAACTTTTTTTACCTTTTTACATTTTGAATAGTTGTATCTGTAAAGACAAATGTTATAATTTATTAGTTTTTTTAACATACATTATACATTTATACTCACATTTTTCCATGTGATGTTTATGGTAATAAACATATGTATTGTCTTTACTTTTTACGGTTCCATACTTCAAAAGGAAAAAAAGAAATTTATAAGATCTTTTTGTTGTCCGCCTGTCAGTCTGTGAGAGAGGTAGAGGTATGTAGGTCAGGTATATATAATATGATGTACCGAACTCACAGAGCAGTGTGCGTGGTGTAGAAGCCGGGCACGTTGTGCGGGCGCTCGTGGTCGTCGCGCGGCACGCTGAGGCGCGCGCTGATGGCGCCCAGCGAGCCCGTCAGCCGCGCGCCGCCCGCCGCGCCGCCCGCCACTGCGACACGTCATGCAATAGTCAGCGTCGGGGGTCCAACTATTTATTATACTAAATATACGCAATTAATGCTCTTTACGAGTTTCATTTAAAATAGATAGGATGGGATTATATTTTTTTATTAATTCATATACATTTTCTTTGTGTATCTCAAATATATAAACTTTTTTAGTTTCACACTGTATACTACGTATAGTGGACAATGGGTGGGACGATTATCGAGACATGCGTGTTGAGTGAAACTCAACACTGCACTTAGCTTTGTTATAGAGCGAGAAAATGAAAACATTAAATATTCCATTACCCTAAATGGGAATCGAACCCACAACGGTCACGCTTACAGCCCCATCCTTGTGCCACCTGGTCACGACGGCATCGATATAAACTTATTCATTTATGTAATGATTATTCATTTCACGCAACGATCGAATTGGGGCAGAAAGCGGAGATAGGATCTCAACATTAGGTTCTAAGAAAAAACTACTCTCTCACTCTCTTTCCAAAAAAAAGTAATATACTTACTATTCTGTGCCAAAGGATGTGGCATGACGGTCGCTTCAGCATGAACTGGCTGTAGAAGTGGCGCATTGTAACAGTTCTGCGTGTTAGCAATCTGAAACAAGAACACATAAAATTTAAAATTACTTTACAACTTTAGGAGTAACTGGTCAAACACTTATATTATAATAGTAAATATCCACAAAATAAATAATTTTTTGAAACATTTCAACAACAGAAGAGAATATCGCTATATACGAGAATAACTAATTGGAATCAGGTATTCCAATTTATTATTCTGTGGGGGAAACCATCGAAATCCTCTGGATGTCCACTGGATGTGACATACGTGCTCAACGGAGTTTATGATGGAATTTACTCAGCGCAACAGATGACTCACTCCCCGAAAAGTTCGCGATACACGGTGGTTCCATGGTGTTGGTGTTTCCATGTACTTAATCCACACGCAAGCAGAGACAGCGGATCTTATCAAAAAAGGATACGGAATGAGAGGGAAACTCGTGCACCCTATCACACTCGATCAAAGGTCTTCGCCATGTCCAAACTAACTGCCAGGCCCTCTCCATTGCTTTTGATAGCCGCAGCCCAGCGCCGCCAGCCGCAGGGTTGAACGACCATGGCGGAAGCCATATTGACAGTCATTAAGCAATCAGTGATCCTCCAGATAAACCAAGAGTTGTCTATTTATAATGCTCTCCATCACTATCGAGAGCAGGGAGGTGATAGTAGTAGGCCTGTAGTTATATAGATCAGAGCCATCTTTTCTTCTGGATCGGCTGGATAAGAATGCCAAAATAAACGCGTTACGCCGGTGTCAGCTCAGGAACACATGCACGGAGCACTAAAGGAGAGATACCATCTGGCCCGTTCAGCTTGTGGATGTCCAAAGAAAACAGAATTCTCCTTACAACTTTTTGGTTGAACTTAACCTCAGGCATTGGAGCTGTGGCACCGCAGAATGGTCGACGGCGTTGTTTCTCGGTCATCTAAAATCGAGTTAAAGGCTAAGAAAGCTGATAGCTGAAGCTGAAGCTGGAGATCAGCTTTCTCTTTCGCCGCCTATATGTCATTTCCTCTGCGTAATGGTGAAAGATGGGTAAAGTTACCAAGTGCCGTCGTTGAGAGCGACCAAAACTGATATGTTCCGGACGGGTAGCTCTCATGCTTGCTGCTGCTGGATCTTACTCTGGCAATTGGCTACTTAAACTTCCTAGAGGCTCGGTTTCACTTCCTCTTTGATCCTTTCGCCTACGAATCCTTAGTAACCAGTGCCTCGGCCCAGATTTGATATGCGTCACGTTTTCTGCAAGTTGCAAGCAAGTTGCAGGACATATCAAACCTAAGCTGTGACTTGCCACCGATTGGCACTACAGTACTAGGATAATAACGTTATATGCTCTGTGGAACCACGTCGGCAACATCAGCGGCACAGGTACTAGGATCATTGGAAGAGAAGCAGACCCCCAAGGATAAGATGAGTAAAATTATATTTTTTCATTTCATTTTATTTATTTCAGATACTATTGAAATCATATCCTTTAAACACACAAACACAAAATATACATTATTATATAAATAAATTGAATATTAAGTTTATTTTACCTGAGCAATCGGTCGCGGTATGTTGACGTAAGCGTGCGACGCGCACATGTCGTCGCGCGCGTCCGCTGTCGGATATGAACGGTGGAACGACGTTTCGTTTGTTACGCTAGAATAAAAAAAAATATATTTAATATTTTCAAGTTATTCCACACTTAATAATAAAAGTACTTTTTAGAAAACATAAAAATTTGAACCCGCGCTTCTTGGAAACGGTCCAAGTACTCTGACCAGTATATATGCGATATGTTATCATCAAGCTATGTCTAAATTCTTATATATTTGTTACAACTGACTTATGTTGTTAGCATTATGGTCTGTAAAGAAATTTTTACTTTCTGCCACCCAATGATAATTTTTTAGAATTCTTTACAATTATCTTTAGTGTTATTCCACGCTTAGGAAAGAAAAATATTTTTTTAGCTTCTAAAAAAGTTATTTTTTTCATTTTATCGTTATTATTGTAAAAACATAAAATAATCGCTTAAACAAACATAGATTTTTATAAATTTTTACTTTATTTCTGTCAAATTTTCCGACGCAAACAAAAAGATACAAGTTTGATGCACTTTGAGACTTTACAATTATTTACAAAGACATATCAGGCAATTAATATATATGCACAAAAAAAATAAAACAAAACTGATTAATATAATCCTATATAATTACCGCATAGGTTCAGACCGGCACTGCGCCATAGCCTCCTCATAAGGCGGCGGAGCTTCACCCCTTGGTAAATAGTTGCTTGGAGGCTTCCAAGCCCCCATTGGCGCTGTTTCACAGCTCCCGCCCATGTAGCCCATACTGCCGCTTATATAACTGAAAAATGAGTTTTATTTTTAGCCTGACATGTTTATCATTTCCGCGTATTGATAGCAAGACAAAATGTGGCGTTGAGTTCCTCCACTCCACACAATGTCACGATTCGGCGGAAAATGAGGAATGAGGAGTGTCTTAACGCTAGGTTCTCTCTGCCTACCCTCCTAGATACAGGACCCACTTGGAAGCTAAAAAAGAACAACATAATAAAATGTTATTCCACCCAAAGGAAAGAAAAATACTATTTACGAAAATAAAAATTTGAACGTCGTATTTAAACTCACGCCTTTTGGACGGTCTCCAAAAGATAATAATTTGAACGTAACGGTATTTATCGTTACGCTCAAATTATTATATATAGAGAACACAAAAAAGCGCTTATGGAAAATAAGATAAATGACATTTAGTATAGAAATATGACACTGTCAGTGTAGTAAGTCCAAAATAACAGATTTTAAAAGGCAAATAGATATATAAATATTGTTTTTAATTGTGCTTCAATTATCTTTAGTAGTTATAATATTAGTTTTGTTTAAGTTTGGTGAGGCTATGGTTTACAACAACAGTGTTTAGGTATAATTTAGTTATTTTTATTTTATTTTATTAGTAATTTTTGTTTGTTTTGTTTTTAGTAATTATTAATATGTATTGAGCAAATAGTAAGTTATAAAATAGAAAACACAAATCTACAGTAAAATTTAATTTAAACTTTATAATATATTACTATAGTACTTGAACAAATTAAAGGACAAATGAAAAATTTTCACATAATTCTTAGCCATTTCTTATTTAAATATCTTAAAACTATATTTAACAGCATTTGTATTTAGTTAATATTTAGTCAATGAATAAAGGACTAATTTTGTAATAACTTCCCATCATTCTAATTTAAAAATAGTACTATTAAAATTGCATTTGCAGTAATTATACTAATTGCCGAGTTTTAAAACTATTGTTGCACAGTGCAACAGTGCCCAACTGTATGTGACGGTAGCGGGTTTGATGCCCACTCGTAGGAATTGTTATTTTTATTGTTTTTCTTCATTACCCCATCTTGAGAAAAGCACTACATGGTCACCTACCATGTGCCAAAAAGAGAAGATGTAAAAACAATATTACCCAATGCTTGTCAAACTTCGCTGATCCTCCGTATGTGGTGGTCTGCGTCGTTTCTGTTTCCTAACTCTGTATACAACAAGCGCTACGGTCAACAATACAACAGCAGCAGCACCGCCTGCAGCGACACGAACATTAGCCTCGGCTCCCTCTGCCGGCTTCACTACATCATCGAGACAGATGAAATCGCAACATGTGTTACCTACACGAAATGATCTGCAATCCTGTAATTATTATAAAAATAAAATTATAAACTAATCTACATTTATATTATTATATTTTTTATAGATGCGCGGGTTAAAATCATGCTACATTATATACACCATTTTTTTATGTTTTCTATGAGGTTTTTTTTACTAGTATAGAATCGCAAAAAATATAGCAACCTCCAGAATTCGATGGAGAGTAGGGAATGGAGTATCTTAACATTAGGTTCCGTGTGTGAAGCTAATTTAATTTTGTTTTTAAATATATTTATGAAATTTTACACAACATTGTCTTTGATTATATATTTATTTTAAATGTATTTAGTATTAATTTATATATCAGGATAAAACTATTGATAAAAAAAATAAAAACCTGCCTAGCCATCCGCAACTGTTATTACATTAAACCTTACCTAACTCACATGGGAGTCATGCATTCATTGTGTGCGATACATATAAAATGTGATGATATATGCATAATAAATAGTTGACTTTAAGTGTTTACTTTTAAAGTGATTACTGATTAACTTCATTATCATGTCATAATCATTAATTCTGTTCTACTGTTATAATTCATTTTATTTATATTTACAGAAATATTTCATCTTTATTAAGTGCTATTATTGGTATTTTCAGCGCAGTTTGATTATAGATTAAAAGATTTTTTTTAATAGGCATAAATATTTAATACTATGTACAGAATTATAAAGTCAATGATGTATTTGAAATAAAATTAAGAATTAATTCTAATAAGAATAGTAAATTATGGTTTCACAAAAATTAAATATAATTTAATTTTTAAAACAATAAATAATATATAAATAATAACTTACTTGGGGTGGTGAACATAATACCGCCTTACATACTTTAGGCATGCCATTGTCACAAATGCATAACGTGCAAGTATCCGGCCCTGGTACATAATGCAGTCCACTTGAAATTATTGTACCTCGTAAATCCGTGCACTCGCCCTGTGCTGCTACACCTGCAACACCGAGGCAAACAAATTTATCACAGTTTCTAAATGCCTGACAGATTATTATATTATATGTACCAGGATAATTCCCACTTACTATAAAAGTGTAAGGTCGACAAGCACAACACGGCTTTATTAAACATTTTATTTGTATATTTTCACAAATTCAACTTAAACCTAAGTCCACATTTTTAAGCTATAGGACTTTTGTCCTATATATTTTAAATCGATAGTCGTTCGCTGACCGTGAGAAATCTTTACAAAAGATAGGGACAGACAGAAAATTGATCATGCGTCTTAAGCTACAGCGGTATAAATATGTACTAAGCCTACAAAGTAGATACTGTATTTTTCTTCTCAACACTAGAGGGAGCTGAACATAAAATTATAATTAATAAATATACATAGTTTTAGAATCTTTATTAAAAGAGCGGTAATTACCGCTTCTTCAAAAAAAATGTGAATTGTTGTGAAAACATTCAATACTATGAATAGTAAATGTCTGTACGTAAATATACTTGAAAAATCTAAAAAAAGATTTGTAAATAAATATATTTACTAATGCCAGATGTCAGATACAAATAATGTTGACATTTAATATATAACAGGGATGTACTACGGACTTTTTGACATTATAAAATGCAGATTTTTGAAGACAAGTGAATGTGGATGGGGAACCGGATCTTAGTTTAGAATTAACAAAAAAAATCTTAAGAAATAAATAAAAAAGAAAGAAGATTTTAATGCAAAGAACAATTTCTTTGGTATACAATAAATGGATTTAAAAAACCACTCGTATACAAATGAGATTCACTTATCGTATCAATACTGCTTTTCATAAATGTTGGTGAACGGGAAGTACAGCTTATAAAAATAAACAAACTAAATTTTCGAGCCTATGCACTCATTTTCTACGAAATTAGCTACAAGTAGTTTTACATGTTTTTTTACTGTGAAGTTACTTTGAATGATTAATTTTTAAATGAAATTGGAGCTCGTTTACATAAAAAAAAAATGTTTTTCCTACAGTCTATTTCAATTATATTTTGTATAGAAGTAAAATTAATAATTTATGTCTTGAATATTTTATTCGTTCTATGCATATAATTTGGAGTCAGTACCGTCGTTAATTATTATACGTCTCCACATCTCGAACCCGTACGGCAGCACAAACTTGAAGTTACAGTGTAATATTTTTAATTTGACTCTCTGGGTCAACTTTCTTGACCGCCATACGGGCCGCTATTTGCACGAAGGTCACTCGGGCTTTGGCTGTCCTGGAAGTGACATCCTCTTCTGTTCCTCCAGGCTACGACACGATGCTACTAAAGTAGGTGAACTGCAGCCCAGTAAAAGTGGTGTTGAGTTCATTTAATACGCACGCATTTCCTGAGTCGTCCGCGCGTTAATTTTCAGACCTTCGTTAAGAGCTTCACGCTGTAAATCGTCTAGTTTAAGCCAAACGTGTGCTTGTGGCTGAGCAGGCACAGTCCTAGAGCATCCAAGATTTCGGCTTACTTCCAGTTTATACCACGGCGTTCGCTGCCGTTTGTTCTCTGTATGATGCCATAACGATGAGAAACAGCAGAGGTGAAAATAGAAAGACCTGCCTGGCTCCCACTTGAACCATGTTATTACGTCTGTAGATGGATATAAGAATGTCCTGATCTCATCGTGGTGGGATCAGGTTCTGGACGACGATTCATCGGAAGGTGTCAAACGCTTTTTTAAAGTTAATCAAAGTGAAATATACTTCGCACTACCATTCTAATGTTTCCTCAACGATGATGCAGAGTGTGGTAATCTAATTCGTGCAAGAACCAGAAGTGTTCAGCCTGAAGCCCACCTGTTCTCTCCTAAGTAATGGTCTAACTGCTCTTGACAACATATGCAAAAAGTATTTTGTAGAGAATCTTCAATGGCACAGATAATATTGTAATTACTCTTCAGTTTCTGCACTGGCTGAGTTCATCTCTCTTCGGCACAGTTACTAGAGACCCTTGTTCCAGCCACCCGGGATTTCTTCGGTGATCCAGATCTTCCTTAGGAGAGGTATTCAGATCTCAACAGCGGTCGTTGTGTCTGTTCTCAGCATTTCTGACGTTATAAGGTCGAGACCTGGGGCTTTGCCTTTCTTGAGGGAAGGTACCGCCTGCTCAACTTCTTCTCTATTTGGTAGGAATGTGTTAATGTCTAACAGAAGGAGTTCTGTGATGTATTCCGGGGAGTAAAGCGGTACTGCGGTTGAAACACGTAACACACCGCCAAAGTGTTTGCGCCAACGTTTGAGCCGTGCCACAGATATCATCTACCCCGCTTGTCTCGTAAAAGCTTTTTCCTGTAACCAGGCGTCTAGTCCAGAATTTTAATCGCCTTATATTAACCGTATACGGTGCGCCCTTATTAAATTACTTTACTTTTGTTTTTCTCAACTTCACTTAGCGTAACATTTTCGTCTCTTATTATTAAGTATACGGAACATGAAATGTGAATTTGACTTGTGTCAAAAAAATACGATTGACAGATCTCGCTGTTCGCACTTGCTAGTTTTTCTACACTGTATCTTTTTCATTTTATAATAAATAAATTTATTGATACATATATTGTTTTCATATTTTCTTTGTTTTAGAACTACATAAGTGCAAGTTGAGTGTTTTATTATTACATTAAAATCACTAAGCAAGAATGAGCAAGTATTAGATAATTATAAAATATGGCTGGTTTTGGAGATTATAGTGGCTATAATCGCCCTTTCGGTTTAGATCCCAACAGGGAAACGAATGATCTATATGATACTCGATATCAACAAATATATGGATATCACACCCCCCTAACTGAAGAATATCAAGGACCACCTTTGGTAACAGATGACGTTCCAGAAGAAGGTATGTAGTTTTAATATAATTTAAAAAAAAGCATTTAATTTCTAATATATTAATTTTTTATTATATTTTTTATAGTAATGCTATAATATATAAACACTGTAATAAGGACATTAATATTTTTGTTATTTTTCATAGAATTGAATAAAGTCTTATTACCTAATTCAATAAAATCATATTTTTGATCACAGAACCTAGTACCTACGTTACTACAGCTATAAGTGTAGCTAGCCTCATAACAGAAAATCTTTTGAGTCATCCATTTATTGTGCTAAGAAGACAATGTCAGGTTTGTATGAATAAATAATTCAATACTATGTTTTTATTCTTGTTAAAATCCTTTATTTCCTATATCCTCATTTTTTATTTTTAACAGATTTTCTAAGGCTATTGTTGACAGAGCCAGTTTTTTATTGTAAATGTAATTGTTATGAGGTTAAACCCTACTCAAGGTAATGAATTATTTTCATTTACACACTCTGGTAACAAAGAGAGTGTAAAGAGGCTAGTTTCTAACACACAGTTTTAACACTAGTATGTTGTGAAACAAAAAAAATAAAGTACCATGAGATGTTACAAGTTGATGCATTACACATACAATTTGTAACTTAAATGTGTAATTATTACATAGAGAATAATTTCTACAACAATATCATTAATTAAGGAGACACAATTACTATTCCATCATGGCCTTTATCCAAGGCATGCTATAAAAATATATTGTATTGCTTTATCGAATATCTCTTATCTATTTATCTATCATTAATAAATAAGCTACAAAATACAAAAACTTTGTTATTTAGGTTCATAATAGTCTGAGAAACTATCATATAGTACCCTACACATTATTGCCAGTTGTAGTCAGACTTCATAGACGACAGGATTTTACTACACTATGGAAGGGAATTGGTTCTACATGCATAGTAAAAGGACTTAACTTGGCTGTTGAAGATGTTATATCAAAAGGAACTGGGTGGCCTAAGTATAAATATTTATAGGTTTTTTTTGTTTTTATCTAACAATCTGTAATTTGCCATGCCATAGCAGGTAAATTTTGTCCTTTGAACCTTTTATATTGATGACTGCATATCAAACTTTCTATTTATATATGTTTTTAGGTTTATGCTATATCCCACACAGAAGGGCAGGTGAGGGAACCTGGGAAGCTAGTGTTAAGACACCATTTCAATTAAGACCATTTTTCCATTCTCCACTATCGTGTGTGGAATGGCACTCAACATCGCACTTTGCTTTATTACCAGAGTGAAGAAATGAAAATATTAAATATTTCATTTCCTCGAATAAATCAGGAGTTTTTGAGACAATGCCCAGTTTCTGCAACATTGAGCTGGCTCCCTCAGTCATATGAATATCTCGACAGTCATACTCTGTACTTATTTAACATTTTTTGAGGTATAATTTGACACTTAGGAAAAAAAATACTTTTTTTGAAAACATAAATATTATATGTTTTCGGAAAAAAAACGGTTGTGGTAATTGTAAACGCGACAGGTTGTGGGTGGGTTCACTCAAGGAAATAAAATATTTAATATTTTCATTACTTCGCCCAGATGTCAAGGCAAAACACGTTGAGTTCCGCCACTCAACATGATGCCTTCAGAATACAATGAAAAGTCGGGAGCGTAGTATCTTAACACTAGGCTCCCTCCTGCTACATGGGGGATACAGCTGAGAGAAATATAAAAATGTTAATGTAGCAGGATTTCAATTTAAATCCTGATATATTATTTTTTTTGTACATTTTCTAAAAAGTATCATAGGAATACTTGTTTGGTAGTAATTATATTTTTATTTTACAGGGAACTTGGAAAATGTGGTTCAGTCTTACAATTTATTCAACATCTATCTTTAAAATGGTACACTTTAATTTTTTTTTTTACCTAGCACTATTATACATAAATTTGTTATTTTATTTGTGTAATATTTTTCAGCATAAGTTTAGCTATTGTTACTCCATTTTACTCTGCAAGTCTTGTAGAAACAGTCCAAAGTGATATTGCTAGTGATAAACCAGCAATTCTGGATGTTTTTAGAGAAGGTTTTGTTCGAATTTTGGAATGGGGTACTCCGAGCCGTGGCAGAATGTTACCCATATGGGCTATTGTAATGCCATCTATTGGTCTTGGAATCTCAAAATATTTTGCTCAGTAAGTGAAACCATTGTATATATACACATATATTTTAGCTTCATGCATGTATGCAGAGAACTAAGACAGAATAAGACAGAAGAATATTAAGACTTTGATTAAAAATTGCCTGTTGTGTGGCGGAACTGAATACTGCATTTTGTCTTGTGTTACTAGAGCATGGAAATGAATATGTCATTCCTTGAGAAGGAAATGAACCCGCAAACATCGTGTTGACAGTCACACATTGTGTCACAGCACCATAGCAGGTCCAGTATACATATAGTTATTGATTCACAAAATTTTTAATTAGGATAAGTAATGATATAATAATAGTATATTCTAACCTGTTGTAAAAAATATTATTGATTATTTATTTTCAGCATGCTGTTAAAAAGTATAACAGTAAGAATTTTACGTTTCCAACAGCGCCATAGACACGAACTAAGTGATTCATACAATGAAAACTATTTTAAAAATTCACAAAATCCTATAATTGAAGATATGAATTTAAAAGCCAATATTTTCTCATTTATTACTATGGAAATACTATTTTATCCAATTGAAACTATTATTCACAGACTTCATATACAGGTAAGTAATAGATTAAATTAGAGTTTCCAATTTGAGTTTATTATTTAGTTGAGTGCAGCAGTTTAAAGCCTGGAAAATGTGGAGTTTGCAATACTAAAAAGAATTATGCACACAACCCTTTTCGAGGAATATTTGTATATTTCCTTGACTATCTGAATAAATAATTGTGATATCCTTGCAATACTCCCCCAGAAAACCTAAAGTCAACTGACAAAACAAGCTGATTCTGCTAAATCCCTGAATTTCAGTCATTATATTATGTGGAGTGACAGTGGCAAGAATAGAAATGTATGAGAGTTTAATTTTCCATCATTGTGTTTTACAGTCAAACAATGTCCCACTACCCCATTATGACATCACAATCACTCATAACAATTTTTTTAATAAATTATTTTATATAACATACTTATTTAGAAAACATATAAAAATTTGAATATAGCGGGACTCGAAACCCGAACGACCAGGTTGCTAAATGAGCAACAACCTGGTCAATTTCAAGGAGGCGCAGGTTTGAGTCCCACTACATTAAAAATTTTATACATTTTCTAAATAAGTATTTTTCTTTCCTAAGTGTGGAATGATACTTTAAAAACTTTAAAAATATTTTATATAACATGTTTTTACAGGGAACAAGAACTATAATTGACAATTTGGATACAGGGACATCAGTGACTCCAATTCTCACAGGGTATGAAGGGTTCATAGATTGTTACAATACAACCATTGCTAAAGAGGGTGTAGGTGGTTTATATAAAGGTTTTGGTGCCTTAATATTGCAACTTGCCGCTCATTTAGCAATAATAAAATTTACAAGTTTTGTAGCATCAGAGATGTCTAACCTTCTCAAACCTGCATCTCCAACCTCTGAAGATTCAGCTCCATCACAACCAAAATATTTATTTAATTAGAAATTGTTAACATGATTTGTTAATGCCTCAGTTTATTATTTACCAAATAAAAATCATTTTTTATATTTTAAATACAGTTTTCATTTTATATAACAAATGTTCCATTAGGTATGTGTATAACTTTGTTGCATTAGAATTTAAGAAATAAATAGTTGATTTACTAAGTTGAAATAAAAGAGATAATTTTATATTGTGTCTATAATTTATTATATCCTAATCCTAACAGAAAATATTAATAAAAAAATAACAAATTAATGGGATAAAACAAAGCGGCCTTTTAATAGCCGCCTCATGATTACTTTCCGACCGTTAGGTGTGGACATCCTAGTTTTCCAACCGTGACGACGAACTCTTCTTACTTCATTTGGTCGAGGAAAATAACAACGTACTTTTGACCTAACAAATGATAGTAATGGAGATTCCGTCGTAGCTAAGCTGTTCCTTTCTGTAGTAGATACGAGTGTTGTAGATCGTAAAGATTGGCTCATACATCTGAGAAAAAAAAATAATTTCTTAATATTTCTAATTTATACGAATATACGTTAGCTATTGTTATATTACTTACTTTAAAGGTTGAAAAATTGCTGTCAATAATCTAGACATTTCAATGTTATTATGTGAAGTTACAAGGAGAACTAGTTTAAAATTATTACACACTACAAATTTATTTACCGAATACTTGAATAGGTTACCAAAATATGTTACATTGACAACTGACATATGCCAATCTGACAGCTTGACCTAATCATGAGTCAACTCGAGTTAATCTCGATTAAAATCTCGAGCTAATTTTAGTTTGAACTTAATAATAATTCCTAGAGTAGAAGTATGGCTACTGTATCTCTTTGGTTAAAACAATATCGTTGATATAAACTCTATTAACATAATGTGAGTCTGGTAAACTCTTTTAACTATGTGTTACAGTACTTTTTCTTGTAGCTTAATTCGAGTCACGTGCATTCCAACTCAGTTGACTCGAGTCTTATTTTTTTCGATTTGAACCATCGTATAGTTACAATATTTTATAATGTATACATTATAAAATATCGTAACTATACGAGATTATTGACTATTGATTACATTGATTTTTAGATAAACAAAAAAAAACAATAAAAAAGCAGTTTTTAAATAGATCTATCTACTAAAAAGAAGTAATTTTGCACAAGTTACTTAAGTTTACTATGTAAACTTGCAAAACATTTGTTCTATATAAAACTCACATCGGCTTAAATATTCTATAGATAACACTCTATACAAATACCTAACTAAGCAAAGAATATATATACTCTATAAATGTATATATGTAGCTAAGCATATCATATTACAAAATATAAAAACAATGATAATTTCTTAACCTATTGTATCAGATCATCATCAACAATATAACAAATAAATATCATAGATTAATTAAAATATTGTTGCCATAATTTATTATACACTATTTTTTTATGTATATTTTAAGTACCTACACATTGTTGTTTTGAACGGAACGCATCTCAAAGACCAATGTCGATATGAAATTGAATATGGCGGACAAAAATAACAAGGGCGCTAAAAGATTATTTTCGTTATTTGTTATAATATCTATTCAGTGATTAATAAAAAAGTGTGTTAAGCGATTTATTCTGGATTTGCAATAGCTGTA
Source organism: Heliconius hermathena (assembly GCA_013403705.1). NCBI lineage: Eukaryota > Metazoa > Arthropoda > Insecta > Lepidoptera > Nymphalidae > Heliconius > Heliconius hermathena. Next base: position 41,829 of record JAAIXJ010001742.1, read on the forward strand.
AGACTCTTATTTAATTGTAAGTTATAACATTTTAAATTTAATCGTTTTATATCATACATTTGTTTTATTTTTTAATGCGTTGAATTATATATATGTATGAATATTATATATTAAATGTGCACTTCTTTACCTTGTAGATTGTACAAAATGTCTGCAATTAGAGTAAATATTGAAATTGGACATGAAGCTTCAGTGAGATCAAAGAAAACCCCAGAAGGTTTCACTCATGATTGGGAAGTCTTCGTACGCGGTCAAGAGGGTGCTGAAATAAGTCACTTTGTTGAAAAAGTTGTTTTCAAATTACACGAAACTTTTCAAAAACCGAGACGAGGTAAATATTATGCAATTACAATTTTTATAATACTCGTATCTTATTATCATTATTTGATAAAAAAATAATAATAATATCTTAACATATTAAATATATCTTTTTAAATATAAGTTTGTGAATTTAATTTTTGCATTAGCAGTAATATTGTAACCGTGTACCTGTAATAAATATATAAATAAAGAATCAAGACAAACAATTTTGTTATGTAGTTCTATAGATATAAAATCTATTTATTTTTATCTCTTTAAAATCATGAGCAAAACAGAATTAGAGTTTGTAGCTCTTGAGTAAATTAGCCAAGAACTTTTGGTAAAATATTTCAAGCAATCACTTAATATTTTATGAGGCCAGTTGTGGTGCAGTGGCACAAATTGTCTGTAAAAACGACTGGTTGTGGGTTCGATCCCCACTTGAGGAGATGAAATATTTACTTAAATTTATATTTCCATTTCTTCGCTCTGGTGTCGAGGACAAGAACGGCGTTGAGTTCTGGGAACGGAGTGTCTCTCTCTGTATTTATTTTTTTTTTTAATATCAGGAATTTTTACATATTTATAACATTTTAAAGATGTTATTAGATTATTTATAGTTTTTTAATATATATTTTTTGTTTTTTGCAGTTGTTAAAGAACCACCTTTTTCTATAAAGGAGTCTGGATATGCTAGTTTTGTATTACCAATAGAAATTTATCTGAAAAATAAGGATGAACCTAAAAAGATAGTCTTTATATATGACCTCACACTGGAACATGGTGGATTTTTAAAAGATAGGTATATATTTGAAAACCCCAATGATGAATTTAAGAGGAGGCTGCTAAAAGGCGGAGGAATTGTTGTGGACAAAAATGCATTTTACACTAACCCTGATCAAGAAAGTAGAAGTAGAGACTCTTTTACAGATGAAAAACCACATATAAGTAGTAAATCAAAACTCTTGTCAGATAATGTGAAAAAACATAAAATCAAAGAATACAAAGAAGAGCAACCGCAAAAAGTTAACAATAGCTTTGAAAATTTATTTGGACCACCCATACAAAAGCCACCTAAAGTTTCACCAGATCCTAAAAAGCTCGAAAAAAGTACTTCTGCAAAATCAGACAAAAAAGATAAAGAAAGATCAAGTTCTGATAAGAAAGCAAAACATGAACACAAAGAGAGTAAACCTGACAAAATAAGTGTAAAAGAAGAAAAAGATAAACAAAAAATTGAAAGGTCCAAAAATCATAGCAAAGAATTGGAGAGAGCAAAGGAAAAAGCGAGTAAAAGACAAAGTGAAAGACCACCCTCTCCTGAACCTCCTAAGAAAAAATGTATCAGTCCAACCAGAAAACCACCAAGCCCAGCACCAAGATCTAGCAGTGCCTCTAGTATTAAGGAAGACTACAAAACATCAAAACATATAGTAGATAACTTTGAACAGAAGAAAGCTAAAGCAGATGAAAGGATACCTGAATTAAAAACAGAGAAGGATTCAAAAGAAAAAAAGAAAAAAGAGAAAAAGAGCCATGATAGAGATAAAGAAAGAAGAGAAAAGAAGGAACACAAAAAAGAAAGTCACAAACCAAAAGATTCTCCTAAAGAACCACTTAAAGAATTACCTAAAGAAATTACAAAATCTCGAGATATTGTCAAAGAAAGGGAAGTAGTGAAAAATTCACCAGTGAAAGAGAAGCAGATTAAACCAGAAAAAGTTAAAGAAAACTTAAGGAAATCTCCCCCTCCAGAAAATACTGAACGTCATGAAAGTCATAAAAGTAAAGATAAAAATGATTCAGAAAGAAAACACAAGCACAAGAAAAAAGATAAGAAAAGAGATGAGTCAAAGGAAAAGCACAAAGAATCTAGTAAAGATAGAAAACACAAACACGAAAAAATGCGCGAGATGTCTCTAGAAAAACCTGAAGTCGTAGAACACAGAGAGACACCAGTTAAAAAAGAGCAGCATCCCATGCCTGAACCTGCATCACCTATTTCTATAGACACAGCATCACAATGCAGCTCCAAGAGTGGTTTGACTAAAGCAATACACATAGGAACTGAAGATTTAAATAGTAGTCATTCAGATTCAGAAGTGTCAATAATAGCAGATGAAGAAGATATAAAAATTAAAATAGAAAACCCATCTCCAAAGCCTGTCAAGCGAGAACCATCACCGGAGCCCGAGCCGGAGCCAGAACCAGAACCTGAGCCGGAGCCAGAAGTGGAGCCGGAGCCCGAGCCAGTAGTCGAGCCGCCGCCAGTACAACCAAAAGAAAAATCAAAAAAACACAAAGACAAATCAAAACGAGAAGAGAAACGTCGCAAACGCAAAGCGGCGGAGGAGGAGGACGCCGAAAACAGAAAAATCGCCAAAGCAGCTGATTCCGGACCTTCAAATGACAACGAACACGGAGAGAGCAGCGGTTCCACGTCTATAGAAACCAAAGTGCAGGACAACGGCGTGTCCAGCAGCCTGGGCGAGGACGCGGAGCCGGGGGACCTGTCACCCGACTACATGGTGCAGCTGCGGGGCTTGCAGCAGCGCATCATGACCATCAAAAACAACGAGGACCTCGAAAGGGTTGTGAACCTCATAGCCGAGACGGGACGCTACGAAGTGACCACTAAAACATTTGACTTCGACTTGTGTTTGTTGGACCGTTCCACAGTGCAGCAGTTAATACAGCTAGTCGGTTGCTAGCCACGAGTGACGGCCATGTGGGTTGTGTAAATATGCTTTGTTACATGCATTGAGGCATTTATACAATATTAAAATGAATTTCTCAAATAAATCAACGAATCAAACATCACTCGTCTGTTTGTGAGGCATTTACAAATGAAATAATCATTAAAATTCGTCCTTTTAAGTTGAACTAAATAAGGATTAGCTTAAGTGATGCATGTAGAGCTAACTACTTTAGGAGTAAGGAAAAATCTCATACATCAAACGCTAGCTATATCACATTCACAAACATTTGAATGGAGTCGTAAGTGCAATATTGTATAGTTTAGATAAAGTTATAAGACTGTTAAAAGATTGTTAAACGTATTGTATATTTTGTACATTATATTGTATTGATTTATTATAACGTAAGTTAATTATTCGAGAGTTTTTAATTACCTCGCTGAGTCGATGGGACTAAGAGAGGCTATGTTAATAATTTGTAATAGGCACTGGTTGTATGTTTACACGCTGTGAATACAACGTTTTTTTTACAAAATAGCTAATAATAATACTTTGCACATTTTTTAACTTATTCGTTATTCCTTTTTTAACTTTTTAAATTATTTCTATATACTATACTTTGAATTTGGATTTTTTTTAAAAACAATGGATTATGTTTAAATTATTGTGACACGATAATTTTTTTTTAGTAAAATCACGTTTTTTTCGTGCTCATATATTATTTTCAGTTATTTTATGTAAGCTTTGTAAATTATGTTTGTTATGTAACTTATTTTTAATTTATCCCTTTTTAGGTATATATTTAAATAAATAGAGTGTATATTAACATTTTTTGTTTATCCCTATCCCTCATACAAACTTATACACCCTGGTGGTTCCGATAGTGTATTTGACTCAAAACACAAATAAAGACTCAAAACGCATACTATTATCAGTTTATTTGTTATCTATATTGTTATATTCATAACTTTAGGTTCTATTCACAACCTTGTTTGCAGGACATTCATAATTTGGTCCAGATAGTAATAAATAATGAATTAAATCTTGATGTTACTTCTAAATAATTTGTGTTAAAATAACTCTCAATTATATTTTATAACCAGCGGCCCCCGTGCGGCTACGCCCGCTTGAAATATATGAATTTTTATTTAAGTGTATTAAAGAAAATATCGGACAAGCGCGAGTCAGACTCGCCCACAGAGGGTTCTCTACTAATTTTAGTATTGTTGTGGGGAAATACCTTATAGGTTTTGATGATGCGTCGAAAAAAGTTTCAAACTTAAGTTTGCGCTCATGTACACTTATTTTGTATGAAATGTACTACAAATATAAGTAATTAATAATTAAAAATAATATTTATTTTTCGGATTTGTTCCTTTATTTGTATTGTCTACGGGAAGTATACTATGGGTTATGATTACGCGGCGAATTTGATACAAAATTAAGCCAAAACGATACGTAAATGCTCATATATTTTGACTGCGCTGTATTTCTGTTGTTGTTGTATGTGAAATTAATTTCACCTTGATACCTCAACGCGATTTCAAGTAAAATGGTATTGACAGACCGACAACAAAGTGATCTTAAAAGGGTTCTGTTTTTTTCCTTTTAAAGTAAAGAACCCTAAAAATGGATTAATTTGTTTTAGTTTGGTTATTTATACTAAAAAATAAATCAGCTTCACGCTGTATCCCGCATGTAGCAGCGTAGACAAAGGCAACCTGTGTTAAGATACTTCGTTCCCCAGTTTCCGCGCAATTTTCCAGGCATCGCGTATTGAGTGTCGGAACGCCACACTTCGTCTCACCAAAGCGAAGAAATAGAAAAAAAAATAATAAAATATAATTCATTCCTCCGAGTGGGAACTGACAACACCCATCCCACAACCATCGTGTTCAAGTCGCACACTTGTGCTACTGCGCCACAATGGCCTCATTAAGTAATTTTTAGAAAATGTTGTATTTAAAGAAGCGCACAGCACAGCAAGCGCAGTTTTTCCCGCGTAAACTTCGATCTTGATCCTAAATCTTGAAATCTCGGTGTTTTTATCGTCATACAATCTCGAGTTTTTTCTAGCATCATACAAATTGAACACTAAAAATTCAGCTAATTCAGTAGAACAGTTGTATAAAATAACTGTTATAGCAATCAGAAAATTTATCTAACTAAGTACTTTAAATTGATATAAGTACCTTGTTTATTTGTGAATCTATTGTAATACCACAAACTCTATATGTTAAAGGATGGTTGCCAGAATGTAATAGTGAAAACAGCATTTAAATCAATTAAACCGATTCTGAGATTAGCGTGAACAAACGCACAGACAAACATACAACAAATTTGAAAATAATTGATTTGTGTTTAAAATTATATTGGAGGCATTAATAAAGGCCTCCACTATAATTTTTTCTTACATATTTTCCAAGTACATACACCGATCCGTTACGATTTTATTATAAGTGTAGATTTTAGCTCGTTGTGGCGCAGGAGCAGATTCGATTCCCACTTCGGGAAATAAAATATTTTATATTTTCATTTCTTCGCTGTGGCAAACAAGCAAAGCGTGGCGTTGAGTTCTCCAATCAACATGCAATGACAGTCAAGAATATGGTAAAAAGTCGAGAACGGAGGGAGGGTCTTAACTCTAGGCTCACTCGGCCCTACCCTATTATGTTCGGGATACAGTGTGAAGCTGAAAAAATGACCTAATTTGTATATTTTATTATTTAAATAAAATTGACATTTTTGTACTATTAAATACAAAAATGATTTAATTTAAGATGATATCACAGACTAAAGATCATAATTTTTGAAACGTACTTAACATCTATAAAATAACAATATGTATAAATAATGCTAAAAACATCCTTTCGGAAAACGTTGATTGAGTTGCTTCAACTTTTTTTGTCAAAAAAGGATATATGGATAACTTATTTTTCCCGTCCCCTTAATGTTCAATGTCTGTTAATGTTTGTGTTTAGTCCTTTATGTAAATTTCTATGTAAATATATTAGATACAATAATATTAAGTTATAAACTAACATATTTGTAAAATTTTATTTATTACTAACCCATGTTTGTGTATATACTCTAATTATGTATATTTTTTAATTTTATAGGTGAAGGCAATATTTTGACTGGACTACTTTTTGACATGCATTCTCCTATTGTGTAATATAGTCTCTTTTTACCGTACAATCTCCTTCGTGTGTTCTCCATACAACGTGACATTGGCGAAGTGATTAGTGCTCAACTGGCACGCTCGAAGCGCCATAAATGAAGAACTGAACTGAACTTATTTTTCAGCTGTACACTGTAAGTATATCACATATTGCAAAGTTGAAGGTAAGCAGAAAAAGTCCAGTGTGATACTTCGTTTTTCACTTTGCGCTTCAATTCGATCGAACCTAAAACCATGTTGTTTACAGTCAGACGCTGTCTCACTGCGCCACAATGGCCTCATTTCATGGAATGCGTATAGATGTATATGTATGAATATGTATAGCTCTTCAATTCTACAAATATTATAAATTTAGTACCCATTTTATGAAAATGTAGGCCGTGACCTTCCTTGGTCGTAGCTGTCGGCTGTATTTTATGAAAATACACACTGCAAATAAAGCTGTGACGCACTTTTAGCACTATTTGACGCACGTATCCATATCACAATGAAGAAGTTGTAACTTGTCGACTCGCGTACAATTTATTTCTTTTCGCGGCTCCATATAATATTCTAGTTTATTAGTATAAAAATAAATACAGAATTTTGTTTTATTCCAGTTCTTTTTTAAAAATAAATACAGAATTAATTTCCGCGCGATGTTGTTAGTTGAACAGATATTTCCCGGTTCATGATAAACCGAAAATCAAATCGCTCGCGGCGTCGTCCGTTTGGACGATACGAGTACTTATTTATCGTAATTGCTTTCGTGTTTTAATAGTATTATCATTTTAAGGACTCTATACATAGAAAACTAAAGTTTCAGCCAATTCAATAGAACATTCATCTTGTAGCAATTTAGTCAAGTATAATTATTTATATATCTTAAATTTATTTATGAGCCAATTCAAATAAAACAAATACTTAATGTTAAGGGAAGTTACCAAAATACAATAGTGAAAACTGCATTTTTAATCGGTTAAGACATTTCTGAGATTGGCGTGCACAAACTCACAGACAAATCGAATAAATTTTTAAACATCATTATTTTAGGTTCTGTTACACTAGTAAATGCTGCCAATAATATATTTTCCACGTACGATGTTACAATTTTATTATATTTACTTACCTCATGGTAGCCGGTCAAGCCGCAGGGGCACAGAGTGTGACTGTAAAACCGGCTGGTTGTGGGTTCGATCAAGATATTTCATCTCAAGGAGATGAAATATTTACTTAAATTTATATTTCCATTTCTTCGTTCTGGTGTCGAGGCAAAGCGCGGCGTTGAGTTCTGCCATTCAATACGCAATGGCTCCAGAATTCGGCAGAAAGTGGGGAACGGAGTGTTTCAACATTAGGTTCCCTCTGCTGTGTGCGGGATACAGCGTCAAGCGATTATGGTAAATGATCACGGCCGCCCAGGACCCCGTGTGTAACACCGTAATGTGAGCTACAGGTAAGTGGTGGGATTTTAAAGTGGTGCCTATTATTCAACATTTTATTCAAGTTCAACTTTCAATTATAACATCTTTTGGCGAGGTCGACTATCCTTTTAGCTTCAGATTCGTGCTTTTTTAAACCTTAAGTAAAACAAATGCAATCTACGAATGCCTCTTAAATGTGTTCTTAATATTCCAATGTATCAACGTTATTAAAATAAATATCAACAATTCTACTAACAAAGATAGAAAGCAATGACTACATAACATCAAAATCCATTTATAATTGAATGAGTAAAATAAAATAAAAAAAAACCCTTAGACAGTCCGCTTCTGTACAGCTCTGTTATACGAAGTCCACTTTTTTTATTTAATATAATAACGCTAAGTAGTCAGTTTTTCCTACCAAGTAGGATAGGTAACTGTCCCCAATAAAACCATAGCACAGCTTATAGTTGTAGTAAACGTAGTATCAACTATGCCGTGATGGTGGAGGGGCACAAACGTGCGACTGCAATGCGACGGTTGTGAGTTCGATTGCCACTGGGCGGAATGAATTATTATTTATCAATACTTTCATTTCTTCGCTGTGGTAACAAGGCAAAAACCTGATGACTGCCACCACTCAACATGCATTGCCTCGAAAATTCGGCGGAAAGTGGGAAACGGAGTGTCTTAACACTAGGTTCCCTCTGCTTACTCTGCTATATGAGGGATACAGCGTGAAGCATGAAATCTATGGATTCCCATTGCCTGCAATGTGCAAAACATACGTGATTTAAAAAAAATAGTAATAATATTACAAATATTTATTATGATGACATGAACAATAAAAATCCAGGATGAATGACAAAATTATTTGAACCCATAATGAAAAATGCATAAAACTCCCTATGACAAAAAATGATTTCGTAGACAATAAATGTAAAATGAAATGACAATATTAAGTAACATAGAGCAAACTAATTCGGCGTCGAGTTAGTTTCTATCAACCGTTGATGCGTTGAGCACATCTCATACGCAGCATCCGCACGGCGTCCGCTTTAACCGTCGTTCGCTTTGACCAATCGAGACCCGAGTTGCTTTTAACCTCTTTCATCTTTTCTTGCTATTGTGGACAGCTTGACGCCATTTTGTGTAAAAGTCTCCAATATATTTGATGGAGATACCGGAGGCCTGGGCGGCGCCTGTCACACTAAACTCCTTGTATTGCTCCTCGTCTTCACCCTTACCCAGTTCGTTGCCAACGAGCAGTATGAGTAGCGGAGCGGATTTGGTGCAAACTGACGAGTCTGAATCACCATTTCCTCCTTGACTTTGTTTCTCATCGACCATAAAGTGATTGCAGAATTCCAATATTTGTATGAAATTATGAATATGCGGCGGCGCTTTCCGAGGGTACTTTAGTAACGGAAGAGGCTTACTCTGTCCAGGGCGCTGTGTTCGCAAGAACCTTGACCCACTTCTCAGTTCCAATTCTAGCCAACGTATAGCATCACGTGCAGAAATGTTATCCCGTTTTAATTCGTCCAATTCTTGAAGCACTGTAACAAGAAAATATTTATACTAAACACATGTAACCAAAACATTTTGTCCCCATTCAAAAATGTACTTTCCAATATATCCAAATTTTGAGAATTTAAATTTTTTATAAGCATTTTTTTCCCTATTCCCTATTTTCCGCCGAATTCTGGAGACGCGGCGCGGCGCTTTGCATCGACACCAGAGCGGAGAAATGAAATATTAAATATTCTATTTCCTGGAGTGGAGAGCGGACCCACAAACATGCGTGTTTACAATAGCCCACTTGTGCTTCTGTGACACAGTTGGCCTCAATAAAAATATAAGCAACACATTATTTTATATAAACATATAACTTAAATACATTACATTTGCATAACAGTTTAAAACAAATAGCTCTACTAACCGACATTAGGAACGAGAAATACAAAATTACGTGTCGCCAAAAGTTGTTTGACCGTTCGCAGATGTTTATACAGTGACGCAGTGTCTATGGCGAGGAGGGACGGCACGTCCGTCTGTTTGTTCCGCTCCAGCTCCCGCACTTGCGAGGCGAGCCACAGGCGGCCTAGACGACGCAGTAGGCCAGTCTCACCTTGTTCTACCTGCAATAAGTTTCTTTTTAAAATGTTATATTATAAATACAACTACAAACTATTACAGAAAACAACTACTACTACTACTACACTACTAATACTACTACTACAAACAAATTATATAATATTATATTATATTGTACACTATTTGTTATTCAGGTGTAGAAAATGTTATATAAGTAAAAATAAATTAAGATACTGTAAAATAACAATTTGTTGCTATTTATATATCTATCTATTCTTTGCATAAATTAAGTTCTTAATTTTACATTTCAGTTAAAAAACTTACATAAGTCTTAACACCTACTTAATATCACTTTTATATTCAGTTTCTTAAGAAAAAAAATCAATTTGTAAAAGCAGCTCAGGTTTTTTTTAGTGCCTTCTTTCAAATTTCTCTTTTTTTTATAAAAACATAATTGTTATTAAAATTAGGATCACATTGGTATATTTTTTGTAAAAAAATCCTTACCTGCTTCTTAGAATTGTGCCACTCTCGACTCTTCTTATGGTTAATTTTCGTGTTAACTTTCGGAGGAAGTACTTTCTTGAAATAGAATATTTTCAGTGATCTATTATATCGTATTTTTGGTATTATTTTGGCAGTTTGGTATCCAAAATCTATGAAATTCAAAATTCTTATAACATTTTCTTCAATAGGTGTTGGTTTGAACTTTTCCATTATCTGCCACTCAGCAGCGTCTTTATCAAATTTACAGATGTCAGTACCTCGTAGGCTAATGTCTTCAGGCAAAGGTATAGATTTGTATTCTAGTTTGAGTTTTTTAGCTAGCTTTTTAGCATAAATCAATATTTGGCATTCACCATTTTTTGTTTCAGTACTTTTTGGATTAAAGTAATTTAGAAATATGTTCAACAAGTCCACAACACATTGAAACAGTGACTCGCCACTATCTCCACATGACACAATAAGGTCTTTCTCGGTCAAAACCCAATCTTGTAATAGTTTAATGCTCGGCAAAATATTTGAACCAAGGAGAAAATTTTCAATATCACAAACTAGCAATTTATCATTTTCAATCACAGACTCTGTCAATGTCTCATCATTAGCCTCGCCATTCACTATTATTGTGTTTTTATCAATATTTTTATTTAATTCCTTATTGTTTTTATTCTCATCAGTATCCTCATTTATTTCTATTACAGCATCATCATTTTCAGAATCATCATAAATAGAGCCATCGCTTTTAGAATCTTCGTCAGATTGATAATTTGAATCAGACAATGCTTCTTCAGAATCTGATTTATCTGAATCAACTCCACTGCTCTCAGTTTCTTCATCTCTCATGTCAGAGATTTCGGATAACGCTACTCGACGTCTACGACGACGTTTCAAGGCAATTTTTTTGTTGTTTTTCATGTCTCCACTAACTGATGTACTCATTTCCTTTTCAGAATTTGCATCTCTCTCTGATCCTTCTTCATGATTTTGATCTCCATTTGTGAGTTTAACTTCCTCCTTGCTTGATTCTTTCATTTCTTCAATAATTTGTGGAGGTTCTTCAATTTTAACAGTTTCTTTTCTAAATTTTGATGCATATCTTTCATTATATTTTTGTGCTGGATTAATAAGTCCAAATGACTGTACAGTTTTGAGAAGTTTCTGGAGCACTTGTGATAAAAATGCAAGTGTAAAGGCTTTGCATGCAAAAGCCTTTACTTTATCAGTTTCATTTAACTTGGCTATAGTAAAAAGACAGATTTGGACAATGTTGTGTATTAAACTGGGGTTTAAGTAAGATGGATTTATATTTTCTTCCTCCATAGCTTGCATGTGTTCAGTATAATTTTTACTTATATCAGGAACAGGCATTTTTTCAAAATTCATAGCAATTTTAAATTGAAGGGCTATTGTGTTGCAAAGTTTTGCAATGTTCTCATCATCTTTACCCATATACCATATTTCAATCAATGATAAGAAATTGGCTATAGCCATTTGCATGTGTTCAGTTTGTGTTGAAGTCTCTGTGTTACTCATTGTGGGGCAAAGTTGAGTATTCTTTTCAAAAATTTTTGTTAAATTACCCATAGCACCCTCGAACGGTGTTAAAGTATTGAGACAGTGTATATAGTAACACAGTGAATCTAAATTGTAGTTTTTATCCAAATAAAGGTTTCCGAGTTGATTAAATGGCATACCAGAAGTTAAATCAATTTGAGCTGCTTGAAAATAATAACGAGCTGCTAGAGAAGAGTCAAATGAATTAAATATTTCAACTTGATAACGACTCAGATCCCCTAGATATATTAGGCAGGAATAAAGTACTGATTTACCCAACTGGTGGTCTTCATGTATAGGTGTATCCTCCTGCATCAAGTTCTCTTCTTGCTCATCTTCCAAATATAAAGGCATATAATCTAAACATTTCAATTCTATATTCATTTCAGATTGAACTCTTATCATAAAGTGGTTGAAGTGACCAATACCACAAACAATATGGGTAAATAAGTTGTTATCGCATCCATTATCAGATTCCCTCAGCTTTTTAGCAGCGCTTACCGTATCGTAATATACTTTACGCCAAAGTAGTTCTAAAGACTTTTTACCATAATTAGTTGGATCTAAAAAGAATAATTTTTCGCAATGATCACGTAATTTTTGACGTAAGCATTCAATTTTTGTTGTGAAGAGATCTGCAATAACTTTGCATTCAGCAGTAGCCTCACTGAGGCGTCTTGCTACGTCACTTACATATCTGAAAATAAGAAATGTTTTTATATTTTAAATTTATGATTTACTGCAAAACATTGTGTGCGTCACGTCTAGTGACGTATTTGTGTTTTTTAAATAATTTTGTGCAAAGCAAAACATTGAAGAATAATGTTTATTATGCAAAGTAAAACATACCGATAAACTTTCTTAGCGCGTTCGCTGCGCTCAACTATTTTTGATTCCAAATGTTCATTAATGCATCCGTTCTTCATTTTCAAGTCATTTTACTAACTTGTCAAGAAGTTGATATTAAAAATACATTTCTAGACTTATGAAAGACAAATTTGTTTCTCAATTTAATCATGTCTCAATCAACATTGCATCACCAGCAGTCAATGGGAATTTATTCCAATTTTATAAAACTTACTTCCCCAAAGGCTAAATATGACACTTTATAAATAGGTGACAGATAATGAAGATTAAAATAAAACGTGTTCTGATTTTTCAAACCATTATTGTGTTAATATATTATTATAACTCCCACCAGAAATAAATAATATTTTTTAAGGTATAAAATTAGTTAAGTTAAATTAGTTAAGGTATAAAAGTAGTTTAATCATTTCATAAAAGTACGGTATTTTTTTTCTTTCACCAAGTCTGTGACGTATGAGTTGCTATTTTAATAATTTCCTTTAGCATTATCTATATTTATTTGCTTCCGATTCAATCGTGATTTGCCGTTTGTGTTTGTTGATTTTAACAATATTATCGTTTTGCAATTTATGCACATTTGTATTCTTAATTGAAGTTCATTATTTATAATTTGATTCTGGGTAACAGTTGCAACAATGGAAGCTGTAGACAATCAACAGTATGTTGTCTTAGGCATTAAAGTAAAACCTGGACCAATGGAACGCCATAAATTGGAGAATTTTGCACTCGATAATACGGTAGACTTATTAAGAAGCGAAGCTGAAAAAAGAGCTAATATTCCTTCTGCTTCATTAGGTACGTTTTTGAATTTTATATTTTATTTGTACGGCACATTAAATTAAAAGCATATAAACTAAACGAAGCCCAAAACATAAAAATAAAACAAAACACAAATTAAAAAAATAAAGTGGTTTATTAATATATATTTGCCTTTTACAGAATTAATTCATCACGGCAAGATACTTAAAGATCAGGCAACACTTTTTGATAGTGGGATAAAATTTGGTGAAATGGTACATGTTGTAAAGAAGAAAGAGCAGCCTCCTGCAGCGCCTCCACCAACATATACAGATGCAGAATTACAGCAGCTTAATGCTTCTTTGAGAACACTTGGTTGTACTCCTAATGCTCCTGGTTGGACAAGAGCCATGCAAGTAAGCAAAGTTTTTTTATCAGTACTGTCAGTCCTATAAGAGCTACCACCAGTTCATAAGGCTTTTCCAAGAAGAGCTCTAAAACTTACTTTGAGAATACTATTTTCCAAACACGCAAGTCCCTCAATTAGTTAAGATAATCAATGTTATCCTATATATTTTTAGAAGATATTTAGGGGCAACACTAGGTGAATCATTTAGAATTTAGTGTTTAGAGGAGCTCGGTCAGTGGAGGAGAATTTTAAGCACTTTTGAAATGGACCCCTTAATCCTATAATTGGGTTGCAAGTTTGACACTTCTCTGTGCTCCTCTCCTCATAATGCACCCTCACATACTTGCACAAGTACTTTCTTCTCTTTAATACTTATTTTGTTTTCAGTTACTAAATGATGAATCAGCCATGGCTGAAATTATAGAACATGCACCATCTTTGGCAGAAGACTGCATGACTCTGTCAATCCTACATGAAGTAGAGTTGCTTGCAGCACTGGGAGCAAATATTCAAACAATGCGACGGGGAGCCGAGGCTCATCCTGACTTACCAAATGCATTGAGACATCTTATGCGTTTAGTCCGATCTCGGTCAAATACTAATACCTCTGATTTTGGTAAATATAAATCTTTAAATAAGAGCTTACTATATATACAGTCTGTTATTTTAGAGTCTTTCGTTTTACAAAGCAAAACAAATGTGCTTTGAGTGCTTCTTTACTAAAAATACTAATATGTCCTGTTCCTGTTCCTTTTTTTTTTTTAAACTTCACGCTGTATCCCGCTCACAGCAGGGTAGGCAGAGGGAACCTAGTGTTAAGACACTTCGTTCCCCACTTTCTGCCGAATTCTGGAGGCATTGCATATTGAGTGGCAGAACTCAACGCCGCGCTTAACCTCGACACCAGAGCGAAGAAATGGAAATATAAATTTAAGTAAATATTTCATCTCCTCGGGTGGGGATTGAACCCACAACCAGTCGGTTCTACAGTCACACCTCGTGCCGCTGCACCACGACTAGCCTCGTGTTCCTGTTCCTATATTTTATAATAAAATCTCGTTAATCTTTTTATTCTTTAAATATTCTTTAAATTATAAGAAGCTAACTACAACTTTTCCCTTACAAGTATATGGAAAAATATGTCTTGTTTTGATTTACCATCCATCCATTTGCCACAATCATCTGGTACCTAACATAGACATAACTCCAATCACTACCTGTAATATCAATTGTACCTAAAAAAATACTATAATGTTAATTCCATTGTGATGCAGTGGGACAGTATGTTGTTGGGAAAGAAAAATGTATTTTAAATTTTTTTTTATTTTATTTAATAGCTATTAATTCTTTCTACCTTATTAACAAGGTTATTAGCAAGGAAAAACGATGACCAGAAAAAAATAAACTAATTATTCATATGTATAATAGTAATAGACCCCATAGTTATGTTAATTATATTTAGTTTCATATTGTATACTGCAGATGGCAGAGTAGGCAGAGGAAACCTATTATATTTAAACATATTATTTATTATTAATTCTCAATCATCTTTAATGACAATAATTTCATGACAAGAGCATTATATCAATTTACCCTAATTTAACATTGCTTTTATTATAAAAGTATAGTAAAAGTATTATAAAATACTTCTCCCTCAAGTTAACAAGTAATATAAATACATTCATAGAATTAATCATTAACTTAAATTACAATATCAATTACACTAAAGCCATACTAATAATCATCTCTAAGGTCCATCAACAAATATATAAGGAACTCTTGAATGTAATTGTGTTTTCTTTCTTATTTTGTCTTTATCTGACATTGGTTCTGTCGGTACAAATATCTGCCCATTGTTCAGAATTTGATATTTCAATAATTTGGTCATCTTGGTTCTGGTCAAGAGTAGAACAACTCTGGGTTTGATTTTCTAATATATCTACATTATGTACCATTTTCACACCAATGTCTTTCTCTCTTTCCATCACTTTTACCAGTTGGTCAATATATCTATATTCTCTTTCTATGTTTTAATTCTGTAACTACTGGGGCCTCCTTTTTCTACAATTTTTCCTGGCATCCATTTTTACGCTCCTTTATAGCCTCAGTACATAACAGGAACCTAATGTTAAGATACTGTACTCCCCATGCACTGCTTAAATTTCGAGATATTTCGTGTTAAGTAGTGGAACTCAACGCTGCACATTGTCTTGGTACTAGCAGGAAGCCCGCATTATTCGTTTAATATTAAATATTATTTTATTACAGCACCAACGTCTGGCTTTGCATATTCACTGGAAGCACTTTCCGAAGACGAGGATGTCGAAGAAGAAGAGACTGAAGAGGGTGAAGGTCGAAGTGCTATAACACAAGAACAATTAGCTGCTGCGTTACAGGTTTATATTGTTATTATTTTATTGTTTTATGTGAAAATATAAAATATGTAAAATATATATAAATAAAGGTCATTGCGGAACATAAGGACTTCATGTATCTGTAAAAACAATGGTTGTGGGTTCTTATTGTTGCTACAATTTAATGAAGTTAGATTGGACATTTTAGATATTTTAACATATTGTAAACAATCCAGGCAGCGACTGAAGCAGCACTATCTTCGACGAGCAGCCGCGGTGCCTCCGGTGGCCTGTTGCGGTTGCTGCAGGCGGCCGCCTCCCCCGCCTCGTCTCCCGCCACGCCCACCACCACTGCCACACCTCCTGGTATGTTATATGTTGTAAATTATCGTTGTTGTTGTTGAATGTTTTTTGTTTATATAAAAAAATAAAAATATTAGGAACTATAGTTTATTGCTAATTATTTAGACAAATATTTTTTATACAAATTAATAATTTAGAATGTTTGAAAATGGATGTTAGGAAAGGATAGTTTCATAGTAGTATGAAAATGGTGCCCGAGAACTTCAAGGTCGTGTACCTATATGCTCAGAAACAAGTATCAAACAGATATTTGTCAGAATTTAACTGCAGTAGTAGAACCTTTTTCAAGGGAAGTAATATGTTTAAGTTTTGACAACCTCTACACTAATTGTGGACGCGTAGGAGGATTTTGAAAAAAGGAATTAAATAAAATGCAAACTTAATGATTGATCAGCGTGCAGTCTGACGATATATTAAAATTTAAAAATGAATTAAAACGACCGTCACATATGACACATACTCGTAATAATAAACTCCTGTTATAAAAAAATAGCAATGCTTTAAGAGGCTTCTGTTGCTTAACTAACTTATTTCTAAAAGTGTTTCAACACTAATTTAATAAAATTATAGCAACAACAAGCAGCGCAACAAGTGACAACGTAGGTGCAGGGCGAAGCGCCATTACACCGGAAATGTTTAGTGAAGCCATTACCGAAGCCCTGAGCCGGGCGAATGCCGGCACACCAATGGAGCAGAGTACTGCAGGTAGGTTATCTTTCTATTATATAAATATACCTTTCGTCATTGCGGTAGATGTTTTAAAGCATGGTTGCACAGACTTATTAAGACTAGGGGCCACTCGGGCAAATCATGAACTGATGGCCGCCAGAAGTACAGGTAAAATTTTTTTGGTTTTATTTTGGAATAGAATTCAATATTTTTTGAATGTACGAGAGTACTATTTTTGCTGCGTCTATGTTTTAAAGTATACGATATAACAATGTTCAAGCGTTATTTTATTTTCAAATTTAAGTGCGAATTTACTTTAAAACTCCTTTAACATCTGAACATGGTATACTATAAATGACAAATCAACGTGGTTTTTAATATTAGTGTAAACAATATAGCCATATTCGCCCTCCGCCCACAGACTTTCACACATACATTTAATTGAATAAGGAATAATACTATATTTTTAAAAATAATTTCGAAAATATCCCTTAGTTTTTTGTAATTCCTTTCCAGTTCTTCCGTTTTTCAACATTTTGCCTTCTTGGATATCGAATGGGCTATCCAGCACAAAAATAATTTCCCAAATAGTACCAATAGTTTCTGATAAATCATTATTTATTTATAGGTCAGCAAAACAAATTTTTCTTCTTTACAGTATTAGCTTATCAAGTTTTAACTTTAAACTACAATAGGTTTATTTTTTGATGGTATGTTTTTTGTTATGATCAATGGGGAAGCCCCTAGTAATATATGTTTTTAACGAAATGTACAAAAATTTGAACGTCGCGCAATTAGAACTCGCGCACAAGGAAAAGCAAGCGCTCTAACCACTAACTAAGATTTTACTAACTTTTTTGGGAAATGTAAGGCTTAACTAACAGTCGGGACCTATGTAAATTCCAGAGCTCTTTGACAACACTCAATTGATTGAAATATGGACCCCGACCGTTAATACTATTTTTCAAAAAAAAAAAAACTATTTGTTTATATGTGCATCCTTCCTCTGCGTTGCGGTGTCATTCATTATTTTTAATTCTCTACTCTGTCAAAACAAAATGCGACATTGAGTTCCGCCACTTAACACGCAACGTCTCGAATTCGGTCAGGAAGTGAAGAATAGAATATCTAGACACTAGGCCATCTCCCCCTACTCTGGCATAAGCAGGAATAAAACAAATAAAACTGAAAAAAATGTGGACGAAATACTGACCCACATTAAAAAAGAAATTAAGAACATAAACAATTATATCAATTGGGATTGTATATTGTTATCGTGTTTCATTTATAGCTTTACAGATTTGATTTTAAGATAAGTATGTGATAACCTTAATAAAAACGGCAACTAATTGTTTTTCATAATATTTCAAATCAAATTCAATTTTATCGAATTAATTTAAAAAATATGAAGAAAGATTTATATTTTTTTGATAGGAGGCCAGTCGTGGCGCAGGGGCACAAAGTGTAACTGTAAAACCGACTGGTATGTAGGTTCGATCCCCACTCGAGGAGATGAAATATTTACTTAAATTTATATTTCCATTTCTTCGCTCTGGTGTCGAAGACAAGCGCGGCGTTGAGTTCTGCCACTTAACACGCAATGCCTTCAAAATTCGGTAGAAAGTGGGGAACGGAGTGTCTTAACACTAGGTTCCCTCTGCCTACCCTGCTGTGTGCGGGATACAGCGTGAAGCTGATTTTTTTTTATAGGTTCATACAAAAAAAATATTTTATCCATACATTGACATTTATCTTTTGCCCATATAGATTTTGAAGTTTGAATTTTTTTTTTAAAGAATGAAAAAGATTTAATGGGATGAATTTAAAATTAAAAGATTGGACTGGGTCCTCAAATGGAAGTGAATTATTTCCTTTTCTCGGCTTTCGTAACACTTACACTAACACAATGTGCTGCGTTGAGCCCCGCAATCAACACACAGTGCCTCTTCACTCCTCTGCTATATGGTACCGCGGAGCTTATAAAGGAACTATACATTATAATAATTAATTACTAGAAGAACTGCAGCATATTTGGAATACTGCAGGTAACTTGGAATACTTCGTTATTTAAATGAA
Organism: Heliconius hermathena; assembly: GCA_013403705.1. Taxonomy (NCBI): domain Eukaryota; kingdom Metazoa; phylum Arthropoda; class Insecta; order Lepidoptera; family Nymphalidae; genus Heliconius; species Heliconius hermathena. The sequence continues at coordinate 61,037 of JAAIXJ010001742.1, forward strand.
TATAAATGCTGTCTCTATTTTTTAACCATAAACACAACGTCATAAGACACACAGAGTCATTGAGGATTAAAAACAAGACATCATCTTGACATTCCGGGTACCAGCGCGAAGGGAATGAGACGCCTGCTTTGAAAACTTTTTCGGGAAGAATGCAATTAGTGTTAATCATTTACTATAAGTAAAATCTTCATTGTAATTATTTAAACAATTAAGTGACCTTGTTGGTTTCTTATACAATTTAGATTTTTTGAATATTTTTAAAATAAAAAATATCACATGGAGTTTTCGGTTAGAATGGTATGTTGTTAATGTGGAATACTGACAGTGAGCATAATTTGGAATATTCCAAATTATGTTGCACACTAAGAATATAGAGTTGATAGATCTAGCAAAACAGCATTACGTGACTATCCTATCACTACCACCTCATTGTACGCATAAAGTTCACTTTCATGGACTAAAATACTACTACAGTGAAGAAGTTCGAGTGTTTCTCAGAGAAGCTAATTACTTAATAATTAGATACAATTTTTAGATATTTTGATTTAAAAAAATTATTACCTAGACACAACGACTATAAAACTGTTATAAAAAAGAAATCTATTATTAGTTTCAAAGAAAAAATATTTACTTTAAAAATACTATATTCCAAATTACCTGCACCCTAAGTCAAATTTAGCTTTTGTATTTTTTTTAATTTGATAAGCATTTGGTAATGTTTCTGGTTTTTGTTCTGTTTGATGGTTATTATTATTAAAGTTTAATACTTTTTCAATAATTTAAAGTATTTTTTACTGAGCCATCCCATTTCTCTTTAAATTTATTCTCAAAAAACAAACTAGTATTCCAAATATGCTGCAGTTCCTCTATTATATTTAATTTCCTAGCTTCATCTTCTCAAAGTCCCGTGACAACTGGTGAGGACTTCCTCACTCAATTACAACACATGCATGAGATGGGCTTGACGGACGACGCTCTCAATGTTCGAGCACTACATATTTGTGCAGGTTAGTATCCAGTTTATAGCAGGGCAGGGCAGTCATGGGAACATAGTGTTAAGACACTCCGGTCCTCACGCACCGCCCAATCGAAATATGTTGATATTGTGTGTTTAGTGGTTGACTTAACCGCACGCCACGCTTTAACTTGTTTACAAGAGTGTGTAAATCGAACCCAGAACCGTTGTGCTTACAATCGCTGCGCCGTGACGGCAAGCAAGTTGTGATTATTATTTAATTGACATTGAATTTTAATGTCATCACTAATTATTAGTCTATTTAATTTGAATGTTTATTGTAATATTCACAAAAGCAATTATGATGTTACTTAATTAGTAAATAATTTCGTAAGGAAAATTGCCAATGTGTTGAAAAATAATATATAAAACAATATTAGAACATTATACTTGTTCGGCATCCCATTATTGTGGGGCGCATTTCAAAATCTTTTTACTTTCCCCTAGTGGGAATCGAACCCACAACATGTTATGCCGCTGCGCCACGACGCCATCAAAAGCGAAACGGATTTCGTTATTATATATTTTTTAATTTTACAGGTGACGTGAATGCAGCTATCAATTTAGTTTTTAGTGGAGCCATTGCAGACGACTGACGTTAAAACTGTATTGGGAATACAAATAAAACATTTATTATTATTATATATTTATTGGTTATCACTTACAATTTTGGTATACTTAAAATAAGTAAAATATCACTGGATACAAGAATCCTTAAGGGCAAGTGTTAAAAAATACTAAGAAGAGCGAATAAACTACTTCCACAAATTATATTGTTTCATTTTAATTTTAAGACTTAAATATAACTTTATATTTGTAATACAACACCAATTTCCTAATAAACTGTAAACATTCAGGATGAATTTGGAATAGTCTCAAATATATAGATATAGAAATAAAATCATTAAAAAAAAGGAAAGATAAAAGAAAAGAGTAATATAAAAATAACTATAAATAAATAATCACAGCAAAATGGAGCTTCTATATCAATAATGTGTGTCAAGAAATATAACAGTTCCTTATCTAGACGTGAAACATTCAATTCTATTATATCAATTAATTTATCATTAAGTTTAAATTAGAGAACAATTATTATTCCCTAAAAAAAATACTGGATGTGATGAAAGTTTAATATTCTAATAATACGATAATAACCATTGACATTGATTGAATACTAGAAATATTTATTGTTTAGTTTTATGATTCTTAAACCGTTTCGATAATTTCCGATAAGTGCTGTTATCGCCTTTAGCTCGACACTGCTCACGTTTGCGCATACGTTTGAAATACCATCCAGCGGTCGCAATGTTATCTTCGAACAGCTCTTTTTCAAGCCTTCTCCTTGCTTCCATACGATTAATAGCTCGTTTCTCGACCCAATTGGTTGCCTGATCCGGTTTAGCCTTATTATCTCGATGGTTCTCACAGGTTTCTGTAGATTTACTGTCGTCATCTTCATCGTTAGCCAAAACTTGGTCAGACTTGCCAATTACACTGCCCGAATCAAAGTTAAAATTTTCTCCAATATCACCTCTGACATTCTGTTTCTTTCCTGAATACGAATTGTCGTCCGTCCATGACGAGGATGTCAAGGAAATATCATCGTAATCTTTCATTAAGCCACCTTTCATCTCCCATTGTTCGTATTTGTTACGCTTTTTCTCTTTCTTGTGAGATTTTTGACGATCGTGTTTCTTCCTTCCAAGTTTATGCTTAGGAGGCGTATATCTGTTGTCTTTCTTTAATCCTTCGAATGATGAATCAGTGTCAATATTGATACTATCTTTCGAATTCTTATTAATATCCTCCTTTATTGCATACACTTTTGTAAAATCTTTCTTATGAAACTTTCTATCTTCTGGGTTCATTTCATCAAACTTTTGATCAGACTCATTATCTTCTTTTGCATTTGGAGAATTGAAATCATCAGTTTCTATTTTGTCATTGCCAAATGCGAAATTGATATCTTTATCAATTTTTTGATAATTTACTTTGGACTCAAATGCTTTATTGCCATCTTTTTCATTTAAGTTTTTATTATTTTCATTAAATGCAGTTTTAATATATTTATTTTTGTTTATATTATAATTAATGTCATCCTGTATTAATTCATGGTAATTTTTTTTATAATTATTGTTAACATCAATTCCTACATTTGATTGGATATCATCAGCATTCCTCTTTGTAATTTTTCGATTTTTATCCATGACTTTAAAAGAATCTATATTATCCAGCTTTTCTGTCTCATCTATCAGTTGCTGTCCTATCATTTTGTTGTTATCAAATTCATATTTTAGTTTTGGCTCATTGTCAATATTTAGTGCAGTTTTCTTATTTCTTAATTGATCTTTTTCTTTTATAATCTTTTTAATAGCTTTTCCATTTATCCAGCTCCTATTTTGGACGTAAACATTTCTTAACTTCCTAACATCTTGCACAAAATCCTTTTCATATGGAGGTTGCATCATGTGACTTTTTAATAATCTATCATCAATATCTACTTTACCATCAACACAGGTGGCTACAAGTTTTTTATTTTCATCATTCTGTAATGGCTCTTCAAACATCTTCCTACATTTGTTTTGCTTGGTATGTGCCTTGTTAGCCTGATAACTATTCAAAGCTGTAATTTCCTTCAGTTTGGATCTTAAGTATGCATTTTCTTCTTGCAATCTGTAAAGCCTAGACAGAATTTTATTGACTCCTGGTGTATTATTTAATGTACAATCTGATTTAGTTCCCCACGTGTGACCAATGGCAACACCAAGCGCCGTTATAACACTCGCCAATACAACAATATTTAATACACTGCTCAATCTCTTGTTTCTTCTATGCACATATGTTTTATTTTTGTGTCTTTTATTAACAAGAAAATCATCATGTTCTTTTATGTCTTCATGGTCATTTTCTACATTGCTTAGTTGTGATTCTACAGATATAAATTGGGCAGTTTCGTGATCGGATGGACAGTTATCATCATTAGTTATTTCATAGTTCAATTGGCAAGGTGATGGTGAATCCGGTTCACTATCACTTATGATCGAAATCCCATCAGTATCTTCATCTTTTTCATGGTTTTCTGTAGGTGAGCTAAAGAAATGATAAAAAATTTAAAAATGCACATAAAGTAAAACCAAGGAAAGTCATTGTTTAGGGGCACAAGTGTATGACTTTAAAAAGCAGGGGCAGGGTATGCGGCTAGTTGTCAGTTTGATCCCTGCTTGAGGAAATGAAATATTTATTTAAATTTATATTTTTATATAATTGTTTGTGGTGTTGAGTTCATACAATGCCAGCAGAATTCAGTGTAAAATGGGGAATGGAGTGTCTTAACACTAGGTTACCTCTGCCTACCCTGCTGTGTGGATGGTACCGCTTGAAGCTGATTTAGTTTTAAGTAAAATAGAGCAGTGGCAATTTTTATGAAATTTTTTACAATTTTAAAGTGTTATTCCACACTTAGGAAAGAAATAAGAATTTTTATTTTATTTAGAACTAAATAACAATTTTTATGATATGGGAAAAAAATATAATGTGTAAAAATTTAAAGAAAAATCTTAATTAAATTATAGTTTTTCAATAAACAGTAATTTATTTTTAAAAAATGATACTATTGTTATGCATATATCTTCAGCAAGAAATTAGTTACAGTCAAAAGTAGGCATGTTAATTAAACTAATAAGTGCATTGTATTTAAAAAAAATACAATGAAACCACAGAGTTGACTCAGAAATCCTACAACATCACAACAAGGCATATAGTAAAAAGCTTGCATATTTTAAAATTAACACAATGAATAAAAACAATTTAAATTTGGCAAGTGTTCAAATTACTCATTCCCTTTAATAGAAGAAATTCCAACAAATAAAGTACACTTAGTCTTTGTTTGTGGTTAGTAAAAAAATGCTTTGAGTATTATTTAATTTATATCAATAATTAAATAAGTAATAAATATATCATTACATTATGAACGTGATAATTAGGCCTTGAATCATAATTATTAAGTTATGCAATACGGTTCCTGCAAATCAATAATCATAAAAAATATTTACCTTTCACCTGGTAGCTCCGTTATATCCTGTATATCGTCTGTATGAATGGAATTTTCAAGTAAAGTCCAACTCTCGCCAGAATCAGAGTCGCTACATTCAATAGCAGGCCCGTCCATTGCTATAGTCATCTAAAAAATAAAAACTATGTAACACTTTTGATTTATACGCAATAAAAAATGTAAAGCGCGCAATAATCTATAAGCCTCGTACCGAGAAATAGTCAGCAAAAATTTAGATTAAATAATTAACGAACTTATACACGAGAATTTTAAAATGTAGAAAATATGGTGAACATGTTTTTTTTTCTATTTGTATTTTGTTTTTGTAAGTAAACAAACGTCACTCCCGTTCCTAACGTCAAGAATTGATAGTCGATTGATTTTTGTTTTCTTCCGCGCGTGACATATTATTTTGACGCATGTACGTGCTGGTACTACATTTTGACACAGATTATATATTTTAATATATAGGGGCTTTGTTTTGCAGGTGTTGTGAATTCATATTTTATTTATGTATAAGTATATGAATAGTGTTTAGATTATACAGCGTTTTTATTTATGAAAATATAGTTCATTTAATAAAAATTGTAAGAAAAAGGCTTTTCTTTTGTTTTCTTATATTTTAGGGTTTCTCACATAATATAATAAGCTTAGAGAATCTACAGTTAAGAGATTTCGGTCTCCACTATCAGCATATTATATATCTATTATAACAATCGTATTCCATAGTAGAGATTGCAAATTTAACAACCATTGCTGGTACTCAGGCATTGTAAGAATACGCTACGAATTTCACACTGTGCTTATTTCTTTTTCTTTTTAAAATTTTAAGTTTTAGTCTCCAATTCCCCATGATGAACTCAAACTCCCAATTTTCTTGGGTAGTTCTAGTTACTTTCCAATCATATATCGTTATAATACTTTTTGTTATTGTGAATAAAAAAATTGCTTATGCTTAGAATTAAAAAATATTTTTTACACTATAATATTATCATAATTATTGTTATGACATAGTTTGCTATTTTGAATCAATATTCTTTTTAAATGCAGTAATAATTATATTATACGACTTATATAAATAAACTCCCAACTTACATTTTTTACTAGTTTCCAAAACTTCTCTGCTTATATAGTAAGGGAAGCAGAGAGAAAGCCAAATTTAAGATACTGTGATGATTGATGGAACTTGATGAATGAAATATTGACATAATTTATTGCCTGAAAAGAGGCTCAAAACCACAACCACTAGTTCCACAATGACCTAGATTAATGCTTAAAATAAAAATCTATTTTAATATGTGGTAAGCTAATGAGTTCACGAAAATAAGGTCTTGTTTTATTCCTTACATCTCCTTTTTATGTTTCTTATTCCATACAAAGTATAAATAAAACCATTTTTATTTCTAAGATTGGAATGTATTCATTAATCTGCAGTTGTGTATTTACTTGTACCAGGATCATCAATAGCAAAGTTCTTATCACATGTAAATGAAATGGTAGCTGCATATCTGGTTCCAGATGTAACTTTTTCCACATAATGTGGATTTTCTCCACCACTTGTGAACATACTGAGTCTGCCTTTTCTAGGTTCCACTGTACTGTTGAATTTGCCATCTATGAAGACAAATCTGCCTCCTTTAAAATCAATCCCGTAATTACCAAGATAAAGCAATGTTGTATAATGAAATGACTTATAAGTTTCCTAAAAAATAAACAAGAATGCTTAAAATACATATGTATCATTTAAAATTTGTTTTCATTCATAAATCAATATTTACTTTATCAACATGAGGATGCCAATATTCATCATGAATTGTTATAGCCTTTTTAGGTGTTATTTCTGAAAAAAATGTTGGATGTGTCAAATAGATTTTATCTGGTCTTACTCCAAAATGATGGGCAATGGTGTGTTTTATTTTTTCTTTTACAATCTGAAAATAAAAAGATATTTTAAAGATTAAATACATGTATTTGTTATAAAGTAATTTAAATTATAATAAATTATAAATGTTAACATACTCTAAAAACATTGAAATCATTTTGAGTGAATAAATGTTTCGTTTCCTTAAGCTTGTATATGTTAACAAAATGTTGTCCTTTTGATAGTGCACCACTGTGCAGATCTAATATGGAAGCTCCACCATAAGAACCTCCATGCTTTAAGCCTTTTTGTGCTAGTTTCAACAACTCTTCTGCTTCTCTTTCTGAAACTACTTGATCAGTGACAAATCTCTTACAATCTCTTGGAATACAACCCTCATATTTTACTACTTCTTTTGTATATTCAGTAGAACATTCTACGATTACACCTTTTCCTGGTAGTAATTCTGACTGTTTTGCAAATGTCACTATATTTTCTTTAGAAGAAAAATACACTATTATTAGGAGTGATGTAATTACCACTATTCGTGATATAATTCGAAGTGGAAGAGATTTGTTGACGGATCTGTGAAGTTTTAATATAATTAACATATTTAATATAATTAACATATTGTAATGATTGAACTGATAATTGTCTAATCTTTACAATTAACATAAAAACAAATATCTTAGTGCAATGGATAGGTGTAATTCTAAATCTTGTGTGATCAATACTAAAAGAATGATTTCCCCCATTTCATTTCATTTTTTAATTCATTTCCCCCCTCTAAGGGAGAATGTGGCAGAAAGGAAAGGAACTAAGTTTCTTCACATATGTTTCGCTCAGCCTACTCTGTACTCTATGCGGGAAAAATGCCCTTTTTTAATAATACACATTAAACATAAAATATAATAAAATGATCAGCATTTTTGTAGCAATTATTTGATATTGCAAATTATTTACTCTTTTTCGGGAAGAATTTTGTTTTTTTCATTTTTTATATTTTCTTCAATTTTTGGAACATTTTTGTTTCTTCTTTTTACATCCCCCATTCTTTAAAATATATTGAAACGATATACATATATAACAAACATAAAAATTAGGAATATATTAATTACTAGATAAATTTATAGGTTAAGAAGATTATAAAATATCTGAGTTAATATTTCTTATTTCATACGAGAAAGATAATATTTAATATTCTTTCGGTACAGAAATAGATATAAGATACCACTGCAAATATTGTCAATGTCAAACAATTGCCAGATATGGGCAACGTCAAATACATATAAGTCAATTGGACAACGTGCCATTGCCAAAGTGTTTTTTACACCTGTATGTAAAAAACTGAAATTTTGATGTGAGATATATGTTTGGACATTATAATGCTCGTCTAGCATCTATGAACTATCCCTATTTTAAGCAAAAATGGAATTCACTAAAAATGTGTTGAACAGTCAATGACAATAAGTGAAAATAATGATAAGCATGTGATAGAAAATGATGCTGTGGTAGCAACTCATTGTTGGCATCATTTTCTATCATATGCTTATCATAAATAAATATTTACTTACTTAACTCAACGGTATATCCGTTCCGTCTGATCCTTTCCGTCCACTTACTAGTGGGGACTAAGTCAGACAGAATGGAGCACCAAAAGGTCTCCACATACCTCTTTCACCTCATCCACTGTCATTAAATTCTTCATACATGCCCTCCGGGGCGTCCTCAATGCTGTTTACATGATCTTCCTCTAGTATCTTTGACGTTATCGAAGGTCTATTGACTTCTACCTTACTCTCACTAAATAAATAAAGGTGAAACGTGAATATTCTGAGAAAGAAAGGGATAAAATGTTAATGACCAACTTCCGAGAAAAAGCAAAGCATTTCTGACGAGATTTTAGTGATTGCCGAGGTTATTTACTGATTTGCCATACGTCAGCGGTGAGCAGAATTTACAAGGAGATATATGTACGTCATGACACCTTTGCCTCAATTAACAGATACGCCGAGTTTTAATGTTGAGAATGTCATATGAAGACTAAATATGATAAGCAGTGGGAACAGATATAGTTACGACCACGCTTTTTGGACTTGTTCTGGTTTTTGTGCAACTTTCGCTGAAAAGCAGGGGAGGTTCCGGACGATTATCAGTCCCAAGCGAGGTGCAGGCATCATTCCTTTGTATAAAGGTCAAAAGTCCATAGACACGCTGCAAGTTAGAGGGTTATTAATTTCAATAACTTAAAAATAAAATAATAAATAAATAAATCAGCTTCACGCTGTATCCCGCACACTGCAGGGTAGGCAGAGGGAACCTAGTGTTAAAACACTGTATTTCCCACTTTCTGCTGAATTCTGGAGGCATTGCGAGTTGAGTGGCAGAACTCAACGCCGCGCTTTGCCTCGACACCAGAGCATAGAAATGGAAATATAAATTTAAATAAATATTTCTTCTCTTCGAGTGGGGATCGAACCCACAACCAGTCGGTTTTACAGTCATACTTCATGCCGCTGCGCCACGACTGGCCTCAAATAAGCTGCACTTAGTTTCAATTATTTAAATCAAAGTTTAAAAATTATACATTTTTATAAAAAAATTAAAAAATAAAAATATTAAATTATACAATTATGCCTTAATAAAATTAAGCTACTACTATTAATAACAAAAGTGGTTTTTGGGTCAAAACAATTGCCTTGCCAGCCTTTTAGACGTGTCTAGATGCAAGTCCGGTAAAGAAGAATTTATATTTTTGTTTCTTTTTATTTTTTTTTAATTTATACTTCTTGGCGCATTAGGGAAAAATTATGAGAATAACTTTTTACGATGCGTGCGCACACCGTCACGAAAAACCGATACCATGAAATTAGCTACAAATGAGCCGACACATGACATTTTATTTTTTTGTTTTTTTTTTCATTATATACAAATATTTTTTTAGAGAGATAAAGGGAGAGAGACAGATAGGGAGAAACCTCATTTGACCTTCGAAAAGATAGTATCAAAGATACTGGAGGAAGGTCACGTAAAAAGCATGAGGAGCCGAAGGGCATGTCTGAAGAGGTAAATGACATTGGGCGAAAGGACGAAAGGAGTATGTAGAGACCATAGCGTTTGGCGCTCCGTTTTCGTGAAGCTAAATATTTTTTATGATATTTAAATAAAATTTATGAAAGTAGGTAATGCGTTATAGTATAACTTTTTTTCAATGTATTAATGTATACTTTTTTCAATTATTAGTGTCGCTTGCTCTACAAACATAGGATAATGATAAAGATATTTTTTTTGGATATATTTTCATTTTGTTACGCCGATGAGTATAACTTCTAACGCATGTGTATATTATTAATTTGTTTGTGTATGTATACATACACAAATGTATTTTGATGACTAATAATTTTTTTTTTAAAGTTTTTGTTCTGGCTCTACTAAGAGCAAAAATTCACAAAAATACAAAATTCAGCGTACGATTCGCGGTATATAAGCTCATAATCAAAATTTTTATACAAAACAACTTGCAGTTATAAATATATTATTGGCAGCCAGCTGTCACTTAGTGCAGGGTGGCAACATTAAAGGAACATAATACTCTCACGAGGCAACACTCAACGAAAAAATCACGACCGTTGTATGTTGATTGCATTTGCGAATAGTAATTTTTGTTAAGTGTATACATCAAATTCATTGTGTTTCATAGTCTTTTAAGAACTTAATGTTTAAATAATAGCTTTGTGTATAATCATTCTAAAGTTATCACTGCCACTATATATTGATTTTAAGCCATGTATTTCGACGATGAAGATGAAGGATTATTCAATCCTGAAGTATTTCACGTTGTCCATAGAAAGCTTTGTATGTTCTTTTCGTATTTTTGTACGTGTATTGAATACGTGTTATTGAAAATAATTATTTTCCTTCTTTTCAGTTGCTTTAAATTCAAAACAACGGTTTGGTTTAAGTGTTCCTACACACACCGAAGATGGAATACCTATCAGAAAATTATACGTATCGAATCTACCACCCAAGGTAATATAAAAATGTCTTTATTCCAACATTCGTAAAATATTTTGTTGTGTTCGTTGAATATGATAGTATATAAGTGAAGTATGATTTGAACAGCTGTTAATATTTCATTGAAGACAAATAATTAAATTGCTTGAGATCCAAATTCATAAATGTGCATTTTTTTCATATTCATTTTATTTATTTACATAAATTATAATGAAATGTGCATAATTAGTAAAATAAAATCTTATGTCCAAGCCATTTTATGTTTCATTGCAAAGATGGTGTATTTTTAAATTTGATCTTAATGACATATGGTGGTAAATTTAGGTTTTTATCTTTTTTTTTGAAAATTCTTTTATCTATCTTATCTTTGTTTAAATAAACACATAATATTATATGAAATATCAATTTGTTTCCTAATATGTGTATATTTAAAAAAATCCTAGTCAATAAATGTTTAGTCTTATAATAATAGTCAGTTAGTGCAATATTAATTATAAATTACCAAATTGTTTTAAGTACACAAATACTTACTAAACTATGTAAATCTATTATAGTATACTTCACTTTTCATTCAAATAATTGTAACTAAATAAATGTAATCAATTGAATATACATTACAAACTTGAATTAATAATCAATTTGCTATCATTATTTGTAATGACTGGCATTCTTTAGGTAGTTAATGTCCGCAACATTGATTTCTAACCAAGAAGGCACTGTTTTCAACAATTTTAAGTAAATATTTTTTTCTGTTATTAGACCACTAGGTCAGAGCTGTTTGCAGTATTTGCTCAATATGGATTTATCAAGAGCTGTTGGTTAAGAATGGAAGACAAGATATCTAACAGAAGTCCAACACCAACATATGCCTTTGTTACTTTTAGTAATCCTTCAGATGCTCACAAGTAAGTGGTTTTAAGTAGTCGTACATATGTTTTTTTATTTTACTGGTTAAGAACAACTTCTTTGACATTTTTATTGGCCTTTTTTGTTACAATACACATGGGAACAGCAAAAGGCTAATTTGTTCAACTTATCTAAAAACAAGGCATTTAACTACTTTACTTTTTTGCCCTTATTTGAGTCTATGGCAGAATTTTTATTTTTTACTTTCTGCTAACTAAACAAAGAACATGTCTACTTAGGTCAAAAAACACTACACAAAATAATGAATATTATTTAAAAAAGTATTACTTTCTCGTTTTTCCTTTTTTATTATATAGCTTCATGCTATATTCCACACATAGCAGGGCAGGCAGATGGAACCTGGGAACCTAGTGTTAAGACACTCTGTTCCCCACTTTGTATGTTGAGTTGTGTGTTGTTTAAATTATTGTTTTATACCACTGAGTTGGATTCGAAAATATGACCGTTAATTACGATAGTGAGTACTGAGCCACAACAGCCTTATGAAAAAGCAGGAAATGAAAACACTTCATTACACCCAAACAGAGATTGCACCTATAACCATTACCTTTACTAAGATAGCACATACATATTATACATTGTAATATTACAGAGCTCTACAAGCTCCTCCTCATGAAAAAACCTTGCGTGGCCGAAATCTAAGAATATCGCCGGCCGACAGTTGGCATCAACCCTTAGAAGACGCTGACGGCAAAGTTCATTGGTCTAATAGTCGCAGGGATGATAACAGAGGTATGTCTATGTCGATGTTCCTTTTTATTTTACCTTCTTCGTCTTTTTATTTAATCTACTAACAAAAACTTCTTTTTACCTTCCTAAATTCTTTTTCTAAATTTCCACTAGAGGTAATGAAGGATAATTAGGAAGTGTGTGGGAAATGTAGTATCTTGTGTATACTCTGTCTTCCGTGTTATATACTGGATAAAACATGAAGCTAAAAAAATACATGACAATCTATATGTTATACTATTTTTAAAATCTTTGTTGCAGGTGAGACAGTCGATTCATCTGAGGCTATTGAAGCAGTAGAAAAAGAAGAATCCCATGAAGAAGCTACTGTAAGTATGACTGAAGTACAGTCTCACTAATATGGCACTTTGATAGATCCAAAGCCAAATTCACAATAAACACAATTCTAATAGATGTGGGAGGATGTTTTCAAAATACTACACCATTAATTTATTCTTTTAAACTATATAATTAATGATTTATGAGTTTCTCATAAATCATTAATTATATAGTGCGACAGCGACCTGCGACATTGTGGTTGTATTATCAATTACCACTCAGGAGATTGAATTATTATTATCATTTCTCTTTCTTACTATTGTCATTTCTTTACTCTGGTAATAAAGCAAAGTGCGGCGTTGCAAATTCGGCGGAAAGCTAAAGCTATAGAGCACATAAAGCTGAAAAAAATAATATTTTTGAGTCACTATGTATTGAATAATGCAGCTTAATGCCACATTTGTCTACTAGAAGCGAACCAGAGCACGGAAATAAATGTAATTTAAATATAACATTTCCCCAAGTGAGATCGAACTCACTTATCGAGTTAGCTGTTCCACTGTGCCTTGACAGCCAAATGAAAAATCTAAGCCAAGCTTTCTCATCAAGCTTCTTAGATGGTTGGATGGCGCAAGTTCTAATTCCACTACGTTAAAATTTTGTTTTTTTTTTTAATAAATATTTTTCTCTGCTAAATGTTTGTTAACGGTTTATTTACTACTTAACTATTAAAAACTATAATGTCTTAGGAAAGCGAAGAAACTGAAGACGACAGCGACAGGCCTTACAACATACTAGATATACTGAACAGGGATTGTTTAACGCACATTCTAGAATATGTTCCTATTAGAGATTTAATTAGATCTGAGCGGGTCAGCAAGCAATGGCAAAGTATGGTCCAAGAATATTTACAAAGTAAGTAGTTTTTTTTTTTCATATACAATATTAGATGTAAGTTTCGCTTTTCAGACTTGCGACCTGATCGTGACTTCATCTCCTTAAACAAATTTTTACGTTATAGCCGAATTTTTATATAAATTGCACCCTATGTGTTATTCTGATGTACAAGCTATGTTACTGTAAAGTTTCATCTAAATCTATTAAGTAGTTTTTGTGTGAAAAAGGAAAAAACATCCATGTATCCTCACAAACTTTCATGTTTATAATATTAGTAGAATATTTTATAGTCCACTCGTCTATAACATAGTTAAGATTCAAGATTTATTTATTTGTTACATATATAAATATAAAATATTAATAATACCCTAGTACATGAGCCTTATAAATTGATTATAATAGTTGTTAGCTTCACACCATATTCTGCACATAGCAGAGTACCTGGATACCTAATGCTAAGACACTTCGTTCCCTACTTTCCGCCAAATCTCGAGGTTTTGTGCGCTGCTGAGTGGCGGAACGCAACGCCGCACCTACCAGATAGATTTAGATATTTCATTCCTTCGAGTGGGAATCAAACCCACAACCGTCGCTTTTATAATCGCACAATTGAGTGTCAGCGCTACGACGTCTTCAAAATCGAATTATATTTTATAGATTTTTTTTTAATTTGTTAAATGATAAATATATATTCATAAACATATTTTAGGTATCCGTCTATTTAAAACTTCATGGTGGCAGCATGTGCCCGTGACGTTAACCACTGCGGTGCTACGTCGTGTCTTACAGAGGCTTGGCGGATCTCTTCTCCGCTTGCACATAGATCACCATTGGTCGGCGTTGAATGACCGTACCGCGCATACTGTTGGCAAGTTTTGTCCTCATTTGGAAGAACTTAAGGTATGTTGTTTTTTAAATATTATAATCTTTTTATTGTTTATAGTTTTGCCACTTCAAATGTATCTCATATATAGCAGTGTACTGTAAGGCAGAAGGAACCTAGTTTTCAGAATAAACCGCCTCCTCTGCTCGCACCATCAAGTTTTCGAGACATTGGGCGATGAAAATAATTTAAATGAATATGAAAATTATTTGTTATCCTGAGTGGGAATCAAACCCACAGCCTTTACAGCTAGACGTTGTGCCCCTGCGGCACGAGGGTCTCTTATAGTTCTCTGCTGTCTTCATTATATTTTATTAGGATACTAATTTTACTATATACTTTTTTTGTAAAAAAATTTCAGGTTACTGGAATGCATACAAAAAATTGGAACCCACTAAACTATGGATGCAGGCATCTAAGAAGTCTATCGTTCGTGTCATGTAGTAAGGTACTTTCAAATTTATTTGTAACAAATACATAACGAAAAACCAATTACAAATAAGCCAATATTGCAAGGTCATTTAAAATATGTATTTTTCGTCACGCCGCATCCTGTACATAGACGGGTAGGCGAAGGTTAAGACACTGTGTTCCCCACACACTGCCCAATTTTCGAGAAATTACGCATTGGGTGACGTAATTAAAAAAAGTTATAAACAATTCCGTTTTTATTGCAACACAATGAATGACATCAAAATATGTGATAACTAACCAGAAGTTCCTAAGATCATTGAATTCAATCAAACAAATTCTTTCCTTTTATAAAATTAGCATATATAATAAGAATAACTATTCTGTTTCAGTTGACAGATTCAAGTTTAGTACAGCTTGTGAAAAACGATTCGTGTATAGAGAGTTTAACAGTTGCCAATAACACGCACGTCACAGGACTGTTCCTAACCAGCTCCAGTCCATCGAAACTGACCTCACTAGCATTCTACAACTGCTACAGCCTCCAGGGGACTGTGCTTAGTTCCGCATTAGTCACTTTACCGAGCTTAACTACGTTGAAATTGGATGTTTGTCCTATAACAATGTGGAAAATAATACCTCTAATATTGAATAAGCTACCGAAGTTGGAGGAGTTATCTCTAAGTGAATACACTTCTTCAGATCTTTGTCTGCCAAATGTTAACAGTGAGGCGTTTTGTTCTGCCTTATCTGGCTTGTCTGAATTAAAGATATTGAATTTGAGCAGAAACATATATATAACTAATGCGGTGTTGAAAACTGTGGCTCAGTCCTGTCCGAAACTGGAGTCCTTGAATGTGTCCAGTTGTAACTCAAGGAAAAGTTTTCCTGTTTCTGGTGAGTCTATTTTTTATTTTGTATTATTTACGTAATAGTTTAATTAACTATTTTGTTCATGTATTTGAGATTGAGATGGTTATAATAACAACTAAAGCGAATATGTAATATGTTGTAAATACCCTGCTTGTTATGGGAGATTAAGCATTAAGCCAAAAAAAGTGCTATAATGATTGTACCAGATAGGCCGATTTGACTATGCGGAGATTGCTGAAAGAAGCTAGATGTTATGTTTCAATATAACTTTTCAATTCTTACATATGTCTTTTTGAATAAATTCTTGAATTATTTTCTTCTATTTCTAGATTTTGTCTAGCATTTTTTTTGTAGGTTTTTGGATTTTATTTATCAGAGTCAAGAAATATACAGAAAAGTATAATTCCAACAATTCAATTATCTATCTTTTTCGTGCTCCATCAAGCCATGAAAGTGGAAAAATACAAAATGCTAATAAATATTTAAAATATTACAATATAAGAAAATAATTTCGGAAAACATATAAATCATTTATAGTAACGGGACTGGGAACCAAGTCTCTTGGATCAGATCCACCCTGGAATATTAGCGAGGTTTCCTAAAGGAGGTTCTCCCGCAGGCGTGTCGGACGAGGGCGTGGCGGCGGTGTGCGGCGCGTGCGCGTCGCTGGCGCGCCTGGACGTGTCGTACCTGGCGCAGCTGAGCGCCGCGGGCGCGCGCGCCGCCGCCGCGCTGCCCCGCCTCACCGCGCTCACGGCGCGCGGCAACCCCGCGCTGCGCGACGCGCCCTTCGAGGCCGTGCTGCGCGCCTGCCCCGCGCTGCGCGAGCTCGACCTGTGCGGCTGCGACGCCGTCACGGCCGCGCTCGTGTGCGCCGCCAACGACGCGCTGCGCCGCGCGCCGCGCCCGCTCACGCTGCGCCTGGCCGCCACCGCCGCCGCCGCGCCCGACCGACAGGTACTCATGAGGCGAGCGTCTTGCTACCAGGGCGAGGAATTCTAAACAAATTAATTCTTTTCGTTCTTCTGAATGGAAGTCGAACCCACATCGCTTTTCGCATTAAAACACCCCTCTACATCACGATGGCGTCAAGAAGTATAGTTATATTATTATAAAATTAATTTAAATTATAATATTTTATATTACCAACTTGGATATTTGACTTTAAATTTTTTTTAAAAACAGTTTTTTTGTTAAATAATGAATTTTTGTCTTCCTCTTCTACTTAAACGTTATTTTGTAAATTCAATGCTTTATAAATTCCTTTAATTTTTAATACAAATATTAAACTTTTTGTATACAACCGTCTACTTTAAATGGAAGTATTTAATCGGATTAATCGCATATATTTAGAAATATTTCTGTAGTATTTAGTATACATACATTTTTTTGGACTAGCCACCCACATTTCTTACATGTATGAAGGGGGTTACAAACAGAATTAGCAACATCTTAAGAAGACCTTCTATAAAAACTATATTTAAAAAAGTAAGCCAATTCTTGAGACCAATCAAAAGTAATATTCCTTTACAATGTACAGCTGTATATAAACTAGATAGTAACTGTAGCTTATCATACATCGATCAAACAAAGAGAAGCATCAGTGTTAGGATAAAAGAACATATTTCTGATATCAAGAATAAACAAGCATGTATCGAAGTCAGCTGTATATCAGCATATTGTGGATAAACCCAGCCATTACGTCAGATTTGATGAACCCCAAATCCTCGCTAAAGCAAACAGATATATTCCCAGGATATTCCGCAAGGCTATTGACATACAAAAACACTCTAATTTTAATAGACAAAATGAGTATAAGCTTCCTACCACCTGGAACCCACTAATAAAATCTTTAAAGTTTCAAACCCACCATACCAGAGGGCAAAATACAGTCAATTTCCAAAATTTCCAAAAAAAAACAATACTAAATATACCCGATTAATCCGGTTAAATAGTTTCATTTAAAATGTATAATAATCGTGAAAATCAAAGATCTTATTACAACTATTCATACGACCATCGGGTTTGTGTGATTGAACGCGTCAATCTAAGGAACTACAGGTTCGAAATGGCTATGTTCTATCGAGGAAGGTCAACTTTTGGTTTATATAATTATATTTAAAATTAAATTAAATCAGCTTCATGCTGTATCCCGCACACCAGCGGGTTAGGCAGAGGGAACTTAGTGCTAAGACACTTCCCCACTTTCCGCTTAATTCTAAAGACATTGCGGTGGAACTCAAAGCCGCTCTTTTTGTCGACACCAAAGCGAATTTTTTTTTTATTATTTCTCTCTATCCATTTACGATTAGCCCAGCAGCTATTATAAAATTTTATGAATATCTTAATTGTTAAAGCGAAGAAATGAAAATAAATATTTAATTTTCTCGATTGGGGATCGAACCCGCAACCAGTCGCGTTTACACTTTGTGCCCCTGCGACGCGACCGCTGTCTAGCTAATTTTGTGAAATAAACGGATAATTAATAAATAACTTTTTCTTCAGCCCATAGAATATGAATGCCACAAGTTACTAACTGTGGACCTAGACGAAGACAGAAGCAACCCTCAACTCCGTCCCGACTTCGTTGATCATATATTTGAAGAGAGCTCCGATGCCTCGCTGGAAGACATGCTTTACGACCACGAGGATTACAATTTCTTTGGTGAAGGTAATGTTTAATCTATTTTTTTTCTTATATTTAAAGCATTATTTTTTGTATCAAGATACTGATAATATCTAGAAATTGAGGCCAGTTGTGGTGCAGAGACACAAAGTGTGCCTCCAAATCAA
Organism: Heliconius hermathena; assembly: GCA_013403705.1. Classification (NCBI taxonomy): domain Eukaryota; kingdom Metazoa; phylum Arthropoda; class Insecta; order Lepidoptera; family Nymphalidae; genus Heliconius; species Heliconius hermathena. Next base: position 79,770 of record JAAIXJ010001742.1, read on the forward strand.
CTGGTTGTGGGTTCGTTCCCCACTCGAGGAGATGAAATATTTATTTAAATTTATATTTTCATTTCTTCGCTCTGGTGTCGAGGAGAAAGCGCGGCGTTGAGTTCCGCCACTCAACACACAATGCCTCCAGAAATTGGCAGAAAGTGGGGAACGGAATGTCTTAACACTAGGTTCCCTCTGCCTACCGTGCTGTGTGCGGGATATAGAGTGAAGCTGAATTTTGTGTAAAATGAAATTTAGTAAGTACTTTATGAAAAAAAACGTTATCTAATCAAAAAAAATATTTTTTTCAATTTATTCAATCAATAATATTATAATTCATCCAATTCCTTATTTCCGATCCATCCGTTCATTCCATTTCTTGTTTACACAGATGATGACCGGTTTTTGGATGACGATTTAGAAGATTATGATGACGTCCTCCAATTGCATGAGGCCATGCACAACGTCATTCTTCTCTAGTGTACATTTATTTGATGACAATATCATTTTGTTTTTTGTTTAATTCCGTTTAGTATTTTTAGTATGAATGTAGTATTGTGTATTAATTATTTTTAAAGGAGAGGAGAATTTGCTTTTTATACTGTATTTATAACTTTTGAGATTCATTCAAAAAAGGTTTGTTTATTTTCTGTTTTTTTTTTTTCTCTTTTTATTTTAGTTTTGTAACAATTGTATTGTAGTACTTATACTTATAATTTCTTACAAGTCCTGTGATTAATGAATTTTACATATATCTGTGATGAATGTGTTGCCGCTATAAAATAATTCAGGTTTTGTAGTCTTTAACAATTTTTCTTAAATAAATATATAAGTACTTATAAGCAAAGTCTGAAATATATTGTGATAGTGTAAATTTTTCACGTAACTATGTTTTAGTTTTACATAACTGGTATAATTTGTATGATAAATTGTAATATTATAAATTTTTATATAGTCCGAACAAACACATTATGTAAGCCTGTTCAAAAATTAGAAGACTGTATAATAATGTTGATCCACAAGCTACATTTGTTACCAATGCTTGGTGAGCAATATTAACGAAATTCACTAAAAAATAGTTTAAATAGTTATTATGACAATATTTATAGCCAATGAGTATATACTGTGGGGTTCACTGGGGATCTGGGCGTGGGGCTACCTGGTGTGTTTGATGTCCAGATAGTTAAAAAATGTTCTTACTATTATTATTAAAATGGCTAGAAAAACTTTTGGGTTTGACACTACTTTATTGATTGAGTCTTAATAAATTCACGTCTTCATCTTGGCTCCAACAATATGACCATTAATACTTATTTAGAAAACGTATAAAAATTTTTGAACGCAGCGGGACTCGAACCCGCGCCTCCTGGAAACCGACCGAGTCCCGCTGCGTTCAAATTTTTATACGTTTTCTAAACAAGTATTTTTCTTTCCTAAATGTGGAATAACACTTTAAAAATGTTTAAAAATATGACCATTGCTCCCAATTGGCTGGAGGCCCGTCTCTCCCGAAAAATATACCTATGCCAACATAATTAGCATAAAACTGTATTAAAAACTAATTTCAAACACATTACACTTATATAATGTTCCAACGTTGTATTTAAAGCAATAATGAAAAACGAATGGTAGCTATAAATAATAAACACATTATTACCTCATAAATCTATCAAGTTGTATGGATCTACCTTTTTGACAGAAAATCCTTTTTTTTTTAAATATAATAAAACAATAGATAGTGTTAAATCTGCCGGTTAATTGTTATGCAGTTGTTGATGACCTTTTATATTCTGTTTTATATATGTTTGTGCAATAATAATGCATGAAATAAATGTATAGGCGATTGTTGAAACTCGTTTGGATACTAAAAATGCAGTTTAAATGATCGCCTCATACTAATACTTCGCATTCCTATTAATATTGTCTAATTTAAAAATTGGCAACTTATATTTTATTTCCTAGTCAATTCTTAGCTTATGTGGACAGGATTTAATTCGCCCAATTTTCGAGACATTGCTTGTTGAGTGGCAAAACACTGCGCTTTTATTCCTAAACAGAAAAAATTACAACAATTCAACACTTTATGTAGGATTTTGACCGACAACTGTCGCGATTGCCTTTTACTTTTTTCATTTTTTTAGAGTGTTACTATTGAATGTGGCAATTTTTTTATTAAATATTATGTTATTATTGTTAATTGAATATATTAAATTTAATATAACTATTTTGGACATTAGACAATGTTAATAGGACTGGGTGATCATTTTAAAACTTTTTTTTATAGTTTTTTATTACGTAACTGTATTATATATGTCAATTGTATGAACTTAATAATTGTAATCGACAAGTTAGTGTTTATTTTTGTATCAAGGGTTGATTTTTATTTTATTCATGTTTTTGATAAATCAATAACTATTTTATATTTTTAGGCTTTTTAGTAGGGGTGATACATTAATTTTTAGGTTTATTGCTAATGATCCAAGGTGTGTACGAAGAAAAAAAAATAGCTTATGTTAATTTAATTATATATAGATTTTTTATTTTAATTTTCATTGTCAAAAAACACATTTTTAATTCGCAATATGACAAACACACAATTTGCAACCATTTTAAATTTACCATTTTATTTTTTCATAGAGTGTAGATATTTTTGTTTAGATTTGTTTAAAATAAAAATACACAAAAGTGTTCATCTATGTTAATTATAAATAACATTTAATATTAACAGAAAAATAACATTTTTAGATTGCATTTTAGAATAGTTCTTGTGCATGATGGTTTGTTAGAAGGTCTTAGTTTTTATACATCCATTGTTTAAAACTTATTAATTAGTACAAAAAAAAACAAATACAAACATTTTCATCAAAAGTAACCTCTTTTATTTTTTATTTCCAAATATTCATACCTTACTGTAGGTACTATTTTAAAAGAAACAAATGACAACTGGATGAATGCCATGTTAACAAAAAATTTATACAGTTCTTGTGTGATATTCCAAACTACTGCTTATCCATACTATTATTTGTTACTTAGACTGTTTAAGATTCAAGGGAAAATATGTAGAGAGAAAATTTCTAGGAGATTTGAAATTTTATTGTGTAAACTCAGTCTCAATTGAAATATTTGCAAGTATAAGTTATCCAACAAATAGTATATGGAAATTTTAAAATATAATATTGCTTATGTGTTATAGTATATTTTGGTACAGGGCTACACTTTTTGTTTAATTCTTATTTCTCATTATGTATGTAAATATGGTTTTTATTGACTAGTAGATAAATATGTATGTTTGAAGTAATAATTTGATTAGTCAAAAAAACAGTTTTAGGAATCACCATGTCTCCCAATAAATTTGGATAATCCGCATTCTATATAACATTTACATTTCTAAAGAATTTACATCATAATTAGTTGTTTTAATGTAAGTATTCCACCACTTACCCATGACACCTACATCCACAATTTTACTGAACATACTCAAATATGATGGTTTTAAATACTGACAATGAGCCTTATACAAGTCACAAGAATCATTTAATTCAGATGTATACATGAAAGAAATGATTCCAAAAGACCTATAATGAATTACTTCCTCATTATAGCATGTTTGTAAAAAACGAAGGTAATCTATAGATTTTGGATTTCTACAGTCATCACTCACTAATATTACATCATTAGTTATTTTCTTTAGATTGTCTTTAAAGTCAATCTCGGACGGATTATTTCTTGCCAATGCATAAAGTGTGGTTAAGCCAGCGGTCCATTTAATGGCTTTTTGTGGATCGTCTTGTATGTCCGTGCGTAAATCTTGCAACATTTGTCGGTAATCTATGAACAAGTTTTTCCAGTAATTTGCCCATTTTTCTACCACCGTACCCTTTAACTTTTCTGGAAATTTAACCCGATTTTGTATTCTTATAATGTAATCTGGCGGCTTCCTTAAAGTTCGTAACATATTGCTCAGTAACTATACTGAATATTATAGTTGAAATAATTTATAAAAAATCATATAAGCTATTTTTGATTTGGTTTTAGTAGATCAAAAATTAGGAACTACTATTTCATTGATCTTTTTGGTTTGACAGTAAGAAAATATTGACAGTGACAACTCAATTGCCTTTACATGTGACTGTGACATTTAAAATTCGTGTAAATGTTGCTATTTTATTTTTAGATTAATGATAAGAGATGATGAGTAAAAATGGAGAAGGACTTTTGTAAAAAAGTCTGTATCCCGCACACAGTAGGGTAGGCAGAGGGAACTTAATATTAAGACACTCCGTTCCCGTCTTTCTGCCGAATTCTGGAGGCATTGCGTGTTGAGTGGCAGAACTCAACGCCGTGCTTGTCCTCGACACCTATCGACATAGAAATGGTAATATAAATTTAAGTAAATATTTCATCTCCTCGAGTGGGGATCGAACCCACAACCAGTCGGTTTTACAGTCACACCTCGTGCCGCTGCGCCACGAGGCAATAATAAGTTATTGAATATTATATTCAATAACTAACTATTTTAAGTAAACATAGTAATTTCCACGTTTTAAGGCAGCAGCAGCTTTGTTTTGCAGACCTTAAAGTCGATCTATATTACCAGAGTAATAAAAAAACAAAAATGTAATTATTCCAATCCAATCCAATCTTCAATTCCTTCCAATCCAGGACATTGTATTATTGTAAGACACCGTCCCGTTAAAATGTTCTTGTGGTAGTAATATTTATATATTTTTACCGTAGCGTTTGGCGCTCCGTTCTCTCTGACTACTCTACTAGGGATAAAGCGTGAAGTTAAGTTACCTTTATAGAAAAGCTCATTTACTCTCCATATACAATAAATTGGACAATGAAAATAAACATTTTTTAGGATAAAGGAACTCTATCCTTACCTCAAATGGTAAAAACGAAACCCTGATAAGATCACTTTGTCTGTCTATCAAGACCATTTATGTCAAGATCTCTTAAATGAAATGAATATCGAATATTTACTGTCCTTTGAAACACGAAAATCACTAGACGCATCGTTGTTGCTACATTTTGTATGAAAACCACCGCGTAATCATTATAGCATGTTTGTAAAACACAGGGGTACATACCCTATGGGGTACTTCGCGTGGACCCACAGATAGTAAATTTAGTACAAAGTGAGAGCCTCTAATACAAAAAATATAATACACAAAAATCCGAAATGCAAAAATTTATAGGTATTTCGTAGAAATAAATTACAAACTTATTAAGATCCTGAATCGTGCTGGTTAGAAAAAGTGCAATATTTTTTTATATGTGGAGACACAATAATTAAACGGAATCATTTTATATCGTCAAAAAAATGTTGAAATACATTTTGATATAATTTGTGTTTTGATATTTTATTTTAAGATATATGTATACCTTTTAACGTAGAAATTTAATCCTTTTATAAATACAATTTAAATCGTAGATATCATTAAGACGAGTGCAAGATGATTTAAGAAAGAAAATTACCTTATATTAGTGAAACGTAACAAATCATTTCCTTTTTTCTTATATTTTTAGGTTTTAGGTTCCCTGGAAAAGATCACTCTTAGTGATAAGGCCGCCTTTTCACATTTTTTTTATAATATGTATGAATTTATTTGTTAATTATGTAATTCTCTGGTATGAAATAAAGAGTTTTTATGTTGTTTCATGTTTTTTTTTAAATTCCGATATACGAGTATGATAGACAACTCTTTTTTTTTTATGGAAAAGGACAAGGCAAACGAGCGTTCGGGTCACCGACCCCGTGCAACACCATAGGAGCTACAGGTGAGTTGCCGGCCTTTAAGGTGGAGATAGATGCGCTTTTTGAAGGTACCCATGTCATATCCACCCGGAAACCCTGCCGCAGGTAGGCCATTCCACAGTTCCGTGGCGCGTGGAAGGAAGTTCCTACGAAACCGCACAGTAGTGGATTGCCCGTATCCAGGTGGTGTGGATGATATTTTAGCTTGTGACGTACTGTGCGGTTCGAAAATTCGGCGGCAGGTAACAGGTCAAACAGTTCTTCAGAGCACTCCCCATGATAAATGCGGTAGAGAACGCACAGCGAGGAGACGTCTCTACCCAAAGCCAAAGTGTCAAGCGTTTCACAGATCATTGGGTCCCCAATGATTCAAATGGATCTACGTTGTACTCAAATTCAAAAGGAACAATAAAAAGTAGAAATTAAACAAACGAATAAAATTGCAATCATTTAAAAATATAATACACCAATGTTATTAATTTTCTTAAGAATTATAGAAAGTATGTGATGTTAGATAAATCAGAAAGGTAATCATCCTTTTCTTGTTGGTAAAGCACCACTTATTCCTTTTGCTTCCCTTTTTTTGCGTAAATTCGATTCGAAGTTCATCGACTGCATGTCCGGTGGTGGTGGCATTTCTGGGGGCTGCGTCATATCTTGTCTCGATACCTACGCACGTTATATATTCAATCATTATTATTTTAAGACACAATCATTCATTAAATATTAAGTAATAGAGTAGTATATGATAAATTTATATATAAATACAAATTGTACTAAGAAGTCGTAGTCTTTAAAGATATTGTAGATAACCTAGTTATAAAATAAAAACATCAAAATAATTATATTTGTACCCTCTTAGAAGAGCAAGAAAGAAACACTTAAATAAAAGATATGTTATGAAAATAGGCACAGACGGAGTCAGGGGAAATACGCCCAATATTAATAACCTATCTCCAACGTCAATCTTAGATTGTTTCATATATCTATCCAATCTCTAGATTGGATAGATGTATGAAACAATCTAAGATTGACGTTGGAGATAGGTTATTAATATTGGGCGTTAGCCGATATTAGTTTGAAACAAAAGAATGTAAGGTTTGAAATGTTACTTTAGTGCTCCTCGGAGGGTCTTTATTTCAGAACTGATCTTCATTATATTCTGGGTCCTAGCTTCTACGACCATAGAAGCGAAGAAATTGATCTTCGGAGCATATTTTTTTTTATAATTTCAATGCATGCGGTGTGCATGCGTGCTTACAATATGCCATATATAACCATAAATACTTTAATTATCAAATAGTCTTACTCGTTTAAGAGGCTTGTAATCTTCAACATCGTCGATGATATTTTTGGGCGGTGTAACCTCTTGACTGTTGTTCAATTTAATACAGTATAAAACAATAAACATGAAACCCAAAGCGTACTTCATCTTTACTGTTTCCGGATAAATTGGTTCAACGTGAAATGTTCACAATTTTATAAGCTCCATGTTGCGTGCAACATCATCTAAACGCATACCGTATATGACAAACAATGCATCGTTTCCTGCAATTGACAAGTGTGATTATTGAGATAAAATTCGTGATAAAATTAATTACAGCCGTCATAATCATGCAAAACAAATCACAGAGTCAGAAATGAATGCCTCATTTTGATCATCATCTTATTATATGGTTATTAAACACAATATAAATTTTATATGGAATCTTGGAAATTGTCTTAATAAACACGCTTTATTACCATCAAATATCTACTTATAGCACATAGCGTAATGATAGCTCAATAAATATGTCATAATCTTTTAATCTTTGCATTAAAATTTTATATTTCAAATCAGATTCACACTGTATACCATACACAGCAGACATACCATAGGCACAGGCAACCTAGTGTTAATTTAACACTGTTAACAATTTTACTGTTTAACAATTTTAACACTGTTAAAACACTCCGTTACCCACTTTCCGCCTAGTTCTTAGTGACAGAACTCAACGCCGCGCTTTGCCCCGACACCAGAGCGAAGAAATAAGAATATAAATGTAAATAAATATTTACTTTCCTCGAGTGTGGATCGAATCCACAACCAGTCGATTTTACACACTTTTTGCCTCTGCACCATAACTGATAATAAAATCGATAATATTTGAGATTAATTCGTGGCACCTTTTTCATAGAGAATTTTTCTTTCACGCATCTAGTTCTTTGAACAATCAATTGCAATCTATTTCGAGTAATTTTTTTTGTTTTGAAATTTTATGATTTTCTCGCAAGTACTTATATTTGAAAATTTGCGTTATCTTTTTATAAACGTAATGCTGTTTGGTAGATACTTTATTAATATTCTATAGTAAAGTTTTCACGACCTCTCCAGTACAAGGCCAGGAGCAAGGACCACGTCCTGCCATTGCTAATAAATGTATCTCAATTTTCCAAAATATTTTTAAAATGGTACTCCACATTTAGGAAAGAAAAATACTTTTTTTTTAGAAACGGTCCTACGGTCTGACAACTAAGCCATACGTTCTCTTTATAATAAAATCATCGTTGGTAGATTTTACCTCGATGAAAGCGGGATTTTTAAACATTTTAAGAAAAAAAAGCGGGACCCTTTCATGAAAAACGGATACAGAGTAAATATAAATAACAGTTAGTATTAATTACTTATCAATTTGTTGTGTGATAGATGCAATATAAAATTATAATATGTAAAAAGATTAGATAAAGTAAAGATTTACTTATTAAATATTTAAACATTTTTAACTGAACCTATTGGTATATTTAGAAATGATAATGTTTAAACAAATTAATACTATTTTTATAAACAAAAAAAATCCAGCAATAGCTATCGTATGGAAAAAAAACGAATAAATTCCATTTCTTTTCTTCATAAAAATAAAATACGAATAGCTTTTAACAGTATCATGAATAATTTTTTAATAGTGGCTTAGACATTTAAGGTTACTTTAAATAATAATAAAAACAATGCCTTATTAGCTAAAATCTGAATCCTACTATTTTTTTTTCAATAGCAACACATAATTTTCTTGAGTCGGCAGATTATTTAATCTTTGTTTTCTTTTTACCCTCCTAAATCAAAAGGCGGTTTTGTTAAAAAAATGTATCACTCACTTTTTAATTGACACGTGTAGGCTGTATAATCAGGTCTTCTTCATTCTTTGATTTAAAACATTAAAGTTGATATTGAAGACAACGTCATGGAGTCAGCAACGACGCCAATAGTAGCGGCTGCTGCGGGCAAAATTTACAAAATCGGCAGTCGTGTTGGACGTGGAATACCTACTATAATTGAAACATATTCAAATATATGTTCCTGCCGACGAGAGAAAACATTTGTTTTCTGCCGATCATGCGGTTATAACTGCCATGGTCGTATTCGTCTTAAGTGTGAGGCACATCCTCGGGTACGAGATTCAAATAAATATTTAAACAGTGATTAATTTAAGTATAATATAACCAAACGTTTTTTTATAGGTAACATTTTTGTTGGATATCTCCGAATGCCCGCGCTGCCACTCTTCCGTTTTCTTAGATGAATATCCTGGTGGCCTATAGTTTTTATTTGACTTGTTAGATATATCTTACTTAAGGAGTATTTTATGTTAATTTGATTTGTGTATGAAAGAACCTCTCTATATCTTGTATAAGATGTTATGTTTGTTACATTTAAGTTTATTGATGTTTATAGATTGCTAAAAGGTGTTGATTACCTTTATAATTTTATACAAACTGTTTCATTATATGCTACAAATTTTATTTACACAACATAATAAGTTAAAATTTTCGAGTTTTTATAATAAAAACTAGATTCATTTTTAAGTGTATATTTTGGTGTATAAATAAGAATTGTGCCTAATGTGTAAATGTAACACATTATGTTGACTCTTGAATTATACTTTCTAAGATTTTGAGAAAAAATAAATGCAACATATAAGTAATGTCTTTTTTTCATTACCTCCCTTAAGTATAATTTTTTAAAATGGTATTATAAATTTAAGAAATTATTTATACAAAATATATAACATGTACAAAAATATATTAAAAATTAAATTAGATATTTGACACCATATAAAATTAAGTATCTTCATATTAGTTATATTTATTTCATTATAATATATATTTAATTTTATTCTAGTGATCTACAATGAAACATACAAGTGATATTTTGTATCTTTTATTAATTCTTTAATTTACCTAATTACTTTAATTATCTACACAAAAACAACAAACAGTATGGGATATGGTCCATATACATACTATATTGTAAACCAGCTCGGAACATCTGATCTATCTTTGTTACGTTTAATGAACTTTTTGAAAGTATTTTTTGCTTCGTCAAGTGACTTTGTATCATCTTCACTATCACCTTTTTTCTTTTCGAAGATATCAGGGTATTCAAATTTCATTGTTTTGGGCTGAAAAACAGTATATGTATAAAACCTAAATATATTTATGTTGATAGTTTTGTAACATTCTAGTTTTAGTACTGGCAACTCAGTAAAAGTTATTATTAATATTAATAAACTAAAGCTAATAAAATTTTGCTTGTTTATAGTTAAACTTTAATCAATACGACTTGATTATAGCACATAGTCATATATTTATTTTATAATATATTCTGGTTAATCCAGGTTCAATATAAGTTTATTAAGAAACTAAAATTATTATTTAAAAATAACTTACTAAGGTAACATAAGCATGTTTTATATCATCATCCTTCACTATATAACCTTTGCCAATATCCTTTCGAAATTTACCCATAGCGATACGTGTTTTTACGTCAATTACGGGAATATTATAGATTTTTTCTAAATAATTTTTTACATCATATTTTGTCATTTCCATTGAGCAATGAAATTCGACCACATTTGGTTGTTGCTTAGGTGGTGAGCGGACCAGTTTCATCCAAAAATTAGGCAAAAATATTCGCAATTGTGGATTACCTTTTTGATAAATAGGATACCTGCAAATATAAACTTTTATGAGTAAACAATTTATGAGTATTTGTAGTGCCTGTGATAAAATTAAGTATTTTATTTATAATTATACAATATATTCACCATCTTGTGGACATTTTTAATAAAATTTAAATAATATTATTGATATTGTATTTTAACCTCAAACCCAAAAAGTAAAAATATTATTCTAAATTCATTTGTCAAATGTGACAGTAATGAAAAAAAATATAGTGTCAAATTATTCGAACCTAAGTAAAGGTTACAGATTCATAATTAGCTTACTGTTAAATTACTTCTGAATAAGCATAAAAAATTGAGTAAGTAATATATATGAGAACTATATGTAAAAATTATAATACCTAGTAAGTAAAATAATGAATGACTATTCTCATATCATTTATGTGTTTATGTTTATTAACTAGATTTTGTAACAACATAAATACTTCGTTAGTATTTATAACTTTTATTATTAAATGGGGTCAATAGAAACATTTTATGATTTAAAATTAGATTTTCTTCATTATATATTTAATCTATATTAAATAACGAGCTAATACAAATTTTAGATTTACATACAGTAAAATTATTTCCATGATTTTAATATATTATCTTTATATATATAAAAGGACATGTACCTAACTGACTGAGGTAAGACGCACGCACAGCCGTAACCACTGTGCGTAGAAACGTGAAATTTGGACAAATGTTTATTTTCATAATCTGGACTAAGAAGTGATTTTGAAAAATTTTAATCCTAAAGAGATGAAATAGGGGTTGAAAGTTTGTATGGATTTTTTTTAAATCAAATTTATAAAATTTGAAATTCAGACTCTTAAAAATATTTCATTGAATACGTATTTCATGGTTTTTTAGAATTCATCCCCTAAGAGTTCAAATAAGGGAGGGAGGGAGGCAAGTTTGTAAGGAAAAATTTTTAAATCGCCACCAATTATTATAAAAATTTAAATTCAGACTTAAAAATATTTTATTGAATACCTGTTTCATGGTTTTTTTTTAAATTCACCCCTAGGAGTGCAAATAAGCAGGCAAAGCTGCGCGCGCCCGCTAGTTTAATATATAATACAAAATGATACTAGTCATTTAAATTTAGAAAGTATATATGGTCAATAGATAGAAAAAATAAGGATAAATTAAATAGGCAATAAGATATTTTCACCATTTAATACTAACAATCATCAATTCATTTTGACGGGACGCCCAACTTTTACAATAGTCCGTAGAATAATTTCTTTTGTGGTATCTACAATGGTAGTAGAGATGAAATATGATGTTGTAAAAATAAAAAAAAATACTGCTAGCTGATTTCTTTTTCTGTTAATTCTCAATATAACTAAATAAACAATCCGGACAAAAAATTGTCCTACAAAATGCAACATTTTCCTAAAAGAAGTCCCACAAATAGTGAACAAACACAGAATAATAAAAACAGTCTCATTACGGAACACAAAGGTTTTTGTTTTACTTGTTAATCACTAAAAAAAAAATGAGAGTTATATTTATTACTTTAAAATTTAAAATTTGATGAACATTTTTTTGTAAATTACTTATGTTTATTAAAGAACTCATTTATAGGTTTTTTTTATATGTATCTTGACTAATGATTAGTATTGACTATGTTTCTATCATGTCTGTTACAAATTTATTAGTTATAGAGACTTAGCTTATTCACTTTTCTTTATAAATATTTTTTTTTATAAAACATGCGCACACGCCGAGATTTAGAATAGGAATCAAATAAAACATAAAATAACCATGTCATTTTAGGGTGGCAACAGTGTGTAAACTGTAAACTGACAATTTAGTCATAAAGATGGCGGTGGCATTGTCACCCGACCAAGAGTTGGTAAGTGAAAATATTTAAATTATACGTTTTGCAATTATTATTTTCATGACTATTTGTGGACTTTTTATTACAAACATAATAAAAATCGTAAGATTAAGTCTATAATGTCTTATTACGTATGAGAAAGTCGACGAATACCGTTTACCATGTCATCAGTGTTTGTTTTGATTTGTTCCGAAACGATAATATGATTTTAGATATGTAAATTTTCAGATTTCCTTTTTTAAATATTATAAGATAAAATATAAAAGCCTTTGACTCTCTTTCAGTAGTATATGTCTAAAGCTTATTTTATATTTTCCTCGTATATAATGTAAAGAAAATAAACTTGTAGCGTTTCTCTTAGAGTATTATGCTACTTACCGGAGTTCTAAAATGTTTGATATTATTAATTCTGTTCTGTTTGATATTATATTTCTTGTTAACTATTTCGCAATTTTTTCTTTTAAACCAATAATATATTTCGTTTTTCTATACTTAGTAAATTAATATGTATGTAATAAGAAAAACATAAAATATATAGTTTCAAAGAAAATGTTCTCCTATTGGAACTCAATATCTATTAGTATTTCTGCAATTAAGCAGTAAGTGACCATTTTAGGTGTTTAATTAATAAATAAACAAACTGCAAAAAGTGAGCAATTGCTCACTTTTTGTTCAAACGTGTCACATAAAATAAAGAAATATGTCAAAAATTGAGAAATTTTGGTAAGTTAAGTTAATGTGTGTAACAGTGACTCGTTTTAGGTATCATGATTGATGTACTAGGATAGACTTGGGGTTAATTTGTATGAATTTAAAGTAGGCTGAGTATAACAACCAAATTCTTATACTTTTTTTTAAATAGACCTGATTAGAACTATCTTTAGTTCACTTCTAAATTTTTCTTTAAAGGTGGAACTAGTTAAATAATTTCACACAGTTAATCCATGAAATGCTAAGTAGTTTTCTAAAAAAGAAGTCTTTTTGTTGATTATTAATCTGTAGCAGAATATTATGATCTAATTTAAAATGGTATTAAAGTAGCATTGGCAGATGTCCAGATTTTTAAGCTAAAAATTAAATGTCCCAATCAGCAGGCTTAGTCCCGCTTTTTACAGATTATTCCACATAGTGTGAGAAATCTTTTTGTATTACTTTAAGATTTTAATTAGTTACTAATAATTTCATAGAAATACAAATAAGTATATTCGTAATTAACATAAACCAGAACAATATATTTTAAGTAAAATGATGTTATTCCATTAAAAAACATTCTATATTAATATCCATTACCGTTGAGAGCTTAATTTAAAACTCAAATAAATAGATAAATAATTAATTAAATTGTCATTATTTAATTATTTTTGTTCCACTTTTGGCAAAAAAATCTCTCTCTCTACCTAAAATTCTCAAAAATCCTGCTTTCTACCGAAAGAAAATCTGTCAATGGTGTAATAACATATAATAAAATATATTAATGTTTTTTCTTCATATAAAATTCAAACTAGTGGAATATTAATAATAATAATTAACATTAAATATATGTCTTGTACTTATAAGAAATTCAATAGTAATATAATAATATATTTAAACAACTTAAAATTGTATGGGTTACTAAAAGTCCTAAGAATATGTTGAATAACTTTAAAACCAGTGGAACCTGGAATTAGTAACAACTGACAGATAATCTATATTTCGACAGATGATATCTGTATTTAAAATATATATTTCGACACATCTTTTCAAGGAAAATAAGAAATTAAAATTTTCCTAGACACCAAAACCATGTCTCTTTTAAAAGATCAATCCAAAAATTGTTAAAGATCATACTATTTAGGATTTTTTAACTATTTAAAATTTCTATGCATATAATCAAATCTGATTAAATTTATATTCACCGTTTGATTCTCGAATGTAAGTTAAATATTTGCCCAAATATAGCAATTTCGGAAATAGAATAGGCTATCGATTGCCGGTTGGCGGCCGGTCGCGACATCCGCCGCGTTTATGTATGACGATACTGATTCATTGTGAACAGTACACTTTGTAGAAGTTATCAAAACCGCATACTGCAGTTGCATATCTGTAAACATATATATACTTAACTTAAACATATATATTATAAAAAAAAATATATAAATCAGCTTCACGCTGTATCCCGCACATGGAAAGGTAGGCAGAGAAAATCTAGTGTAAGATACTTCGTTTCCCACTTTCCGTCGAATACATGGAGACATTGCCACGTTAAGTGGAGGAACTCAACGCCGCGCTTTGTCTTGACACCATAGCGAAGAAATGCAAATATAAATTTAAACAAATATCTTATTTCCTCATTCACAACCAGTCATTTTTACAGTTACATTTTGTCCTCATGCGCCACAACTGGCCTCAACATTTTAATTTAATTATTATTATTATTTAAATATATTATACGGAGAATGTTAACCTAATTTTATAAAGAAAAATAGAAATATTTCTCCGTGTAAAACTTTTGCGCAATACAATTATTATAATAGTTTTTGCGTCAAACCGAAATTGAAATGTTAACTTTGGTGAAACGACCGCGATTAAGCATTTGAAACGTTGTTTACTTGTGGTGGATATAAATTTAGCTGCCTTACGCCTTGTGCGTACACCGGCGCGGCGTCGTACTCCGTAAACATTTCTTGTTTTCGAAACATCCGTTTATTCTATTAATGTACCAAAGTTGATGAATTATTATTGGTTTGAGATGAAATGGGAGTTATGTGAGAACGGAAGTCGTCGCTATAAATCAATTTGTTTAAGTGAGTGACTCGGAAAGGGCGTCAATCAGTCGTGTCTGGTTTATTGAAAGCACTCCTCGTGCGACATACCTCACGTTACCTCGCTACTTAATTCCTCTTAAGCTGTGTTTTGTTTACGGTATTACAGGGGCTATCTTTGTTTTTGAGGCCAGTCATGGCGCAGGGGCACAAAGTGTGACTGTAATCGCGACTGGTTGTAAGTTCGATCCCCACTCGAGGAAATGAAATATTTATATAAATGTATATTTTTATTTCTTCGCTTTGGTGTCAAGACAAAGCGCGGCGTTGAGATCCGCCACTCAACACGTAACGCCTCCAGAATTCGGCGAAAAGTGGAAAACGGAGTGCGTTAACACTAAGTTCCCTTTGCCTATCCTGCTGTGTGCAGGATACAGCGTGAAGCTGATTTAATTGTTTTTTGTCTATCTTTATTTCTAATACATATTTTACAAGGAAATATACATACAACTATGAGGAAACCTTGTTCCTCCACGACTATTATAGAATTTCCGGGAGCACTTCAACTGTAGTTATTTCCTTCCCGCCTCTGTGTATTGTCTAACGAAGTCGAAGCCAACTAGGTTAGTGGTTTACGACCGAATATGCAGTTTTTTACTATATGTTTTTTTTAAATATTTTAACTTGGAAAGAAATGCAAGGTCATCAGTATTCATGTTTTATTTTAGAGGTTTTAAATTTCTATTGTTAAAGAATTAGGACGCTATTTTTGAGCTAGTTAACTGACTGATGACAATGTGCTAATGGAGGCATATCCATTCCAAAGTTCTCGTCTCGCTTGAAAACTCTCTTGTCTCATATTATTTTCAGCCAGTCCAGATCTTATTTCAATTACTTTCTCTCCCGTTTGTTATTATATTTCTAAAGTTTAGTTAACATGTTCTCTATCTCTAGTATAAGTAAATTAGTATGAGGATATATGAGCTATGTTATGCAACAACATGACAACTTAGAAAAATGTAAATTAGAGAAATTATACTTATTTAGAAAACGTATAAAAATTTGAACGTAGCGGGACTCGAACCCGCGCCTCCTGGAAACCGACCACCACTAAGCCATACGTTCTCATCAAGCTACGTCGAAATTTTTATACGCTTGTTATAACTTGCATTTTTAACTGTGATTCTGTGATACATATACATACATTCAGAGTTTGTATCGTTTGGTAAGAACCGTGCCTGACTTGTGATCGGTTATGGCAAAATTGTATTAAATAATAGTTACGATCTGCATTAAATTTTTTTTTTATTTTTTAAAAGATGGCGCATTGGTATGTATTTTACGAGCCTCTCTAAAACAACTAGGTGTTGCTAACTCAATATATATTTTTTTGTTTTAATACATTATTGCATCAAATGATTCAGTTTTTACCTTTTCGTTTTCTACTGTGTGTTTCTTCTGTGTGACGTATTTTGCCTATGCCTATGTATATGTAAACATACATTTTGTGGTTCACCTTTTATATTTTTTTAGAATTTTAATGTTTTTTTTTAAATTATAGCTGTAATGATTATAAAAAATCTAATTTAGGACTAATTTTATTTGCAATATGTTGATTAAAATGTTGTAAGTCAATATCTTCCCCTGGCATCAATTCTACAAAGTGTAAATGTAATCATTTCATTTGAAATTGATATTACTCTATTGAACAACGAAATGTTTTGGAAATTTCGCACATACATATGTTTTTTTACTTTAATATGTTTAATGTGTTACTTTACCTACTATTAAATATTTATCTTTGTTATTTAGATAAAAAAAATTGATTAAATAGAACATTTGGGCTTGTAATGTTTTAGTTCAAATTTATTTTATATATGTATAACACGTGAATAAAATTTCTTGTTGGTTCGCGTATATTTATTACTTACCGAATTTTATCAGTTGTAGTACTCTCATTGTTAGAGTGCTCTACTATACCAATACTGCATACCAACTTATTTTATTGTATTGAATTGTTTATATTAGGATTTTGTATTTATAATACCTAACGCCATTTCCCATTAAGACGTTTGACTGTAAACACGCCAGGTCATTGGTTCCATTCCCAGAATTCCGCGGACAGTGTCTTAATGGGAATGGAGTGTCTCAACACTAGATTTCCAGGTTCCCTCTGCCTACCATACTATGTGGGGTGCAGCGTGAAGCTAAAAAAACACTATTGCATCGTGCCTGACACTATGAGTGTATGACATAAATATTTTCAATATTTGAATATTTTATTAAGGAAATTAATATGTTTATTCCTTTTTTGAATGAAGAGGCAGGTCTTGTAATATAAAGGTGTGGTATTGGATTCCGTAACTCATCACACGCAATAGGCGTGTGAGAGCGGAGTGTCTCAACACTAGGTTCTTACATTATTATTTGCGAGAGATATGCGTAAATCTGCAAAACAAAAATATTTTTGAGGCATATTGTACGGTAAAATATTACAAGAATATTGCACAGTATACTCGTATAGGTTATTTTATGATGATAGTTCTGCCTCACTTGTTAATTTTCGTCTATGACATTGACAGTTAGTTGTACGTGGAGTCCGCGTGTGTGCGATCGTTTGTCCACCTTTAAGATTTGGCTTATAATTTTTGTGAAGTGCTTTAGTATGTTCTAGTTATTTATCATTTATTTTGGTGGTGAAAAAGAATTTTATGAAAACGTTTTATGACTTCGTTTTTATTTCACACAGTCTTTAGATCTTTGTGATATTTTTTTAATAGTTACCAGTATTTGTTTTACTTTGTTGTGGTTTTTAAAGTAATAGGAATTTTATAAAATTAATTAATAAATATTATTGTTTTTTAGTAAAAATATATTTTACATTAAACAGTTACCATAATATTATTGCATGAACGAAAGTTTAATAGACTTATAAATGTTACGTATTATAATATATAAATTGTGTTTGTACATAATTTCATATAGGCTTAGATTTCTTTGTAATATTAATATTTAATATACGATTCATAATATTAAGAATTTGAAAAATTAATAGAAATAGTTTTTTTCAAGTAGGTGTGTGTTTAAGGTGAAAGTGTAAAGATTTACTCAGGGGTTGTATTTATTGTAGTTCTTTAGAAATGTTTCCAATTATAAACATTTACTATCTATTCTGATAGAGGACTAACAGAGAAAGGGGAAGGCATAACATCACATAAATAGTCGCTGTCGCATATTACCTTCGTACTAATATTAAATTGCAAAAACAAGACATTTAATTTTACATTATGAGTTACACATTTATTAACAGAACATTCTATAATTTAAATATTTAATAAAAATCAGCTTCACACTGTATCCCGCACACAGCAGAATAGGCAGAAGGAACCTAGTGTTAAGACACTCCATTCCCCACTTTCCCCAAGTTCTAGAGGCATTGCGTGGCGGAACTCAACGCCACGCTTTGCCTCGACACCAGAGCGAAGAAATGAAATATAAATGTAAATAAATATATTAATTAATTTCCTCGAGTGGGGATTGAACACACAACCAGTCGATTTTACAGTCACACCTTGTGCCCCTCCACCACGACTGGCCTCAATAAATATTTAGTATACTGTCGAAATAAATTCATATTTTGCTACTAATTATATTAAGTAAACTAATATAGTAATTTAAATATATTTTAAAGGCAAGCTTTATATCGTATTATATATAATGTACGTATATTACGTTTGACGCGAGTGCCGTGCGGTCGCTCATGCTAATACGGTCACCGCACAGGATACACATCCCGGAAGAATTTGCCCCTCCTTTCATATACGCATCCATACACACGACGCTTACGATAAACTTGCTATGCAACACCACACAGTTTGTGATGGCTTCATGAAAATATGTTTTTTAACGTTTTTTTTGAGTAAAAAATAAATCAGCTTCACGCTGTATCCCGCACACAGCAGGGTAGGCAGAGGGAACCTAGTGTTAAGACACTCCGTTCCCCACTTTCTGCCGAATTCTGGAGGCATTGCGTGTTGAGTGGCAGAACTCAACGCCGCGCTTAACCTCGACACCAGAGCGAAGAAATGGAAATATAAATTTAAGTAAATATTTCATCTCCTCGAGTGGGGATCGAACCCACAACCAGTCGGTTTTACAGTCACACTTGTGCCACTGCGCCACGACTGGCCTTTTTTTGAGTATTGTTCATATATTAACATAATATTTAGAAAAGTACTACTAAAATTTAATTTTCTCAAGCGTATGTGAATTTGGTATGTAGCTCGATAAGATAATGTGGCTCGTTCGAACGACTTCCTAAATGCGCGGGTTCGAGTTCTGTTATGTTAAAAGTTTTTTTTCTTGAATGTATCTTTTCATATTCTGTTTTAATCATTACTAAAATATTATTTTCAATATAGTATTATTTTATCTTTATTTAGATTAGAGGGGCTTTTTTAAATTATAACGTAATCGTTTTTAAATAGTATGAATAGAGTAGCCCATTCATACTGCTTATATTCTTTCTTAACTCTATCGTTACATAAATATAAATTAATTAATTTACTGATAAATCAAATAAAATCAGCTTCACGCTGTATCCCGCATACAGCAGGGTCGGCAGAGGGAACCTAGTGTTAAGACACTCCGTTCCCCATTCTGCCGAATTCTGGAGGCATTGCGTGTTGAGTGGCAGAACTCAACGGCGCGCTTAACCTCAACACCAGAGCGAAGAAATGGAAATATAAATTCAAGTAAAATATTTCATCTCCTCGAGTGGGGAACGAACCCACAACCAGTCGATTTTACAGTCACACCTCGTGCCGCTGCGTCATGACTGGCCTCAACTATATGCTGTAGTATAAATTTGTTTTGATTATTTTGTATCACATTTTATATTAAATATGTACTGAGAAGTCGGCGTAATTCAATAACGTTATCGAACAGAGGAAAATAGTTTGTATATTTCTTAGAACGATTCTTAGCTTCTGAATCATCGTAAACAAACATAAGAGAAACCGTCGTCAAACGATGCTCTTATCAGCACTTCTAGTAGTAAAATGGTATACGTGTATGATTTTAATTGAAATATGTTTGGTGAATTTCTATTTGTAAATAAAAATAACGATTCTATTAGGTCTAGGATCTATTATGAATAAGTTTTCGTCACCATATGTCTCAACGAGAATTCTGTGTGCTTCTGCTGCAGATTTTTTCTGAATAAAGCAGTGCAATAAAATTCCCCGCTAAAACACTTTATTTGGCATAAAAGTACACATTTTCACAAAGGGAAAATATATATGTAGTTGACACTGTAGTAAACACTATTCTACTATAATTTGAGGTTACATATAGTACTACTTTGGTGATTCGTTACCGTACGAAATTCCATGCACAGAGTGCCGCAACGCCATCTTTCAAAAAACAGCGCGAACTTATTCAAGGTCCTAATACATCCCGTGACTAAGTTGTGATCGCTAGTGTGAAAGTGGAACAAAATGTTCTTAATATATTTTTATTTATTCTCCAAATAAGACATTGCCATGAAGGGGACATTTTACATTTTTGATGTTGAGAGAAAGTTTTTACGACGTTTCTTCATTTTTCTACAGGTACTTGTATACATAGTTCATCTCTTAAGGTAAAGTTAAGTGAACAATAATAAAAAAAAAACTTTTATCTCATTGTGTATGTGATTTGGAGTTCTGTTTGCGCTTATTTAATAATAAATATCCTATCAATATTGGCATTCATATATCCTATATTTTATAGATTTCTCTCCCACAGTTTTAGATTAGGTTTGTTTAGTTTTAAGAGACGCGTCTCTATTGTGATTTGTATAAAAATACCATTTTTTCTCATATAGTGATTAGCTGTTGAGTAGCTATCATAGATTCATACATAGCTGTTCCCTAATCGTCCACATCGTAATTTTTGATCGATATATTTTTTCTAACTAAATTTTAATCTGTAGAATTTGATATTAATTCCATAGCAGCGTTATAACAGTGTATTTATATATTATTTACAGGCGACGAAAGCGTTTCTAGACGCACTAAGTGAAACTGGCGCGTCTTGTGTTTCGCGGGCGACCGCTATCAAGTTTCTGCTGGCGCGCAAGTTTGACGTTGCGCGGGCGCATACACTGTGGCGGCAGCATGAGGCCACGAGGCGCAGGGAGGGCCTCATCAAATTCGAGCCTTTCGAAGATCCGCTGAAGAGCGAATTGGAGACGGGCAAATTTACTATATTGGTAAGGTTTATTTTAAAAAAAGAAATTATTGCTTTGTAAGTATAATATTATTATAAATATTATAAAAAAAGATATATATTTTGTAAACAATTTTCACAATGTTACTTTTCCAAAGGTTTTTTTTAAATATTATATTTACAAACTATTATCTGATAGTTCTAACTAATTTAATTATATTTTACCATAACTGATTTAAGGTAGTAACTAAGTTTGTGTGGTTTCAGCCTACGCGAGATGCGACGGGAGCAGCCATTGCGGTGTTCACTGCTAATAAACATTTCCCCACGCAAACCACACACCAAACAACCCTACAGGTAATAAAACTTTGCCTCGAGTTGGAAACGTTTATTATATTTCAAGCAATTAACCCTGGCCTCGCCTAGGCCTCTAATGTTGTTTAAATTTCCTTTAGGTGTGAATTATATGAGTTTCATTAAGTGATTGTTGTCAGTGAACGAGTAGTGATGTTTTTAACATGGATATAGGTTCCCCTTTTTTGTGTACCAATATGAAATATAGTATTAGCTTCACGCTGTGTAGGATACACATAGCAGGGTAGGCAGAAGAAACCTAGTGTTAAAACACTCCGTTCACTACTATCTCTCCAATTTCTGACTATTATTGACTATTTATATTATTAACGATTTCTTTACTAGAAATGTTGAATTATTCACCATCTTGAAAACGTAAATCGTTTATTTATTAATATTCTGTAGATGATATTTGTTCTAAATATAGTTCTCATGTTATTTTGTAACTTTCCAATAATTAATATAATGCGCACGAGGAGTCTAAGGTCGTAGGCGTCAGTTAGAATTTGTAATTGACGATCAAAATGAAATAGCTTGTCTATTGTTCTAAAAATAGCAAATATTTTCTAATACAAAGCCTTTAAATATAACATTTTTTTACTATATTTTTTGTTTTTTTTTTTTCATTCTATACTAAATAATCAATTTTTTAAAAAGTATATAGTTTTAATTGTTTCTAGATGCTCTTCTTTTTTGTTCAAATTCAAGACATTATGTGATGAGTATCGGAATTCGACGCCGCACTCTGTATTTTTAGAACAATGAAATGAAAATAATTCATTCCTCCGAGTGGGGATCGAACCCACAACTGTCGCGTGTATATATTTAAACGATATTCTCAATTTACCAAATACCAAAAAAATCCTGATATTCTAAGATGTATAAAATACCAAAAATTCTGTTTAGTCTATTCAATTTTTTTTAACTAATATTTTTATTTAAATGTTGTTTTTGTCAGGGAGTCGTGTATCAGCTGGACGTGGCCTTACAGTCAGTGGAGACGCAGCGCGCCGGTCTTGTCTTCGTGTATGACATGACGGACTCGAAATATACAAATTTCGACTATGAATTATCACAGAAAATACTTACAATGCTTAAGGTTAGTTCTTGTGTTTGTACGTGCCTTTTTAATTCTAGCTGATACTACTAAAATATCGATGCTTTTACTCGATATAATATTTTACGTGATATCGATATCTATTTATATATATTTTGTGTCAAATTTAGAATGAAAGAAAAAAAAAACAGTAACAAGTATTCATATTCTTTATTGATATGATAATATAAGTTTGTAGTGTTGATGGAGATGACTTTAAAGTATGTATAGTTTGAACACAAATAGTGAATCACAATAATATAAGAGAACACAAAAATACAATAATATTAATAAATTAAATGAGTAATGAATGCTGTGGAGATGCGATCTCTTCGGTAGGATATACGGAGTCAGTTTAGCTGATCGAATCCGCAATGAAGAGGTACACAGAATGGCAGGTACTAGAGGCAGGGCGAGGGAGGCGAGGGCATGTATAAAGAGGTTGATGACAGTGGACGAGGCGAAAGAGGTATGTAGAGACCGTAGCGTTTGGCGCTCCGTTCTCTCTGACTACCCCGCTAGGGATAAAGCGTGAAGCTAGTTTAGTTTATTTTTTTTTTAGTTAAATATGAAAACAATGGAACATATATAAAGCGCATCGAGAGGCAAGCATCGACTGTTAGTCCATTTACATTACATTTTCTGAATTAAGGCAGATATTTTTTCGAACATCGAGTTATTTCCCCGGCGTCTATAGATTGATAAAAATAAACTGAATAAGAAAGTTAATTATTGTATACGACATGGGCGCTAGGTGTTTCTATTTAGAATGAAAGAAAAAAAAACAGTAACAATTATTCATATATAGTAAACAGTAACAAGTATCACTTTTCAATTAATATAGCCTAAAAGAATACCTCAAAAACTTCCATATTTTTTATTATTAAATTAAATATAAAAAATGTTGCAATTTTTTAAGTTAAGTTTCATAAATCGTAATACAAAATGAGCAAATATAAAAATATGTAACAAATTATTATATCGACATTGATAGTAAAAATAATAGCCGTAGTGACTTGAAAATATGTAATTATGACTTGACGTGCCATTGCTAGTCAAAAGAAAGACGTCAACTTATAAAACTTGACAAACATAAAATTACCGGCGCGGCGTACTCATATTGTACAAAATGAACTAAAATTATAAGTTTGTAATGTTATATACCTATTTTATTGTGATATACTTATAAAATATATCACAAAAAATATAAATTGCGCGGAGTAGAGTTCTGCCACTCAACACGCAATGCCTCCAGAATTCGGCAGAAAGTAGGGAACCGAGTGACTTAACACTAGGTACCCTCTGCCTACCCTGCAGTGTGCGTGACACAGCGTGAAGCTGATTTATTTATTTTTATTTTATTTGGACTAGAAACTATGACTTTTTTTTACAAACATTAAAATATGCGAATGCACAACAGCCAACTTTTAATTGCCTTATTTTTTTTTCATACCATGAGACTGTTGTGTACACATTAATTTTTGATTCCAATCTTGATATCTCCATGCATTTTTGAGAAATAGGGTCCATACAGACGGATAGATAGTCATATTTTCATACATATTATAGATTTTTTGTTGAGTAATTGCATTGCGTATGGTCAAGGAATACCCACACTACCAACTTCTTTAAACCATCTTAGCTTCTTTGATCTGGATCGTTCAGAAAGCATTAAGACTATTATTAAGAAGAATTTTAATAGTACTGGATACCGAGCGTTCGTTAGA
This sequence comes from Heliconius hermathena, assembly GCA_013403705.1. Classification (NCBI taxonomy): domain Eukaryota; kingdom Metazoa; phylum Arthropoda; class Insecta; order Lepidoptera; family Nymphalidae; genus Heliconius; species Heliconius hermathena. The sequence goes on from JAAIXJ010001742.1 coordinate 104,469, forward strand.
ATGTGTCATTTTAAAGCTATTTTTCTTGCATTTTATATTTATAGGTCTCGATTTTGCGATTTTTTTTATATTTCTCACTAAATTTGGCCAATTTCGATGTGGCGTTAGGAAATTATCGTAAATCGAATCTTTTTTAACATTATTAACATTATTTAAAGGTAGACCGCCACCTAGAAAGCTGCCGAAGATTACATCTAAAAATGGTGTGCGGTCTAGAAATACATTTTCTTATCGAAGTAATAATAATTTTTCCAAATTAATTTTCCTAAAATATGTTTTTTTATTAAATAAAGGCCAATCTTGGCGCAGGGACAAAAAGTGTGACTGTGTCTGGTTGTGGGTTCGATCCCCACTCGAGGAAATGAAATATTTATTTAAATTTATATTTCCGTTTCTTCGCTTTGGTGTCAAGGCAAAGCGCGGCAGAATTTGGCGAAAGTGGGGAACAAAGTGTCGTAACAAGCGTGAAGCTGATATTTGTTTTCTAAATATTTAAATATGTTTTTTTTATTATTATTTTTACATATGCAACTGTTTATTTTAAACCTTCTATTATAAACCTTTTGTCAGTCTAAAAAATTAAACGAAAAAAGAATTTGATTCCACATCTTTTGTATTACACGCCCAGTCACTATGGCCGATGTAGTTGTGAGTTTACACAAAGCCATGTCGAAAAAACTTTTGTTGTTGCCAATAAGCGTGTAATCCAAGAGGCGCGGGTTTTAATCCCGCAGGATTTATTTTTGCCATGTTTAATTTTGTTTCTAACAGACTTTCAATATATTTATAATCTATTGCGCGTGAATAATACGCAAAAAATTTAAATTCTCATCTCGATGTCTTTGGTAGTCTGATTTTATTATTTTTTTTGTTCGTTTGTTATTAAATTTTAAAAAAATCAGGTTCACGCTGTATCCCTCACACATCAGGGTAGGCAGAGGGAACCTAGTGTTACGACACACCGTTCCTCATCTTCCGCCGAGTTCTGAAGTCGTTGCGTGTTGAGTGGCGGAACTCAACGCCGCGCTTCCCCCTCGGCACCAGAGCGAACAAATGAAAATATAAATGTAAGTAAATATTTTATCTCCTCGAGTGGGGATCGAACCCACAACCAGTCAACTTTACAGTCACACTCTGTGCCCCTGCGCCACGACTGGCCTCTGAAATATATCTTTTAAATAGGTAGGTGTAGCGGTTAATCTATTTTAAGTAATATATACTTTATTTTTTATTTTAAAGGATAATATTAATGTTTGACACGTTATCTCTGGAAGTAACGGCATATATGTACTTACGGTTTTTAATTATTTATACATTTACATTTTTTTAAATTTAGAAACGTATGTAAAACAAATCGAGTCCCAAACCCGCGATGATCTTTAAATATTTTTTAAGTAAACATTTTCATAAATTCATATTAGAGTTTAAAATTCAGTATATCAAAAAGATTTCTGGGACGTCGAGGACCATTGACCATATATGTTTAAAACGCTTTTAGTTTTATTTTATTAGGTAACTAGGTTAAAGGTGATTTACGTATGCAGACATGTGCGGCCATCGTGGATGTCAATGGAGCCTTAATTGTACATAAAAATAAAATCAAATAAATCAGCTTCACGCTATATCCTGCACATATAGCAGGGTAGGCAGAGGGAACCTAGTGTTAAGACACTCCGTTCCCCACTTTCTGCCGATTTCTGGAGGCATTGCGTGTTGAGTGGCAGAACTCAACGCCGCGCTTTGCCTCGACACCTAAGCGAAGAAATGGAAATATAAATTTAAGTAAATATTTCATCTCCTCGAGTGGGGATCGAACCCACGATCAGTCGGTTTTACAGTCACAGTTTGTGCCGCTACGCCACGACTGGCCTTAATTCTACGACTGGCGATTTTGAGTTAAGTAAAATGAAGACACACCCATATTTAAAGAATAAATGGGTTTCGTTGGTCTCGTGTTTTTTTTTAACATTTTCTTAGCAATTAAAATTTGTAGTTGTTAGGTAATATTTTTTATTATGCCTTCTCAAAACTAGACTTATTCTCTTTTCAAAAATTATTACATCTACTTTCTATATTACTATATTCGCTCAAAAATTACTACTGTTATGTTACCAAAACACCTTGTCAAGTTTTTTTTTTTGATATTTCTATACAATTATGTGAGATACGATGTTTCATTGCTAAGAATATCGAACGCTCAAATATCAGATAAATAACTATTAGCAACTATTATTATATGTAGTGGATTTTTTTGTGTAAAACCACAATCTTGATACTATAGAATTTTGGATGTATGGTGAAATTCTTGGTAAGAGTTCCCTATTCTCCTTTCCCTTAAGTCATATATAACTTTCGAAAACTTTCTGAAATGTCATTCACGGGTCGTAACTCTAAAACTTCGGACACCTATCTATAAATACTTATAATGCTACATTCGTTATATATATATATATATACATATTTGCTATAACTTATATGGTAAAAGTAACTTTAATTATAAGACACTACGTCCAAATTCGAGACGTTACGGCTAGAGCTGAAAAATGAAAATCGTTCATTTTCTCTGCTGCAGATCAAACGTGTTCACAGTCAGACAGCTAGTCCTACTGCGTCAGATGTCTCCAAATATTAGAAATAAAATGTTCACAAATTTTATTATTGGCTTGTCCATTGTTCATCTAGGAAATATCTTCTTAAAAGTGTCAAAAATCTATTATATCACAAAGTTGATGTAGACGCTACAAACAATACAATAATAGAAGCCTAATCGTCACAATTTATATTTGAATATAGTCATACTGTTTGGTTGAAATATTTTTATCCTGAAATAAATTATTATTTTTTCATAAAAAAAACTACTTTATTTTTTGATGTATGGTTGCAAACTTGAGTAGTATATAAGAAATACATACATACATACATCCAACGTACTTATGCAGCCTGTTTTCATTATTACGACTCGCTTTAAAACAGGGGTTCCCAATCTTTTCTTGATCAGGGACCACTTTTATAGAATTCTTGTTAACAGGGACCACTTTGTAGGTATAATAAAAATAAATAATAATAATTAAACAAAAAAAAATAATTTCAAAGTCAAAGCTTTAAAAAAAAGATCGGACATTTTGTATGATGGAGTGTGTGAATTTTAAGTAAATATTAAAAATCTATGAATTTCAAAGTATATTAAATTTAAATGTAAAAATATTTTATGTTTTACCAAAATTTTTAATCATTCGCGGACCATATTTTAGCTGCTGCAGACCATTGCTGGTCTACGGACCACTGGTTGGGAACCGATGCTTTAGAAGGTAATGCATTAATTAGTTAAAATATAGCAGTCAGCCCCTGGTTCTAGCTTCACTCGTTCGAGTAAATCAAATTATGGGCCTTACAGCATATACCGCTACAAGTCGAGCCTCTTTTGTAAGCCAACTTGTTAAGAAAAACTTACAGCTTTTGCTTTTAAAACTTGCATAAAAACGCTGAGAATTGTAAAATATATATTTGTATGCTTTATACTGAGGCCAGTCGTAGCGCAGGAGCATAGAGTGTGACAGTAAAATCGACTGGTTGTGGGTTCGATTCCTACTCGAGGAAATAAAATATTTATTTACATTTATATTTTCATTTCTTCGCTCTGGTGTCGAGGACAAGCGCGGCGTTGAATTTTGCCACTCAACTCGCAATGCCTCCAGAATTCGGCAGAAAGTGGGGAACGGAGTGTCTTAACACTAGGTTCCCTCTGCCTACCCTACTGTGTGCGGAATACAGCGTGAAGCTGATTTATTTTATTATACCAGCCTAGTGGCTTTATACATATACGTATATGAGGCGATAATTTTAGTGGTTAAGAGAAGACGTATTATCTTTTTTTTTCTATCTGTATTCTAGAATCTAGAGTTAAGACACTCCGTTCCCATTAAAACACTTCCGTTCCCCATTCTCCGTCGACAAAGACGACATAATATAATGTAATACGAAAAAAAAAGAACAAAGCTTAAATGAAATACCTTTTTTGTATCACGTTAAATTATAAAACCTTGCTTAAAAGGACTTTTGTTGGAACTACATACATGTCAAAGCAATTAACAATAAAACATTATACACGTACAATTGCCTCGTAATATTTTCACAAAAGAAGTAGTTTGTTACATAAGTAAAATTATAATTTTGCTTGTTTTTATGGCCAGTCGTGGCGCAGCGGCACGAGGTGTGACTGTAAAACCGACTGGTTGTGGGTTCGATCTCCACTCGATGAGATGAAATATTTACTTAAATTTATATTTCCATTTCTTCGCTCTGATGTGGAATGTTAAACACGGCGTTGACTTCTGCGACTCAACACGCAATGCCTTCAGAATTCGGCAGAAAGTGGGAAACGGAGTGTCTTAACACTAGGTTCCCCCTGCCTACCCTGCTGTGTGCGAGATACAGCGTGAAGCTGATTTAAATTTTGATTTCTATGGTCTAGTAAAATTAATGGTACACATTTATTTAGGTCAAAGCTATATATAATATCTATATATTTAGTATGCACGACAAATTTATTTATAACACACTTCTAAAGAACCGCTCAAACTTTTCTATATTATGAATTTCTTTTAAATCTTGAGATTTACTTTAGTATATTAACAACATTGGTTTTAAAGATGAAAATGGTGATTTGGGTTTTACGTAGCGCAGTGGGCGGTTTCAGGCCGGCTCGTGCCGTAGCTGAGGCGGGCGCCCGATACGACGTCTTTCGTGCCTACGTCAGTCGATCTAGCATCCGCGTACGGTGCGCACGTGTGTCCAGCGACCTCTCGTAAACCATATATGCCGATTCAAATCCCGTACTGATATTAAGTAAATCTAATACAGGCGTATTATCTTATCGAGCAACGTAATTTGATAGTGAAATTAGCACTTTTCGTTTGTTCATTTCTATTTAGACACTAATAAGTGGCGTTTGTGTTATTTTGGGTTGTTGTTCCCGTTGAGTGTAGTGACAGTGTCTGATATAGGAGAGAGTGCCAGAACTCCGGTGCCAGCTGTGGGATGTCGATAGCTCTATTTTAATGTTATATTCAATCAAATGATACGGCGATCGATAGCGGCAACAGCTGAGCGGATTGCATTGTCCACTTTGCTTATGAGGTAAACTAGTGTTTGATTATGTTTGTGTGGATTTCAGTTTTTTTTTCTTCTATAAAATCGAGTAAAATAAACAAGAGTGAAATAAACAAGACAAACTAATATAATCTTTAAACTTTTATCGTATATATTCTTAATTTTAAATTGAAGAGTTTTATCGTGATAGTCACAGCAAAATTTTATTATGTGAGATATTTAATTTACAATAGGTAGTTGTTGTTGTATGCGAACTGTGAACGGTAAGACGTAGAGCGCAATTTCAAATTACAGAAAAATACTTGTTGACTGAATAATTTGTAGTATTGTGTTGTTTGTATAAGTAAAAATCGTCAGTCATCATTTAAAATTAGTTTCCAGATAATATCTTCTACATGAAGACAAAATAAAATCTTATTGCAAAATATGTATTTTTTTTAATGTTAAAACACTCCGTTCCCTTTATAACTCTTCGGTTTCGTTTCGCGTTTTCGTTCTGCCGAATTCTGGAGCCATTGCGTGTTGAGTGGCGCAACTTAACGCCACACTTTGCCTCGTTACCAGAGGGAGGAAATGAAAATATTGAAAACTTCATTTTTTCGAGTGGAAATCGAACCCACAGCCTGTCGCGCTTACAGTTGCGCTTACACGCTTGTGCCTCTGCGCCACCACTGGCCTCTCAAAGTATAATATTTATAATATGTGTAGGTATATTAACAAAAAAAAATCAATTGCCGCATTGAAAGGTCGTCATTTATGAACGGCGATTCCCTTTTATATTTTCTTAAGCGTCGGGATAAGGTTTATACTAGAGTAAATTTCCGGAGAATCTATCAAAACACGCTATTATCGCGTCAATTCAAACTCAGGGAAAAGAATTTAACAATCTTGCTGTTATATAAAATGTATATGTATATTGTATTATGTTTTTTATTAACTTTTTGTTAAATTATAATATTTAATTTTTACTTCTCGTACCTATTATTTTGTGTATTCACATAAAGAAAACGAGATCCTGTTGTAATTTATTTGTAAATTTTGGTTTAATCGCGTGTTAAGTTGTGGAATTTAAATTATCTAACATTGCGCTTTATCTAATCGAAGCGGAAAACTAAACATTTTTTAAAAAATGATTAGATAATCATTTTTTTAAAAATGCCAGTAATAGGCCAGTCGTGGCGCAGGTGAACAAAGTGAGCCTGTAAATCGACTGGTTGTGGGTTCGATCCCCACTCGAGGAGATGGAATATTTATTTACATTTATGGTTTCATTTCTTCGCTCTGGTGTCGAGGGGAAAGCGCGGCGTTGAGTTCCGCCACTCAACACGCAATGCCTCCAGAAATTGGCGGAAAGTGGGGAACGGAGTGTCTTAACACTAGGTTCTCTCTGCCTACCCTGCTGCGTGCGAGATACAGCGTGAAGCTGATTATTAAATATACCTATTTACGAACATTTTCTCGATCTAACCAACAATCTATCATGCTGACGTCATTATTATTTAACAATGTATCGATAACCGCAGAAGTAACTTAATTTTGTGAGAAACAAAATGTTTTTGTTTATATTTCTTAGAACAGCTAATTGAGTTTCAACTTCTTTGCGCGGACGCTTGTTTAAACAACTCAGGGATTTTTGGGGATTGGGGGAGCATCAATGACGAGTCCATAGAGATCTATTTTGCTCTCTTGTCACGATGGAGCTCGTGATTTTTTTTTTGGAAATAAAAAAAAATTAAACAAATTAAATCAGCTTCACGCTGTATCCCGCACACAGCAGGCTAAGCAGAGGGAACCTCGTGTGAAGACACTCCGTTCCCCACTTTCCGCCGAATTCTAGAGGCATTGCGTGCTGAGTGGTGGAACTCAACGCCGCGCTTTGCCTCTACACCAGAGCGAAGAAATGAAAATATAAATGTAAATAAATATTTTACTTCCTCGAGTGGGGATCGAACCCACAACCAGTCGATTTTACAGTCACACTTTGTGCCTCTGCGCCACGACCGGCCTCAAAAGAAAGACTTTGTAAATTAAGTTTTCGAATTAATCAAATCCATTGTCGTTTTTAGGACACGTGGTCCATATCTCTTTTAATAAATTCTAGGCAATATTGGAAGCAGCTGATATTCGTTTATTACTGTGAAAAATGTGATATGTTATAGGTTTAATATAATAATAACCAACATAAATAGAAAAGTTCGGGAGGATGGATTAGGTATTCTACTATATAATATATTAAATATAAAAGTTTGTGAGAATGGATGTTTGTATCACTTATGCATTAGAAATTCTGCTTATACGTCAGAATAACACACAGGCTTCATTTTATGTAAAGATTTTGTATAATTTTGCTATAGTATATAATAGTTATATAATATATATTATATAATATATATATAGATCAGTTATATAATATACAGCTTAAGCGGGCGAAGCCGCGTTAATTAGTTATGATATCCATCGCACATTAAATGCTGTTTTATATTCCAATAATTCAACTGCGCAGTTGACGTCGTAATGTTGTTTTTGTTTTGATGCAGAAATATCTGATACCTAGATTACGTACTTTTTCCTGTACCAATCTAAAGTTTAGCCTAACAACGATTTTTTAACTTATATGAATCGTGTATAGTGTAACTAAAAAGTAACTTGCAAATTCTTATAATATATTTATAAACCTGTAATTTCACATAAAATATAAATACTAAATAATATAAAGTTTTTTTTAAATTTTTATTTAAATTGTGCTGGTTTTCACCCTCGTTTCCAACACCTGCAGCACTTGGCGGGCCTTGGCGGTCGTGACATGACATCCATTTATTGTTTGTCGATACTAGCTCTCGTTATTGACCCTGTATTGACTAGGCTATGGTAATTGGTGATACAATGTCAATAGTATTCTGTGATTTGTTTGCAGTTTGATTTGATATTCTAAAATCTAGGTATTTCATTTTTATTCTTATGGGCTAGTAAACTTACGTATGAGTAATTCTTTTCAATTTTTTTCATAAAAAATTAAACAGAAAGATGTTTAAGTGGCAGGTAAATAAGGTTGTATAATAAAAACATAAATCAGCTTCACGCTATATCCTGCACACAGCAGGGTAGGCAGAGGGAACCTAGTGTAAAGACACTCCATTCCCCACTCTCCGTCGAATTTTGGAGGCATTGCGTGTTGAATGGCGTAACTCAACGCCGCGCTTTGCGTCAAAACCAAAGCGAAGAAATGGAAATAGAAATTTAAATAAATATTTCATTTCCTCGGCTGGGGATCGAACCCACAACCGTCGCATTACAGTCACACCCAACAATTACAATTTATTTATTTTTAATATCTGAATTAATTAAGTAAGTATATAAAATGTTTATCGACTACTATTTATTACTTTGCTTTTTCATATAGCGGTTATTAAAACTTGAGATGGTGTGCCGAATGGTGTTGCAAAAGTGTGACGTTATTACATATATTTTTTTCAAACAATCAAAAATACAAATTATTTATTTCTTTTAAAGTATGTGATTTAAAAGAAATTGCTTTAAAAAATATGGGTTTAGGTATATAGCACTACTAGACAATAATTTTGTAGCGATGCTCTTATACAAATGTGACATATTTCATAGAAGTAAGAAGCCCAACAACAAAGCATTGTTACCATAATTACTATGAGGATAAATATTAAAAAATGAAAAAAAATATATATCAAAAGAAAATATGCTTTATGCTGATAAAAATCCATTAATATTTTCCACGAAGGTTGAACATTATAGCCATTGTGTTAACAAATGCTATAAGAAAACAGGAAATTTAGTTCGTAGAATAAAATCTAGTACGCGACATGCGAATTGCGGTTGCACTATCCGTATACGGAATTTACTCTAGGATTTCATAATTTTATTGTATGAAACGGAAAAAAATTAATTCGGTCACGCGTTAATCGATGCTAAAAGCTACGGCTTTCGTAACACAAGGTGTATGAATACTGTTGCAAAATGATTGTTATTTCAAACACGGGTGGTAGTGTGTTCGATGTTCGTGTGTTCTCGTAGCTGGGTCTCGTTGGTTGGCATGTCTGTGCTGTGTGTGACTCTTAGAAATGGTTTGTTGTGTTTTTGTTTTTTTGTTGTTAAATGTTTATTGTTGTGCAATGTTTTCTCGAGGCCGTCGTGGCGCAAGGGCGTGCGATTGTATTCGCGACGGTTGTGAGTTCGTTTCCTACTTATTTTTATTTACACGCACTGGTAACGTGGCATAGCGCGGCGGCAATGCCTCAAGAATTCGGCTGAAAGTGGGCAACGGTAATGTCCTAATGGGGAATGGGTGTGTCTTAGCACTAGGTTCCCCGGCCTCCTCCTTACCTTGGTGTATGCAGAATACAGCATGAAGCTAAAAAATAAATTCCCCATCTTTTTCTCTATGATTAAATTTATTGTTTTTTATATCTTTTTTCTTTGTTAGTTAGATATTAGTATATCCGAAAATATTACGAAAAATATTTATATGAAGAAACATTGATTCCACATATATTCGTGATAAGATCTGCGCTCAATTACAAAATAACACACTACGAATTGGTCAATGAAATACATACGTTCTTGAATGAGTCATATGTTTTCGTTTTATGTTTATTATGCGATACAAAAATGCGATGTTGATACGAAATGTATTAGATATGGAGTGGAGGCCGCTGTGGGCGCGGAAACCAGTCCTCAAGAGCAAGGTCAGATGCTCGAGATCTCCGAGCAGGCTTATCGCCCTCCTAACACTGTTTGCACGATTCTGTATTGATTTTCGATCATATCGCATAACTCTTAAGATCTCTGCTTAGGTATCTTAATTATAATTTAAAAAATAACAACTTTATCAATTTTTGTCTGTTTACAATTTAATTTTATTATTTTCAATTAGAGATTAGAAGAATAGGTTAAACCAAATGGTAACGATGTAATAACAGAAGATGTCTTCTCTATTTTTTAAATATTGATTTTTAAGAATATGTCTACTTATTACGTCTCACATATGGCGCTATCATAAGAGCATAAAGTAGATGACGTATTACATGTTTTATACAATAACATTTTGAATCTGAATTATTATTGAAATAAACTAATATTTTATTATAAAACATTATTATTATTATCTTATTTATTTAGAGGACAGTCGTGGCGCAGTGGCACAAAGTGTTACTGTAAAACCGATTGGTTGTGGGTTCGACCTCCACTCGAGGAGATGAAATATTTACTTAATAAATTTAAGTAAATATTTCCATTTCTTCGCTCTGGTGTCGAGGCAATGCGCGGCGTTGAGTTCTATCATTCAACACGCAATGCCTCTAGAATTCGGCAGAAAGTGGAGAACGGAGTGTCTTATCACTAGGTTCCCTCTGCCTATCCTGCTGTGTGCGGGATAAAGCGTGAAGCTGATTTATTTTTGCTTTATTTTATTTTATTAATATTTTTCACTTCACTTTCGAGTGGTTTCGTGTTTTATCTTGTCCTACAAATGTAAAGTATTGATGTAACCTTTGACATGCAAAAATCATTATTTTGCCCCGTTTCACATTCCCAGAGGATGTGTCGAACAGAGAGTCACCTGCAATACTATTAGTGAAATAAGAATACGTGGATGTAAAAATACCGTAGGTATTTATTAATTTTTAAACAAAGCTTTTTAAATTGTTTTTCCGGGTTACCTTTTATCGATTATTTATCTTCTATCGATGGTTTATCGACCTGGTTTTTTTATTCATAGTATGTATTTTCTTCATACATCACTCTCCCTTATCAGAAGCATATGAAGTAAATAAAAGAAATTTAGTGATACATAACTGTCATATTGAGGCCGGTCGTGGCGCAGCGGCACGAGGTGTGACTGTAAAACCGACTGGTTGTGGGTTCGATCCCCACTCGAGGAGATGGATATATTTACTTAAATTTATATTTCCATTTCTTCGCTCTGGTGTCGAGGTTAAGCGCGGCGTTGAGTTCTGCCACTCAACACGCAATGCCTCCAGAATTCGGCAGAAAGTGGGGAACGGAGTGTCTTAACACTAGGTTCCCTCTGCCTACCCTGCTGTGTGCGGGATACAGCGTGAAGCTAATTTAATTTTTAATTTTTTTTAACTGCTATTATCATGTACACCACTAGGCAAGTTTTTTTTTGCAAAAAATGCATGCTCTATTTTATCTGGTTTCATGTAAGGCCGTTATATTAAACCAGATATTAAATGGCGTTAACCAAACGGACAGACCAAAACATTTTTAATATGAAGATTGCTCCGAGTATAAATCGAACCCACACCGATCACACAATCTAACACACACTCACAACCAGGCGTATTTTTATTAAACATTAAAAAAAAACTTGTTTTTAATTAATTATTCATATATAAAAACATTATACAATTTTATATGGTATCGTTGGGAAAGGCGTTTTAACATAAACATGGCCATTTTTATTGTCAAATAATTCTCGTGGATTTATTTTAGGATAATACTTTTATTAGAAACTCTTTAAGGTGGCAATTTCAGCTTCACATTTGTGGGTTCGATCCTCACTCGAGGAAATGAAATATTTATTTACATTTATATTTTCATTTCTTCGATCTGGCACCAAGGCAAAAGCCTGGCGTTGAGTTCCACCACTCAACACGCAATGCCTCGAAAAATTCGGCGGAAAGTGGGGAACGGAGTGTCTTAATACCAGGTTCCCTCTGCCTACCCTGCTGTGTGCGAGATTGCTGATTAAATTTTTTTTTATAAGTAGTTTCTAGACTAGGTGTTATTTAAACGCGATATAAATCTATCTGTATTAGTATCGATCTTCACTTTGCAGTCACGTGGATCATCGACATTGTGAGTTGTGACTCATCTATTCTCATTCGTGTCTGTGTCCTCAAGTATTACGTCGCAATTCTGAAGGTCTTTTTTTTTAGTTTACATAGTATTTTGTATTGTTTGTTCTGTCTTCTGTGTTTTAGTTTAGTAAGTGTTGTAACTATTTATTAATATTATATTGGTTTAATAAATAAAGCATAAATTTAGAAATATGTATAAATTGTATAAATACATTTATAAATGTATTTTTATGTAATACCTGGTTGATTTTATATGTATTTAATAAGTTATAAAGGCAAATAAGAATCTAAAATAAATAACTCCAGAAAGGGCCTTGGATCTAGTGTTAAGACACTCCGTTTCCATTAAAACATTTCCGATTCCCACTTTCCGCCGTAGGCATTGCTTGTTGAGTGGCGGTACTCAACGCCGCGCTTTGCTTCGTTACCAGAACAAAAAAATAATAAATATTAAATATTTCATTTCTTAGAGTGGGAATCGAACGCACAACCTGTACCATTGACAGTCGCACGCTTGTACGCCTGTGCCACGACTGGCCTCAGGAATCTCTGTCTCTCTATCTAAATAGAGATTTCTTTAAAGTACTACTAGACTAGACTTGGTTATCAGTTTAAAAAAAAGTAACAACACAGTTACAAACAGTTTAAAAAAAACATGTTTAAAAAAAACAGGGTACAAGTGTCTATGCATTTCGTATTAGATATTATTCATGCTGAGCGTTTGATTATTACGCCCATTTTTCATTGGTATATCTATGGTTACTATTATTATTATAATTTTTTTAATCACGCTGTATCCCGCACACAGCAGGGTAGGCAGAGGGAACCTAGTGTAAGACGCTCCGTTCCCCACTTTCTGCCGAATTCTGGAGGCATTGTTAAGTGGCAGAACTCAACGCCGCGCTTTGCCTCGACACCAGAGCGAAAAAATGAAAATATAAATTTAAGTACATAAATATTTCATCTCCTCGACTGGGGATCTAACCCACAACCAGTCGGTTTTACAGTCACACTTTGTGCCGCTGCGCCACGACTGGCCTCAAATTACTACTATAATGTACATTTACTGTTGCTATTATATTGTACATTTTTTATTAATTAAACCTTTTATCATAGAATAAAATATCTAACTTATTTAGTACATGTAACAGAAGATTTTTAAAGTGTTATTCCACACTTAGGAAAGTCCAAGTCTTGGATGGTTTCCAAAGAGGCGCGGGTTCAAATTTTCTATAATTTATACGTATTCTTAATGAGTATGTAACAGAAGAAATTATGAAAATTTTCTTGTAACGCATCATAAATTTTGATACTTGATGAGCATTTATAATGTAATTAACTGAGTGAAAATAATTTAATATTAAGCTTAAAACTAGGTTAAAAACTATTTTTTTTTGTTCGTAATTCATTATTCGTATTAAATGTTGAAATAATATAGTTTCATATATAATATTATAAATTCCTCTTAGACCACAATTAAGATTAGTGCACTGGGTGTTAAGTGCAGTACTCGTGCCTACATTTGGTTGTAGCCGCATTTGGTTAGGTCTTTATTTCTTTACATATGCAAATACTAGTCTGTAAATATTCATAATATATTAATGATAAAAGATCTTGGATTATTTCAGGTTTTAAAATTTTATTTTGCGTCTCAATTGAACAGTGATTAAATATATACCTAAAGAGGTACCTAAATAGGAGGCCAGTCATGGCGCAGGGGCATAAGTGTGTAACTGTAAACGCGACTGGTCGTGGGTTCTATTGGTACTGGGTAATATTTATTTAAAGGTATCTTTTTATTTTTCCCCTCTGGTGTCGAGGCTTAGCGCGGCGTTAAGTTCCGTCACTCAACACGCAACGCCTTCATAATTCGGCGGAAAATGGGCTACGGATTGGCTTAACACTAAGTTCCCTCAGTCTACCCTGCTATTTGCGAGATACAGCGTGAAGCTGAGACACCTAAAGACAAATAAGTAGTTCAGCAGATAGGAAATTTCCTAAGTGAGCAATCATGTTTACACAGTCTTAATTAAGAATTCTTTGTGGATAGCGCGGTGCATTTGTGAATGTGAATGAGGTATAATTTCATTGAAATAGCTATCCTATGGGGAAATCGTTCAGCGCCGACAGCGCTAATATCGAGGCTGGCTCGTATGAGCAATTAGTCGGCATACTGCGAACACCTCTCGCTAGATTAGTTTTTAACAGGGGAACCTTCATATTCCCCTCGATAATACTTTTTATATTGATAGTTTTTTTTGTTATTAATTTATACATTAACAAATTGCGGTTACACGATTTCTTAAATTGATTTCCATTTGATTTTATTAAAATTAATTTAAGTATTAGTAACAATTGTATGAGATCGTGTATTTTCGTGGTCATAGCGCTTGGCCGGTTTCTTGTATGCAAAAAAGAAAACTCTTAAATGTGTATCTTTATATCAGGGGTTCCCAACCTTTTCTTGATCAAGGACCACTTTCATGTTATTCTTGGTAGCACGGACCACTATGCATGTAGGTATAATAAAAATTAAACAGAAACTTCGCCTCACCATCCCCAGTAATAAAATTAAAATCGTTCGCGGACCATATTTAGGCTTCTGCGGATCACTGGTGGTCCGCGGACCACTGGTTGGGAACCACTGCTTTATATGAACCGTATATATGAAATTAATGAAATTATCGTTAAATAATAATAAGTAATAATATAATTTATTCTATACAAAGTATCACCGAACTTCGGTAGTTTTCTCGTCGTCTTGTCACATGAAGGTAATATTTTTAAATTCAATCTACATGAGCTTACTCCCACACCTTGTGTCACGTGTCTAGACACCCGCATGACATTTTAAACACCCTTGTCGCCCTGTTGGGTCTGTACCATTGACACTGGATGATTAATATCCGCCAGGGGAAGGTCGCGGGCGGGGCAGTGACGTCACCTCCGCAATCGGTTTACTTCCGCTCGTGCGCTACGTGGATCGACTAGAGACTGCCATTCGATATTTAGTTGGCATAGCGATTCTTTATAGATTTATTTTAAATATGGTAAGGCAGGTGTTTCGAAGAATTTCATAAATGAATTATCATTTATTTATATCAACATTCATAGTGAGGCCGGTCGAGGTGCATCGGCACTGGAAAGGCGACAAGTTGTGGGTTCGATACGTGGGGAACGGAGTGAGAAAAGTGACTAAATAGAAAGTTAACACTAGTCTCCCTATATCTACCCTGCAACATGCGGGATACACCGTGAAGCTGAAAAAAAAAGAAAAAATATAGCATTCATAGTGTTGTACAAAGGTATCTTTTATCATTTATCAAAATGAAAAATAAAAAAAAGTAGGTAATTGTTCTAACATGAATGGTAAATATGCTTCCAAAAAATGTAAATAATGATTTTTATCGCCACATTACATATATACATATTTATTATGTACCTAACATAAAAACTGGGCCACGTGTTGTTATTACATTCATCACTAACCCGACCCGACCTTGTGTTACCGATACGTTGATAATATAATATAATTATGTGGAATAAAGTATGGTATTGTTTCAACAATAGGGACCATTGTCCCGTGTCCCATTTACTCAGCGTATTTTGTTGGTAGACGTGGGCCTTTCATCATTCCGTCAGCGTAATGAGATCGGTGCATTCATAGCTGATGCTGATGCGAGAGCACTTATTGTATCGAATGGCTAACGAGCGCGTCGGGCGGCGTCGCCTGTGCCTGCCCATTTCATATTTTTTTCATTAAAGACCAAAAAGTAATAATAATAAAAGCTATTTTCATATAGTTTCACATTTTTGACCGAATTCTGGAGGCGTGTTGGGTCGGAACGGAACGGTTGGGTGGAACTTAAAGCCGTGCTTGGCCTCGACAGAATTAATATATAAATTTATAAATATTCCAATTCCTCGAGTGGCGATCAAACTCACAACTAGTCGCGTTTACTGTCACACACTGATGCTTCTGCGCCACGACTTACCTCTAACTCTTCTGACAGGTAACGAAGTGTCTTAACACTAGATTCCCTTTGCCTACTCTCCTGAGTGCGGGATACAGCGTGAAGCTGATTTTATTTTGACATATATAGATACGTTGTCAGACTATTATCGACTATATCTACTATAAGTGCTATACTATATATACGGTGCGTGCACGGCATAAATTCTATTTACCGCAGAGCTATTTAGGTTAGTCACATATTACTGTGTCCGTATAACAGGCGGCGCTGGCTTTCAATGTTATGTAGGGATATTAAACGTATGGAAATTTTAATGTCCTACTAATATTATAAATGTGAAAGTTTGTGTGTATGGATGTTTGTTTCGCTTTCCCGGAAAAACTACTGAACAGATGTAGATGATACTTTACAATAATATAGCTTGATATAGCTTGAGATGTAACAATAAGTTAAAGTAGGCGTAGCCCCTTTTGGGTCGCTAGTATTATTATAAAAATAAAAAAAACAACTTTGCTTTTATAATAGTATTAAATATAGGTGGTAATCTATTATTATTATTATTGTAGCGTACTAACAGTGAAAGTATGTATACAGAACGCCGCACCTGGCCTCCCTTAGCGCGGCAGCTGTCTTTAATTCATTATTTTTTAGCATCCACGCTGCTATACAAACTCGTGTTATAATAACGTAATGCAGTGATATTGTGACCTCGTTTACTGACACAACGTTAAATACTCTTTTAGCTGTTAAGAAGTATATATTTAGTTCGTTTTGGCTCTGTTCCATCATAGAATTGCTATAGTTTTAGTTACCACTTAACTATGAAAGTAATTTCTATGATACGCTTAAGACGTCATATTTAAAATCAAAATCAGCTTCATGCTGTATCCCGCTGTTAAGACACACCGTTCCCCACTTTCTGCCGGATTCTGGAGGCATTGCGTGTTGAGTGACAGAACTCAACGCCGCGTTTTACCTCGACACCAGAGCGAAGAAATGGAAATATAAATTTAAGTAAATATTCCATCTTCTCGAGTGGGGATCGAACCCACAACCAGTCGGTTTTACAGTCACACTTTGCGCCGCTTCGCCACGATCGGCCTTTTGGATTTAAAAAATAAATCAATAACAAATCTTTAAACAACTTGCTTTAATACATTAAATTTATCGTTTGCTTTATAAAGAGAAGAGATTGTCGCGTTCGCTCTCAGCATAGAAGTTGACATCGCGTCGTAAAACGGGGATAGCGCGCCTGACCTATATCACGATCACAACGGAAAGCCTGGGACACCGCCAACTTATTTTACTCTACCGCATCAAGGACCTTTTACCGTGATAAAGAGAGAATGCGTTTCGTTCCGTATAAAATGAAATGTTACTTTTCATTAAAGTGACTCTCGTTGGAAGTGTAGGGAGGCAATTTTCCGTTGCTCCTGAAATGAGATATTACAACCGTTTAAAGGCGATGTCACTAGGATTTATGTTTGCGTAGCGAGTAGCGACCCGTGAACATAAGATTTATTTTTCTTAATTGAATTAGAACTAAAATATAAGTCTAATAATTTCTTTCAATTCGAACGGGCATTCTTGCCTTTTTATTATCCAGTTCGGTATATTGGAAGCGTTTTGTGTTGAATTAAGAATGTCTTAATTCACAAACAATATTATGTCAATAAAATGCTTATTTTTTAATAGAGGCCAGTCGTGGCGCAGAGGCACAAAGTGTGACTGTAAAATCGACTTGTCGTGGGTTCGATCCCCACTCGAGGAAATGAAATATTCATTTACATTTATATTTTCATTTCTTCGCTCTGGTGTCGAAGCAAAGCGTGGCGTTGAGTTCCGCCACTCAACACGCAATGCCTCCAAGAAAACTCGGCGGAAAGTGGGAAGCGAAGTGTCTTAACACTAGGTTCCCTCTGCGGCATACACCGTGAAGATGAAAAAAAATGCTTATTTTATCACTTTGCAGTTGCGTCAGATGTTGTTATTTTTAAATAATATGATGGACTAATCGATGTTTTTCTAAACGCAATTCTGAAGATAATTGTAATTGATAAGGGTAATAGAGGAAGTTGTCACGAAGTATCGCCTATTTATTATTTCTTAGTACTAACTACTTTAACGTTGAAAATTAATAAATATTATTTTTTCCTTTTGAAAATGTTGCCTACACTTCGTAGGTGTTAGTAAATGCTTTTTGTAGTATACACTTTTACGTACATAAGTGTTGAGCTACTTTTTTTTAATAGAAACCATTCTTTGAAAATGTTTTATGAAAGTTATGTTAATTTTCATAAATTTGATAACAAAGCTTAAATTAAAATTATCGTTAGACAAAAAATAAATTTAAGCTTAAACGAAAAATAATATCACTAAAATAATCATTTAAAAAAATATATAATTTTAAATATTTTATTTAATGTTAATATGAATAGAGAAGATTTATTTTTACTGTGCCTTATTTATTTTAACATTCGTGAATAAGTGTCCTATTATTTCTATATTTACAAAAATATATATGTTTTTAATTGAATGGTTATAAATACATATTTTTTTGTAATCTTCACATCTTAACGGTTTTTCGTTAAGTGAAGAATTTTCAGATAAAATAAATATTTAAAATTTTTATTTATGTATAATCTATATTATTTTTAAAAAGTAACTTCTGATGTAGGTCAGTGGTGGCGTACGTCTAACTAGATCGATGTACTCATATTAACGTTCCCCCCCCTTTTGAAATATAATGTACTAAGATAAGAGGCCAGTCGTGGCGCAGGGGCATAAAGTGTAACTGTACAATCAACTGGTTGTGGGTTCGATCCCTACTCAAGGAAATGAAATATTTACTTACATTTATATTTCCATTTCTTTGCTCTGGTGTCGAGGCAAAGCGCGGCGTTGAGTTCTGCCATTCAACATGCATTGCCTCCAGAATTCGGCAGAAAGTGGGGAACGGAGTGTCTTAACGGTATATTCCCTCTGCCTACCCTGCTGTGTGCGGGATACAGCGTGAAGCTGTTTTTTTTTTTTAAACATATTTTATATAAAAGTATGCTCGGTGACTCAATATTATATAGCAAACAACTACTTTGAACCTTTTGACAGCAAATTAGTTCTCACTTTGACATTTTATTTATTCGTTGTACCTTGACATTTTTTGGATATTACGACCACTCGACCTGAAAACTTTTTTAACAAATACTTGGTGTTTCGTTGAACAGGCGGGTGAAAAATTTTGTCAGAATTTGTGATTATTATTAGTTTTTGTTCTATGTTAATATTATTTTAAGTAAAAAAATATATATTCTGATATTTTCTAATTCCTGTTTTACTTTAAAGTCTAGTCTCCACGTTCCTCTTTTCCTACTTTTGCTTAATAATATATGTGATTGTAGGTACAACAGTGAATTCTTTTTATAACACACGCCTACCACTTCAATCTAGAGAATATTATATATTATTAAAATATTAATCTCTTATACAACAGGCCAACATTTTTGATATAAGTAAACATCACCAATTTAGAGTGAACAATATGTATCACCACGTTTTATGACCTCGTTCTCAACTCAGTTATTAGACATTACCATATATGACGTAAGTGAAAAATACTTAAAAACCTTGAAAATAATCTATTGCGCATTATTAAAAACATAGCGATTGCTCTACAAAAAATCCCCCTATTTGAAAAATGTAAGAGATTTTGCAGTTTGAAAGTTTGCAAGAGTGTGACTGTAACGCGACGGTTATGGGTTCGATCTCCACTCGAGGGAATTAATTATTATTTATTAAAATTTTCGTTTCTTCGCTTTGGCACCTAAGCAAAAGCTCGGCATTGAGTTCCACCACCCAACACGCAATGCCTCGAAAAATTCGACGGAAAGTGGGGAATGGAGTGTCTTAACACTAGGTCCTTGCTGCCTACTGATGCTCTGAATATATGATTTTGATACGTAGGTTTAAACATATCGTGACTGACTCTTATTCGAATCATAATATTATCGACTGACTACAATTCATATCGTATAAACAGACATGCGACGTTACAACCCAAAGACAGTGTACATGTATATGGGCTAAAGCAGGAGTTCCCAATCTTTTCTTGATGATGGACCACTTTTATAGAATTCTTGTTAGCAGGGACCACTTTGTAGGTATAATAAAAATAAACTAATAATTAAACAAAAAAAATAATTTCAAAGTCAAAAGTTAAAAAAAAAACATCTGACATGCTGATAATTTAAAAAATCTGATAATTTTTAAGTATATATTAAAAATCAATGAATTTCTAAGTATATTAAATGTAAATGTCAAAATATTTTATGTTTCACTGAGGAAACAACTTAACTGTAGACAGACTTTGCTCAAACACCAAAATTTTAAATAATTCGCGGACCATATTTTAGCTGCTGCGGGCCACTACTGGTCCACGGAGCACTGGTTGGGAACCGATGGGCTAAAGCATACTGTTATATAAACTGCCAACCTTTCGTGCACATTTACAGTGGAATTTTTGTTTTTTTCTATATCTACAATATTTTAATATCCGGAAATATAACTTTCACCTTTATTTCGTGTATATATATGTGTTTAGTTATTTAAATAATTGTTGTTTTATGCGTGATTGTAAATGAGTATCTTTTTTTGTAGATTAAGTCAAATTTTTTTCCAGTTTTGACTATTGAGTTTTGTTATAAAGCTATGATGTGACGCCCATTACATATGCTTTGTGAAATATATAGCAGCGTTAACTATACATTTGTATCGGTATAGTATTTGGCACTATTCTTACGACTGTACTTAGAAAAGCAAGTCTGAGACCGATCTTGAGTTGCCATTTTCATTCTTTGATAGACATGTATGCATACATAGAGACCAGTCGTGGCGCAGTGGCACAAAGTGTGACTGTGATATCGAATGGCTGTGGATTCGATCCCATTCGAGGAGATGAAATATTTACTTAAATTTATATTTCCATTTCTTCGCTCTGGTGTCGAGGCTAAGCGCGGCGTTAAGTTCTGCCACTCAACACGCAATGCCTCCAGAATTCGGCAGAAAGTGGGGAACAGAGTGTCTTAACACTAGGTTCCCTCTGCCTACCCTGCTGTGTGCGGGATACAGCATGAAGCTGAATTGATTTCAGTTTGAGAGTGGTTTATAAATACGAACCTTAATCTGTTTTCTGATAAGTACGGTTTTTATCGTTATTATATATTGCATTTAATATAGGGTAAAAGTAATACAGTAAATCTTAATGTGAACAGTAGAAATTGTACGGAGATTGAATATTTTTTTTTCCTAATTAAGCATCCCTTATATGCATTATAGATGGTTTAATTGCGGTTTACTTTTTCCCTTATAAGTCCCTTTGGTAATGTTTTCTTTGTTTTTCTTTGCTGTTTTACTTTGTGTTATATGAGCTGCATTTCATTGTAGAATCTGGAGCGCACGTAGCTAGGTCATACATGTAGGGATCTCCAGACGTGTAACGATCACTACACGAGATCTTGTGTGTTTCTTGAAAATTATGAATTTGGTTTTTATTTTTGATTTTATTCTATCACCGATTTTCATTTAATATAAATGTTCATAAAATATGTTTTTTTACATCTATAATAGGGTAGGCTAGTCTAGGGCTAGGGAAGCCTAGTGTTAAGACACTCTGTTCCCATTTAGATACTCGCGTTCATTGCATATTGAGTAAACGGTAATTTAGGTTGGCAAAAAAATAGGTTGTTTAGAACCAGTAAAAACCATATAAGAAAATATAAAAATCTGAGCTACCCGTACTGTGATAAAAATAACATATTGTTAAAGCTAATAGAATCGAACTTACTGACATTTGACATAAAGGTCGACGTCGTAATTGGAATTGAGTGATACTCAGCGACCGACGGTATAAGGATAGTTATATATAGATTATATACTAAAAGGTAAGCTTTGTAGACAGGGCGAGGGTGCCCTTTGCGCATCAGCTGTGGATATAAAGCAATTATACAAAAATAGCAAAAAAGAAAATCTTAAATGTAATTTTACCGATTTGCACGGGGATTAAATTTTATAGTTAATAGTAGTATCAATTACGAGGCTAGTAGTGGCGCAAGGAAAACAAACGTGTGACTATAAACACGACAGGTTGTGGGTTCGATTTCAACTCGGAGTAATTATATATTTAAAATTTTCAATTCTTCGTTCTGGTTTCGAGGCAAGGCGCGGCGTTGCGCTCCGCTACTCAACATGCAATGCCTCCAGTATTCGGCGGAATATGGGTAACGGAAACGTCTTTATCAAAACCGAGTGTCTTAACACTAGGTTCCCAATTCACTTTGGCTACCCTGCCACATGAGGGTGTCAGTGTGAATACATTAATCATTTGCCTTAACTACTTAATGCTAGAATTACATAAATATTAAACAAAAATGTTGTGTTATTTTTTTTTATAAAATACATGTTTCTGTACAATCTATACATTTAATTATTGTTTTACCATTTATAACTGGCAATTTTCCAACGGAGCCTGAAACAGCGCTATAAGCAAAATCACTCCATCCATTTTGACGAGCGAGACCTCTTTGACATCATAATCAGCAAATAGCTGAGTGTTTAAGGTGGCTTCGCCGTTAACAAAACAAGAGTAATAACGCCCGTGGATTCACTTAAACTTGGCTCCTTCATTTTATTATTATCGTTGACGAAGTTGACATCCATACAAGATTTCAATGTCGTGGTGAATTATTTGGAAATTCTGGCATTTTGTTTCAACTTATTTGAACATTTGAACTGTTATTAATTGAGATTCAATTTTACAAATAAATGTCTTCTTTCTGGAATAGAGTGTAGAGAGAACAACTAGAGTCCTTCTGCCTAACCTATTGTGTGCGGGATACAGCGTGAAGCTGATCTTCTTGTCATCGATGTTTTGTCATCTCGTTATTCTTAAAAATCAAATCAAATCAGCTTCACGCTATATCCCGCATACATCAGGGTAGGCAGAGGGAACCTAGTGCTAAGACACTCCGTTCCCACTTTTTGCCGAATCCTGGAGGCATTGCGTGTTAAGTGGCAGAACTCAACTCCGCGCTTTGCCTCGACACCAGAGCGAAGAAATGGAAATATAAATTTAAGTAAATCTTTCATCTCCTCGAGTGGGGATCGAACCCACAACCAGTCGGTTTTACAGTCACACTTCGTGCCGCTGCGCCACGACTGGCCTCACTTACCGATACGTTATTCTTAAAGAAAGTTTAATTCTTTCTTTCCGTGTGAAAAGTCAGATCTTTTCCCTAGACTACCGCTACATGTGCTACTTTAAGGATCTCATTTTGAGCGTGAAAGCCTTCATTTTTGTCGCTGAAATGGAATGTGAGGGACTTCTTTTAGCTTTTGACGCTTACAAGCGGTTGCTTTTAGAACCGCCTCTTGAAGGAGCAGCATTTAGAAAAAATAACAAAAGTTTCTCACTAAGATACTAAACTGTGAAAAGATATCCTTATTTCGATATACTATATATAGGAACTTATGATTTTTTAACGACAATTACAAATTTTTATATATATTTAGCGAGGCCAGTGGTGGCGCAGCGGCACAAAGTGTGACTGTAAAACTGACTGGTTGTGGGTTCGATCCCCACTAGAGGAGATGAAATATTTACTTACATTTATATTTCCATTTCTTCGCTCTGGTGTCGAGGCAAAGCGCGGCGTTGAGTTCTGCCACTTAACACGCAATGCCTCTAGAATTCGGCAGAAAGTGGGGAAAGGAGTGTCTTACACTAGGTTCCCTCTGCCTACCCTGCTGTGTTCGGGATACAGCGTGAAGCTTTTTTTTTTAAATATAAAATGTCTCGTCTATTTGGAAGTACATTAAAAGTTGATATTTTCTATAAACCATTTGATGATATTATTACATCTATATCTATATTTATAACTTTGGGTTACCATAAAGTACCTATATCGAATGAGGTGTGTTATTATTAAGAAAAAATACTTTTAAGGACATAATACTGGATTGCTTTATGCGCACAACACATACATATATAGGTACTACAAATGTTGGCGGAAGAGCATCATTTTGTATAGAAATGCAGCTGCCACTGGATTCGAATGAATGTGGGCATTTAAAGTGCAACCCTCTTTTCGAGATCGCGAACACGCCACGCCGCTCTTAAAATTATACCTTTACTTTTACGGCATATGATTCCTGTGAAATATTTTTTACGTGTAAACAAATTATATCTCGATATTTTAAAAGCTACTTTACCCTGTCACAAAGAGTTTGTGACGTTAGAATAGCAAATAAGATTATTTAAATAGAAGCACATAGGTGTTTTGTTGAGCATGAAATTCAAAGCGAATAGATTGAGATTTCCGAACGCGGTATTGCATTTGACTTTGATCCCAATTCAATTTTACAAAATTTCCTATATAGGTGCCATGGTTAGAACGAAATGTATCTGCTGTTTGGAATAGGTGCACTTTAGTAATATAAAAAATCAGCTTCACGTTGTATCCCGCGTACCTACTGTAGGCAGAGGAAAGCTAGTGTTAAGACACTTAGATCTCCACTTTCCGCTGAATTCTGCAGACGTTGCGTGTTGAGAGGGTGAACTCAACGACGTGCTTTGCCTCGAAATCAGAGCGAAAAATTGAAATTATGAAATATTTCATTTTCTCGAGTGGGAATCGAACCCACAATCTATCGCCCTTACAAGTCGCACGCTTCTTTTCCTGTGACTTGATTGACCTCGATATTTTAGTCATTTAATCAATAAATGCAAACCTCATATTAAAACTATAGTAAAATGTCGACCTAACTAATTATGCCACAGTTTAGACTGTAATGAGGAACTTTGGACGATTGAACGTAGGTAAATATCAAGCCAAGATGAAGGTACTTTATGTTTAACAGAATGTGTTTATCTTGTTAACGACTCTACCTGCCCTTGCTAATGTCTAAAATGTATTTTAGTAAAAGACTACTTTCTCCGCTCTCAGCATAAGCTAAAATTCTCCGTATATAAATTGGTCTTTTATTATGTGGGTAGCTGTTAAATGAAAATTAATACGACCGAATGTAAACTTGGATTAGGGTGTCTAAAGTCTAGACTACAGACGACATGACGCGGAAGAGTACGGCCAATGCACTTACTGTTAACACAAAGAGAAGTTTTTAACGTATTATTATAATATCTAGTCTAATATGTATATTGTAATGAATAAATTAAACTTACAGACGCAAATGTTACTTAGTTTAAATTATTATTATTATTATCAAAAGAATATTATTTTTTACTAAAAAAATAAGATTTTTGATACAGATTGTAAACATACAATTATGTTTTGTGAGTATACATCCAGACATTTAATATTTCATACAGAGAGCACAGCTTAAAACTGAGGTCGGTGACCCGGCACCCCTACCTTAACATCCCGAGCCTGTCTCACCCCAAGGTTTCTCAGATACATTTCGTTTTATTGACCTTGCTTTACTATTGTATGTATATCTATAGTTAAATTTGTTTCGTGTTAAGTCCGCTCATTCTACACTTTTGTTTCAGAATTTTCATGTACATCTTTGAAAAAAATATATGAATTTGATGACTATATTTTTCTATTTTTAAATGTTTGTTGTCCAATGTATAAAAAACTACTCTTTTTAAAAAATACATATTAATTACATGCATACAGCGTGAAACTGATTTGATTTTTTTTAATTTCTTTTAAATTTTCCGCTGTATCCAGCAAGTAGCGAAGTAGGCAGAGGGAGCCTCGTGTTAAGATATACCGCTTCTTACTTACCGCCGAACTCTGGAACAACTGCATGTTGAGTGGCGGAACTCAACGTTGCGCGTTGCCAAATGAAAATATAAATTTAAACTAACTTAAGTTTAGTATTTCATTTCCTCGAGTGGGTATCAAGCCCACAATCTGTTTCGTTTACAGACACGCGCTTGTGCTCCTGCGCTTCTAAAAATGTGGATAATAACCATTATATTTAAAAATGTTTCCCTATGGAACAATTTTGATAGAATTTGGCAGCGTTCCTATAAACGTTTGCAACATAATATTTGCTTGCTTACCGAATCGTATCGGTAAATTGGTTACGCCTCACGCGTTGCAGGCTGGTATCATTTTGAAAGTAAAAAAATGTATACTCTCTATTTTAAGTCATACTGGATATAAAGTTATAATAAATATAATAATGGCTTAAAATTTTAATTGGATCAGCTTCACGCTATACTCCGCATACATATCACCCCCGTATATATACTGCATGCAGGGATACAGAACCTGGTGTAAGACACTCAGTTTCTCACTTTCTGTCGAATTTTTAGTTTTTATTTGTTGGGTGACGGAACTCAACGCCGAGCTTTTGCTTTGTTGTCAGAGCGAAGAAATAATAATATTAATAAAAAATATTTCATTTCCTCTAGTAGGGATCAAATCCACAACTGTCGCGTTACAGTCACACCCTTGTGCCTTGCGCCACAACGGCCCTATGATAAACATGATAATATTATAAATTTATAATAATCGATGATCCTTTTGGTTATGCATTTAACGGTACAATTAAGGAATATATAAGGACATGAAAGTGAAGTAGCGATTTAATATATGCGCAGTCAGGGTTGAGCATGGTTGGCACTCGTAAAATATGTCTCTAATTAAATTTATTCAATGTCCCGTCTATTTTACTTTTATTTTAGACAACGAGAGTGACGTTACATGACAGTAATGTAATGTAGATTTGGCTCTTGTATTAGAAAAAGCTCCTTTTGCCCTCGGTCGATCGCAGGGATTGCCGAAACTGAATATTTATAAGGTTTAGTACTTACTATAGCTTTGGACGATTCATTATTATATGTGAACTTATAGCTTGAAAGTCGTGTTTTCATTTTTTTCATTATTTGGATTTAAACATGTCTTTGGTTTTTTTTTATTTAATTTGACATTTAACGTATGCAAATGAAATAAATTATAAAGATGTTTATTAGCGTCCTTGTTATACTGTATTGTATTCTATTTGTAATTTTTAATTATGAATTATTTTGTGTACCTCGTTTTAAATACTAACCTATCTATCAAACTGAACAGTAGCTATAGTACGTTTCTATTAACTTTAAGCGCTAAGTAGTTAAAGCGAAGTGAGGGCTCATCAATTCTCACCTTAGATTAGTTTAGTCGTAGCGAAAGTAAAATACTGTCACACCATACCGAGCTGGCAGCTCTGTGAGCACATGTTAATGTTTATTAACGTGCCACTAATATTTATGTTAGAAAGTAACTATATATATATATAAAACTTTCCTTCTAATGTATTCTTACGTATCGTACGTTCACTGCGATTTAGTGACTTAAATAAGTGATTATGATGTTACTTTTACTCTACGACTAGCGGTCCACTCGCGGCTTCGCCTGCATACCACTTATAATTCTTCTATTATGCTAATTTTGCCGTAAGATAATCAATATAAATTATATAAACAATATAATTTATACATTCAATAATTTTGAGAAAGTGCAAGCATTACATGGTTGCTAGGGAGGACGAAATCGGTGGCAAGGGCACCCCCTGCAGAACTCGTGCCTATGCTTGCGGCCGTAAACAGCGTTGAATTATTTTGATTATATCATTTTAAGATTTTAATTATAATTTATATAATAGATCCCAACTTCTACATACCTATGTAAAGTTTGTTATTTATATGATATATCTACATATAATATATATTGATATCTCGTCTCATGATGTTATCGATCGTCTCATGATGTTATTTTTAAGTACTTTAAAATTATATACATACCTGATAAATCTCAATGTTGAACATTCTAGTATAACGTTTAAAAATATTACTAAGGTTGTGGCGCAGGGACACAAGCATGCGACTGTTTACGCGGTTGAGGTTGTGGGTTCGATTGTCGAGAAAATGAAATATTTAGTATTTTCATTTCCTCTGGTAACCAGTCAAAACGTAGTACAATTATAAAATATATGTTAAATATGATTGATGTATGGAGTATGAAATTCAGATTTTTATTGTTTCAGGGCGGCTACCCAGCTAAGCTAAAGAAAGTGTTAATAGTGACAGCACCGTTGTGGTTTAAGGCTCCTTTCCGGATCCTTCGTTTGTTTGTGCGGGAAAAGTTACGTGAGCGAGTGCACACCGTGAGTGCACCTCAACTTGGCGTTCACGTTCCGCGTGCAAGCTTACCGCGGCAACTCGGTGGGCAGTTGGAACCTGATCACGCTGCGTGGTAAGTGAATATATATATATTTTTATAAAAATTGCTTTTATTATAAAAAAATAACAGTTTTATAGTGTTATTCTCCACACTTTCTGTAATATTTTAAATTTTTAGAGTTATTTCTTAATATAAAGAAGAAAAATAAATATTTTTGCAGTAACTTAGATTATAGATATAAATTATACATCCACCACTCAACGCGCAATGAACTTTAATATTTGATGGAAAGAGGAGAACGGCGACACGGCGTGAAGATTGTTTATGTAAAAAATATCCAAATTTCCTTTTTATTTTCAAATACCATAACCGACCTATTTGCCTTATTCTTACGTTTCAATAATACCTACGCGAAAGAGAATTTCTTCTGTACCTAGTACTACTTAAGACACTGCAGCCGCATTCTTATTTAAGACGAAACATCCATTTAAGTAGAGTACTAGTAATGGCTTTTAAACTGTCAAAGCTACTGTGCGCCCATTTATAAACCCACTTTTAAATGTTTAACCTAAATGCATTTGAAACATAGTAATTTGGTGTTAGTATTACGTTAAATAAATCAACTTCACGCTGTATCCCGCACACAGCAGGGTAGGCAGAGGGAACCTAGTGTTAAGACACTCCGTTCCCCATTTTCTGCCGGATTCTGGAGGCATTGCGTGTTGAGTGGCAGAAATCAACGCCGCGCTTTGCCTCGACACCAGAAAAAAGCGAAACGAAAGTATAAAATAAGCACTCAACATAGTTTCTAATTCGCCTCCCATAATTGACCCAATTACGCCGCCTCTACTCTGTAGACCTTCATATTTTCTCTTGTTAAGGGCTGTTGTTAGAGTTTACTTTCCTACGGCAATGATTTTCTAACTTTACTCGTGCATCGTCGTAGGTTCCTAAAAGGGTACTGCGAGTAACTTTATATATAAGTAATATTAGCTTAAATACTTATTTAGAAAACGTATAAAAACTTGAACGTAGGGGGACCCGAACCCGCGCCTCCTGGAAACCGACCAGGTCAGTTTCCAGGAGGCGCGGGTTCGCTACTTTAAAATTTTTATACGTTTTCTAAATAAGTATTTTTCTTTCCTAAGTGTGGATTAACGCTTTAAAAATGTTTAAAAATAATATTAGCTTGTACAAGTCCTTTTCATATTTTGTGGGTTATTAAAGAACATAGTATAAAAATAACTATAATATAATAATATTAGCGAAGTAGAATTTTGTCCTACCACAGATGGGCAATGAAAAATAATTCGTTACCTTGATTTCGAATCGAATTTACGACCATCGCGTTTTTAATCTCATTTGATAAAATGACCACAAATTCATCTTTTTGAAAAAAAAATAATCTTGACTTGAATGATATTTATAAGAATGGTTTCATCTCAGAAATAATAGCAATTTAAATAATCTTTTAGTCTTAACAGATTTTGCTAAAACTGTTTTAACGGCGCACGTTTAAAGAATATAAAATACTTTATAAAATATTCTCTAAATTTATTAGAGAATACTTAATAAAGTTGATTTCGACCGAAATATTGCCAAATAATTTACGAAGTGAATTTAAATTTACTTATTTTATAAATATTAAATTACTTGTTCTTAATCAATTTGCGAGTTTAAATTTGTAATGTAAATACAGTTTATTGCTAAAAGGTTTATAATTATGGTAAGACATTACAATAATATTATATATTTATTAATTATTTTTATTTATGCTTTATTAACTGCTTATATAATTAATAAATTTATTGTAAAAACGTCAAGTCAAGTGCGAGTCGCATCGTGGATTCCGTACTAATGTCAGGATTTTGGGTCAACTAATAAAAGTGGACAAAGTTAAATTTGCAATAGTTACTATTTGTTATATAAACATAAATTTCTATTTTTCCGATTTTTTTTCTTTTTGTACTGTTAGTTTTTACTTCTTGTCCAAATTCATAATTATAGGTCTAGAGGTCTCTATAGATTTTGAATATGCGGCGAATAAATTTGACAAACTTCACTTTGTTAATACACCCGGTATTAACATCATTTTGTATGAAAGGAACTATGAATTGTTTGTAATGTTTCTTTATGAAATACCTAATTCACTTTTCGGATTTTTTTTAAATTTTATTATAAGGTCTCTTTGTATAGGATTTAATTACGTGAGGAATTTCATATAAAATACAACAAAAGCGATGCATAAGTTCTTGTATGTTTGCGTTGAAGAAGCTTGACGGACAAATGGACAAAGTTATTCTAGAAGGGTCCTGTTTTTTTTCCTTTTGAGGTATTTTATGGGAACCCTAAAAATATACCCCTCTGTGGCACAATTATGACTTAACTCTAATGTTTGTAAATCTATCTATTTATCTAGTAACAAAATGCTGCGTTATATATCGTGAATTAAGTCGAGAATTGAGTACTATGTCATGTTCACCAAAGTTAATGCCTCAGACCTGAGAAGAACCGGCGCAAGAAACTTAGCGGGACCTATTTTTTTTTTAATCAATTTTAAACAAATATATATTTTATTAATATATATAATAGTTATTATATCGCAATTATATAATAGTTATTTAAAGCAGAATTATAGCAATAAAGCAAAAAGTAATT
This sequence comes from Heliconius hermathena, assembly GCA_013403705.1. Taxonomy (NCBI): domain Eukaryota; kingdom Metazoa; phylum Arthropoda; class Insecta; order Lepidoptera; family Nymphalidae; genus Heliconius; species Heliconius hermathena. The sequence goes on from JAAIXJ010001742.1 coordinate 135,246, forward strand.
ACAAAATTTTAAAACAAATCTATTAACCGACCTGATTAGATGACGAACTCTGATTAACTAAGCTAAGCCGAGGCACAACAGAAACTGCCTTAAAAGTGACCTCTGCGACAAATTGGATGGCGGGATTAACGGTTACGTAATACACTATGGCCAAAAAGCCAACCTAAAAAATGTAGCAACGAATTATTTCAAAATTATTTAGTAATTTTTGCTTAATTTTGCTTATTTTTTCTTTTCTTTTATCTTTTGTTAGTGATGTGGATAATGTTTTTGCTTGATTGCGTGTTGAGTGGAGGAATTCAACGCCGTGTCTCCCTCGAGACCAGAGCGCAAAAATGAAAATATAAATATTTAGCAATATTTGCTTATTTTTACTAAAATTACTTATTTTCTTTTGTCTTTTCTTAGTGATGTTGGTGGCGTTTATATTTAGTTTTTTTTAATAGAGTCCAGTAAAAACTATGGAATTGTAAACGTTTATATTATATAATATGCTAATTACTATATATAAATAAGCTATATATAAACTACGAAAAGACAATATAATTTATATTGTATAAAGTCAAAATCTGGTTTAATTTCACACGGCTGTTGATATTTCATATACGGATTAACGGGAAGCGCAATATAGTACAAGGGAAATTAGATTATTAACTTCGATCAACTTTCAGGCTGGAGCACTGCAGGAACTGCTACACGAACAACCTGACCACCAAATTGGATGGCGCCATAGACGACTATGTAATAAGTAATCACATACCGCCTGTCAAAACGCAAAATGGTAAGTTTATTAATACCTGTATAGTTATTTGTATGTATTTTTAATAAATTATTTAGTAGTAATTTAGATATTTTTAGGGTTCCGTACCTTTTTAAGGAAAAAGGAACCCTTATAAAATCACTTTGTTGTCTGTCTGTCTGTCTGTCTGACAGTCTCTTAATTTCCAAAAAAATCCTATTGCTATATATATTTTAAAAATGATAAGGCCTTTTATATTGTAAAAACCGTGGATTTCGGCATTATAAAGGGAATCAAAATTGATAGGGTACTTCCATTTGATCTACAGGTAGTACATAAAACTGAAAACGACACACTTATGGTTAAATCATAAATAATAATTGCCTTAAAAGGGAGCAGAATTTGGTATTGATGTGAGGTATCAGATAAGAGGACTCTGACTAAGCTAAGCTTAAATTTCAAATAGAGACTTCCAATTTTTATATGTAATCCCCGGTGGGCGAGTCCAACTCGTGCTTGTCCGGTTTTTTTTAATATCACGCATCAGCAGGGTTGGCAGAGGCAAGATGGGGACCTTTGTTAAGGCACTCCGTTCCCCATTAAGACACTTCGTTCCCCACTTTCCGCGGAATTCTGGAAACATGGCGTGGAACTAAACGCCGCGCTTTGCCTCGTTACCAAAAAGAGGAAATGTAAAAAATAACCGTCGCGCTTACAGCGCTCACACGCTTGTTAAATTGCGACACGAAGGCCTCAATTATTGCTATGGGATAACCAAATTATTTAAATTCTTTACAAAAATTCTAGCTTATGTGTTATTCTCATGTATAATTACTGTAAGGTTTCATCTAAATACGTTGAGTAGTTTTTACGTAAAAGTGGAACAAACATCCATCCTCACAAATTTTCACATTTACAATATTACTAGGAACTATAAAGTGACTTAAATAAAAAAAAGTTAACTTAATTGGTAACTCTCATCAACATAGTGCCACTACGTATTTCTGTATAAATAGCAAAAGCGTGGGATGTCGACTGCATGTCGTTTGAAGTTTGCACGCGCGTATAGCTTTTAACATTAAATACATATGAAAACTTTGAAATTCTAAAAAACATTACTAACATTTTTTTTCAACAGTGAAACTAACATTTACTGACAGTTTATATTTATGCTATATTTGTACGAGGAAAGCTAATATTAAATAGACAATGTAAAATATACTTTTTTTTATATTTTATCGTAGTATATAAATTCATACAATTACTTTTTGACACATCATATACGAATATATCTACCAACTCGTGGCGCATTGGCACAAAGTGTGACAGTAAACGCGACTGGTTCTGGGTTCGATGCCCACTCAACGAAATGTACTATTTATTTCACACGATTCCCTCTGCCTGCACAGCTGTGTGCGGGATATATCGTGCAGGTATTTTAATATTTCTTAATATCTAAAATGACTATTGATGACCGAAATGACGTTAGGTATTTATACAAAATTATTTGTAGTCTGATGATATCCATTGATAGATAGATGGACGGAGATTGGCAACTTTCCTCTAATATTTCACCACATGTCATTTGGCATGAAAACGCTGTTAAAAAAGAGAGCACTAATTATTTCTATAAATAAAAAAGCTCTTCTAGCTCTATAGATGTCAAATTGGCAATAGATTCCGTATTTTCTAAATATTTGTTTAAATAGTCTGACGTGAACGTTTTAAAATAGGGTGGGCATTACTACCCTACCATAAATGATAAACTGGGCTAGAATAATAACAAGTTATTGATGTTGGAGACGAACCTACACTTAATAATAACAGTTACTATAACAAAAATAACATTATATAAATTTGAGGCCAGTCGTGGCGCAGCGGCACGAGGTGTGACTGGTTGTGGGGTCGATCCCCACTCGAGGAGATGAAATATTTACTTAAATTTATATTTCCTTTTCTTCGCTCTGGTGTCGAGGTTAAGCGCGGCGTTGAGTTCGGCCACTCAACACGCAATGCCTCCAGAATTCGGCAGAAAGTGGGAAACGGAGGGTCTTAACACTAGGTTCCCTCTGCCTACCCTGCTGCGTGCGGGATACAGCGTGAAGCTGAAAAAAAATATATAAATTTATATTTATCGAAAAAATTAACATGGATACAATTTAACACTACCTTTTTTATTATCTTAGAACACAATTTTACAATTATGGTAAAAAGATGTAGAAATATATTTTAAAAGACCACCTGTTTAATTTCTTCAAAACAGTAAACAGTTTTAAATATTTTAATAACGTTGTTGGTGAAAAAGCCTTTAGCTTTATTTTGTAAAATCAATTACGCCGTAATATTATTTTCAGGCATTTTGATAATATGATAGCCTTGTTATGAAATGAGTTTATTCTCTTAATATTTTGCTTAATATTTATTTTTTATTAAATGGAACGTTCTAGAATAGAATATTGATTCTATAAACGCTTTATTAAAACGGTATCGTACAAGGGTAATGGTAGGTACTTGCGTCGAGCCCTCGTTTTCGAGTCCCTGTTTTTGTTCGTTTATCCTGTTTCTTAGGAAAGCCATAGAAATTTCGCCTCTTAATTGGCAAGCTATCATTGGTTATTCGATTTCTTAGGAATTCTCATATAGCTCATTTTGCATTGTCGATAAATTTCTTTCATTTATAAAGTTTAACTTTAATAACATTTACAAATTTTTAAATGAATATATGATTATATATATTTACTATCAAGTAGTTATATAACTTGGTTTTGTGAGTAGTGTAAGTTACTTTTAAGTGCAACCTGCTTCATATAAAAATTTAAAAAAGATAAATTATATGCTTTATTTAAAAAAAACCGTAGTGTCCAGCAGCTTTACTTTACTCTCCAGTTTCTTTGTCAAGTTCTCTTTGTCAAAACGAATCTAACAAATCCAAACTATGGTTTTATTAATAGGGCTTCGCTAATCTGTTGATAGAACCTTAATATGAGGGATATTAAGTTTCTATCAACAGATTAGCTCGATAATACCATTTTGTTCTATTTTTCACTTGAACTTCACGCTGTATCCCGCTTATAGCAGGGAAGGCAGAGGGTATCTAGTGTTATGACACTCCGTTCCCCACTTTCCATAATCTCATTTGAAGTGAATGGAATTACTCTTCTTAAATTCTGTTAAATACTCGTAGTTCCAGGTTGACCTAGTAACTCATAAAATCACACAACCTATGATTTCAATTTCAGTTATCGATTGACAAAATATTATTTTCATAATATAATTGAATAAAATCTAGTCTATTTTAGTTATAAATTATATTAATATCTTGGAGGCCACTTGCGGCGCAGGTGCACAAGCGTAACTATAAACGCCATAGGTCGTGGGTTCGATTCCTACTGGAGGAAATTAAATAATTCATATTTTAATTCCTTCGCTTGGTGTTGAGGCAAAGCGGTGGCGTTGAGTTTCGCCAGTCAAAACGTAATGTCTCCAGAATGCGGCTGAAAATAGGGAACGGACTGTTTTGACACTATATTCCCTCTGTCTACCCTGCTGTGAGAGAGATACAGCGTGACACTAAAAAAATAAAATAAATAAAAAAAAGATCGAATAAATGGATTATTATTAATAGATTTTAGCTACAAATAGTTTTATAATAATAATTGATCGTCTCCACCAGGTATAATAGACTCGGAGGAGCCGTGTGACATGAGCGGCGAGCGCGTGGCGCGCCTTGACAACGTCGCAGACATCATGCACATCAGCGGCGACCCGCCGTACACGTGCGACCCCAGCCCGCTCAGGTGAGTGGTTGGTTACCCTTTGGAAATTGTGTTAGGGTAGTGGGTTGTATGTTTTTTGTGGAAAATTTATGTTAAAGTTTATGAGGCCATTCTTGGCGCAGAGGTACAAGCGGGCGACCGTAAACACGACAGGTGTAGTAGTATGAGTTCGATTCCCGCTTGTTTAAACGAAATATTTGAGATGCTTTCATTTCCTCGCTCTGGTAACGCAAAGTCCGCTGTTAAGTTCCGCCATTCAACACGCTATGCCTTCAGAATTCGGCCGAAGCTGGAGTATGAAAGTGTTTAGTGGGATTGGGAATCTTGAAGCTTAAAAGAGAACATTTCTTTTTATTTATAGCTACCCTGAATAATTTGAATTTAAACTAAAATATTAGATACAAAAGCTATCTTTAAGTGACGAAGTTAAGGTATTTGTAAAATTTACATAGCATTTTCTCTGCTATAATAAAGTCATTTTAATCCAGAACTTTCAGTGTTGTAATCCTAAGATGTTGAAATTATCACCAGTTTTTATAGAGACTTTATGTAGATCAGACCAATTTTTGAGCGGCGAATATGGTCAAAGTTGTGATGTTTACAAATATATATTTTACTTACTTACGTAATGTTTTGTAGAGTAAACGTCTATGTTTTTTAATATTGTAATATATTTTTATTTATAAAATTCACCATACATATGTATTTTTGAAGTACAATAAGGTCTAATAGATTTAAAGTCTTACCCACTCCTTTGTCTATTGCTATTTTGACAGACGCGGTTTATGCGATGAATTGTATAAAGAAGCTTTTAAAAATTCTTTCAGTATTTAAAAAAAAATAATTATCAATCAAAATGAGATAATAATTATCATATTTTACTAATTACATTGGTTGAGTTAAATTGAAAAAAATCACTAAGCGTGACGTCTGAGTAGAAGATATTATATTATGTATGGTATGTAAACAATAAATTAAAAATAAATTAAAAATAATATTTATCATAATTTTGTTAACATCTTCTATTCAACCGTTAATGGCGTACTTCTTATTCCAGTAGCTAAGGCGTAAATCTCTTAGTGTTGTTTATATGTTTGTTTACTTGCAGACACACACACGGCTACAATGGCGACATGAAGGCCGGACACATACATTCAGATGAGGATGACATAGACTTAATTAGTAAGTAATTTATTTTGTTTAGGTTCCCACTTCATATTTTGTTGTGAAAATTTTACGGGCAATGTTGTGTGTATTCTGTTATTTTTTTGTATCAGCTTCACGCTGTATCCCGCGCATAGCAGGGTAGTCAGACGAAATCTAGTGTTAAGACATTTCTCAAGTCCCGCTGAATTTTTCGAGGCATTGCGTGTTGAGTGGCGGAACTCAACGCTGGGCTTTATCTTCTCTCTATCTGGTACAACCAGAGCGAAGTGGAAATCGAACTCACACCAGTCGCGTTAGAGTCACATTCTTATGCCGATGGTGCACCACGATGGTCTCTATTGTATTGAATTGGCAAAAAAAATATGATCGCTTTGTAAAAATATAGTTTATCAATAAAAACTCTTTTAAAATTTATTATGACGACATGACATGTTGTAAGTCATGTATAACTTGTCAATGTCAAAAGAAATGTAATTTGCAAAATTTCTGTATATTTTATTTAATTTTCTTGTAAAAGTGTTTTGTAGTATTCTTGTTTTGTAGTATTCATTATTATTTTTTTTATTAATAAAGACATGATATCAAAGATTGTGACAATAGGTATGTTAATAAACAGTATTTTGTTCTTAACTTTATCTCACGTGGATGGGTTGCGGCAATAATAAACCTAAACAATCAACGCCGGGTAATTCTTTTTTTTGTATAAATTTATATAAATTCTTTTATTTTATTTGTCGATGTTAAATTTTATGATATTTGCCTACATTTATAATTCTATAGTAGTTTACTTAATATCTTTTAATACAACAAAGTCGCAAGACGCCTTGATTACACTTAAGTAATATTTTATAGCCTTTATGTACTTTTTTATAGCCTTACGCTGTATCCTGCACATAACAGGGTGGACAGAGGAAACCTGGCAACTGAGTGTTAAGACACTGTTCCTATTAAGACACTTCCGTACCTCCCTTGCCACCAAATTCTAGAACCTTTGCGTGCTTAGTAGGGAAACTCAAAATGTAAAATATATCATTTCGTACATTGGAAATCGAACCCACAACCTGTCGCGCTTACAGTCGCACGCTTGCTTGTGCCCCTGCGCCACGACTGATCACAACTGTATGTACTTATATTCTTTTATATATATAATTATGTTCTTTAATTTTATTAAAACTATACATTTGTTAATGCTTACTTACGTTTTAAAATAAGTTTGTTCTGAGAAAATACATCTGAAGAAATGAAGGATTATTTTTATTATCTCATATTCTTAGCAATTTATTTTATGAGATATTTATCCACACCTACATAAAAATCTATAAGATTGAAATTAGCTTCTATTTATAAAATAACTCGTTCTTTTCAAGATGATTATTGATTTATACTGGAGACTGGGTAGTGCTTATAATGATTAGTTCTGTTTTTATATAACATAAAGATATATTAAAAAAAAATAGAAAAGCTTCACGTTGTATGCTGCACACAGCAGGGTAGGCAAGTGGGAAAACCTGGTGTTGGGACCCCCGGTCCCCACTTCCCGCCGACTTTTTCGAGGCATTTCGTGTTGAGTGGCGGAACGCGCAACGTCGGGCTTTTGCCATGGTGCAGTGGGGATCGAACCCGCAACCGTTGCGTTACAGTCACACACCCTTGTGCCTCTGAGCCACGAAGGCCACAAATCGCTTTTTAATTTTAAATTTATATATACCAACGAAGTACTTTACTATAAATGTGTGCCTATAAAATTATTTAAAATATAAACATTGTTAACCGTAACTTTTGCTATAGTTATTATTGTATTGTTGTTATACAAAATAATAATAATTTTAGCGTCCGTGACGATCACAAGTATTATATTATATATGTACATAAATATAATTTTTATTGAGTTCTTATTCTGTGGTATGTGGTCGTTGGTGATTAAATTTTTAGTTTTAATCGACGGCTAAAATAAATTGATGAGATTTAGAAGTGTTATATCTTATATATTTATATATTCTATATTTTTCCTTGATGCTATATATATTTTCTGCTTTTTCTTCTTTGATTCAAATTTCAAGAACAAAGAGGAATTGTCTCGATTATTTCGTATGACATAGGTACCTAAAGGACAAAAGTACTTTTACGACATTGTTGAAAGTTTCCTTGATTGAATATTTAGAGATAGAAGACGTAATTGATTGAGTGAACAGTATTTAGTACATATTTTATCTCCGGTTGTCCTTTTCGATACATTTATTATGTCTATCATATTATAATTTTTATTTATTTATACTTCTTCAGCTGTATCCACGCTGTATCCCGCTGTATCCCGCACACAGCAGGGTAGGCAGAGGGAACTTAGTGTTAAGACATTCCGTTCCCCGCTTTCTGCCGAATTCTGGAGGCATTGCGTGTTGAGTGGCAGAACTCAACGCCGTGCTTAACCTCGATACCATAGCGAAGGAATGGAAATATAAATTTAAGTAAATATTTCATCTCCTCGAGTGGGGATCGAACCCACAACCAGTCGGTTTTACAGTCACACCTCGTACCGCTGCGCCACGACTATAGATACAAGTAAATTAATTGATCATTTTATTTAATTCAACACGTTTCTAGCCGTAGTATTTTTTCCGAGACTAGAAATAAGTGCTATATAGGGAATGATTCCTATGAAAACGGGGTATTCTGTTATCTGTTAAACGTAGTGTGTTGTTACTAAGTTCCGATGGAATGGAACAAGGCTCTAATTGTTTGTGCAAGCTAACAGAATCTAGTGCCAAGACATGTCCGTCTGTTTTATAAGAAGACAGCTTACATATAAGCTTCCCTGCGCAGCGCGCGGCACGTGGTCGTCGGGCGAGGCGTCGCCGGGGCTGTCGGACGAGGAGTGCGGCGGCGGCGGCGCGGGCGAGACGCCGGCCGCGCTGCTGGCGCGGGTGCGCGCGCTCGCCCGCCGCGGCCTCGTGGCCGAGTACGAGGAGATCCGCGCGCGCCCGCCCGCCGGCACCTTCCACCACGCCAAGTGAGCGACACCACCACGGTGACATATCCTCTCAAGCAGAGACGTAATGCTTACAATTTTTCAGGGACAGAGCAGAGTAGATTTCACTCTCCACCTGATATCGTTGTAAAAGCCAATAGCATTAATCTAATTTTTGGTATCGGTACAAAAAAAAAACTTATAACGCAGCTAAAATGTGGGACAATATTTAAAGACACATAATTATCATGTTATAGCAATAATTTATAATATATCCAAAACTATTTAGGGATTGATTCAAAACTTTGAATAAGATTGAAATGTTAATACTAGACAAACTATTTTTGTGCAGGTTGCCAGCCAATCTAGCAAAGAATAGGTACACAGACGTGCTATGCTACGACCACTCGCGAGTACCGCTGTCTCTCAGAGACGACGACCCTGCCTCTGACTACATCAACGCTAACTACGTTGACGGATACAAACAGCGCAACGCGTTCATTTGTACTCAAGGTAAGATAGAGAATATAATGTGGAAAACTAAGTTGTTGGATTTTGATGTTATGTTGCGCGACTGTCTTTTTTGATATTGTTCATTGTAATAACCGGCTATCTTTTAAATCTTTAATATAATAAAAGAGTAAAAAAACATGTTTCTACTTTGCATATATTTGCCTGATACATATGTAGGGAGATGTAAATTCACTAATAGAATATGAATATTCATATATTTCATTCTTGTACATGCTCATATTTGGCAACTACTTGACAGACTGAATGTAACTTTATTGTTGCTTACGTATTAGATCCGGGCAGGATGTAAACAATTATTATTTTTAATATTGGCAAAATTGTGGCAAATTTTATGCAATTTTAACAATTTCAAACTTTGTACTTACTTAGCTTCACGCTGTATCCCTAATGGGATAGTCAGAGAGAAAGACTCTACACACCTCTTTCGCCTTGTTCACTGTCATCAACCTCTAATAAAAACCTGCTCATACATGTTCTCCGACAGAATAGAGATCCTTATGCTTTTTACGTGATGCTTTATTTTTTTCGAAGGTCAACCAAGGTCTCCTGCTACCTCTCTTACCTCTCAATTTTCCATCGTAAATCTTTTTTGCCATTCTTTCATCACTCATTCGTTTTATGTGCCCAAAATAGCTGAGCACGTTCTTCTTTATTCTCACCGTGACATCCTGGCTAGTATCTGCCATACTATGTATGTCTTTAATATATTATATTGAGATCTCACTCAGGCTGGATGATCTCTGTAAACAGACTTTACAGCCTGCTCACATTGTACCGGGGTAGTATCTCTTATATTTTTTTTCTTACAGCTCTATCGAATGTCTTTTCCGAGTCTACAAAACTACAGAAAACTTTTTGGTTAATGGCCAAGAATATTTGTTTTTCTGTGATTATGCGAAGGGAAAACATCTGATCCATACCACCCTTTTGCCTCCTTGGGTCTTCCAGAACAATCTTTCTGATCTTTTGCATTCTTCTCGCTAATATTTTAAAATAAACTTTACTATCCAACCTAATCAAAGTGATAGCCCTGTCTATGGCTTGCGCAGTCTATCTGTGGACTGTCTGTCTTTATACAAAGGCACGATGACCGGACCTCCTCTGATTTGCAGCATAGATTGCACAAAAACCAGAACAAGTCGCAAGACGCGTGGCCCACCATATTTGATCATTTCAGCAGTTCCTCCACCTGCTCCCGCTCTCGATTCAAACTTTGTAAGCCATATTAAAAGAGACATACATCAAAGAATACAAATAACACCAATAATAATAGGCGGTGAAAAAACTTGCAAAATTGGCATTTTAAAGTGAAAATATAGTATTTAGAAAAAAATGGTTCATGTCTCGAAAACGGTTTCGAATTGTTGGTAAGAACCCCCTCTATCATCTAGTTTGTATATAGATCTACCTAATACCCTGGATTGGGATGGCCAATTGGGATACAACTGAATTTAAATCACCACTTATTGCTTATAAATATTTTTATATTTAATTTATTGTTTATAAGTAAAATTATAATTAAGTTGTAACACGTGGTGTGTTTACTAGTAAATTCTTATATAATTTCGATTCGATTCGGTTTCGAAAAAATCTACTCAAAAAGTTTATTGTAGTTTTTGTTTTCATATATGATACTTATGGCTCTTAATATTTTATCTATTTATACAAATATTACTACAATTTATTTAATGTGTTTTTTTTTTGATACGAGAGTTAACGCTTTAAGGTACTGACGTACGAGTATTAACGTACTTGATATGATCGGATGTTTTTATTCGAATAATGAAATTATAAGTGTAAGTACAATTTTGGTCTGCTACGGTGATAGGTAATTATTATAAAATCAGCATCCCGCACACAGCACGGTAGGCAGAGGCAACTTAGTGTTAAGATACTCCGTTCCCCACTTTCTTCCGAATTCTGGAGGCATTACTTGTTGAGTGGCAGAACACAACGCCGCGCTTAACCTTGACACCAGAGCGAAGAAATAGAAATACAAATTTAAGTAAATATTTCATCTCCTCGAGTGTGGATCGAACCCACAACCAGTTGGTTTTACAGTCACACTTTTTATTTTTCATTTTATACATGAAAATCCTTAAATATTAAATCGCCCGTACATGGCAATCACACTGAAGGTAAACAATTTCTTCGAATGCGAACAGTTCCAGTAAAGGAATTGAAATTACATTTTCGCAGAATAATTCGTTTATAGAATGAACGTTTCCCGGAAAGACATCGGTCGGACGCTTCACCCACGTGCAATATTCGCTTCGCCCACTGGAAATTTTCGCTTCGTCCACAACCAACACCCCACGCTTCGATCACTGAAATAGCCTAGCAGTTGGCTTTGTGTTTAAAGCTGAAGTTGGCTGTTCCACGAAACTTATTGTTTTGGCCATTCTCAATATTTGGCCCACTGCCATATTTCTCAAATGTAGAGCGCTTCAGTGAAAGTTACCCATTGTGCTGTGTACTATATCTTGTGCACGAAATTGTTGTTTTCATAAAAAAAATATAGTGAGTTTTTTTTATGAAAATCGTGGTATTTAGTTTTAATGAAAATAATAGCTGATATTTTAACTTCACTGTTTAATTTAGAAAAATGAATAAACCCAATTCTACATATATGTGATAAGCACAGCCTACTTCTACATATATGTAGAATTAGGTTAGCAGTTTCAAACTAATAGATATACAAAAATAAATTGAAAAAAAAAAATCTTAGGTTCAATTTTTGTTATTAATTACAATTTCACAATCGATCATGACCAATTTTTTATTGATTTACTGTTAAGTGGTAGTACACAAATTGAGTTTTAAGTGGTTAATAAGATTCACTTGAAATATATCATAAATAAATAAAAATAGCACAAATCGACAACAGGTCCCCTCCCGAAGACGTTCGGCGACTTCTGGCGTATGGTGTGGGAGCAGAACAGCCTGGTGATCGTGATGACGACGCGCACGGTGGAGCGCGGCCGCGTCAAGTGCGGGCAGTACTGGCCGGCGCCGGGCGCGCGCGCCGTGCACGACGGGTTCGCGGTCTGCAACGAGGCCACGGACGAGGAAGACGACTACGTGGTGTCGCATCTCGTGCTCACCGACCTGCGCACGGAGCAGCGGCGGCGCGTGTGGCACGGGCAGTACACGCGCTGGCCCGACTACGGCGTGCCGGGCGGCGGCCGCGCCGCGCCCGTGCTGCGCTTCCTGGCGCTCGTGCGGCGCGCGCAGCAGCGGGCGCGCCACGAGTCAGTATACACGCTGCTATTAAACTCACTACGGCGACGAGATAGCTACCAAACATCATTGGTATTTGGGTTAAAAAATCATTTGGCAAGAAAAAAAAATCCATTTATTATAGTTCTTTTTTTTTATTTATTTATTTTACCACACAATTTGTAAAATATCTATCAGAAACACTTGAAAAAAAAGAAAATCAGCTTCACACTATATCCCACACACACAGCAGGGTAGGCAAAGGGAACCTCGTGTTGAGGCACTTAATTCCCCACATCTCACCAATTTCTTTGAGGCATTCCTTGTTGAGTGGCGAACTGAACGCCAGATTTTATCAGAAACATTTGACTGTGAAAAATATAATATAATGATTTAATAATTAAAAGAAAATCATTTCTTAAATATTTTTATAAACTTCTTAAATTTTAAATTTCAGATTAGGCGATGCATGGGCGGGTCACAGTAGAGGTCCTCCGATCGTCGTGCACTGCTCAGCTGGCATTGGCAGAACAGGTATACCTATTACGTCGCTCTTTTGAACCACACGATTATTTATTTATTAATTTGAATAACTTTCATGTTATAATATCAATTTTAAAGACTATATTATATATCTACATTGAAAACTAAATTTCAATTCCCTTGTTTTTATAGCAATTTTGTCAAACATAATAATTTATATTGAAATAACATTTTTATTTAAAATTATTTTTTTTAATAATAAGTGATAAACAGCAAATGTTAACAAAAAAAACAAACAACACTGCATTTAAATCCTTTATTTAGGCCGTCTTTAAAATTTGCTTGCACAAACGCACAAATTACGTTAACGACAGACAGATGATTGAAAAAAAAAACCGAAATGATTTTAAAACTAACTTTATTTATGTTCAAAATTAATACGAATTAAGGGTTATGAACGATGATTCCACTTCGATTTGGGAATATGGAATGGTCATTCTCACAAAAAATATTATGTATTAAATTTATTAGAACATTACACAATTTCTATATAGACAATTTATTGTATTAAATATAAACTAACGGAAGTTCTACGTAGGCACTTTTCATACAGGAGTCTTATGTAATTCACAGGTAAACAGACAAAAAAATCATTATTTTGGGTTCTATTATATTGATACATGTCTTATTTCTTTTTTTCTAAAACATTATTTGCGATTAGGTTAAAAACTCTAAATTTTATTAGTAATTTTATTTGTGCAAGAAGAATAGAATGAAATATCTTAAACTAGACATTACATTTCTGAATATTTTCCTATATGATTAATCGTAACGACAGGTTCTCTGTCGTTTTAGTGCAAGATGGTCGACGAGTCGAAGAGAAAAGTAAAATTAGATTTTCTGAACTTTTGAACAATTGAAAAGAAAATAACCAAAAGGAAGAAAACTTCGTAAATTTAAATGTGAGCAGCATCCACTGCTAACTAATTATTAACGTGTGTGTATACAGGCACGTTCATCACGCTGGACACGTGCACGTCGCGGCTGGCGGCGGAGGGCGCGGTGGACGTGCGCGGCGCCGTGGAGCGCATCCGCACGCAGCGCGCGCACTCCATTCAGATGCCCGACCAGTACGTGTTCTGCCACCTGGCGCTGCTCGAGTACGCGGTACGGGACACACCTTATTATTTATAGCAGACAAAGGTCACCTAGCCTTAAGACTATTTGTTCTCCATTAACACACTTTAATTCCCCACTTCCCACTGAATTCTTGAGGCGCTGCATGTTGAGTGCTTTACTTGTTACGAGGCGAGAAAATAAAATATTAAATATTTAATTTCCCCGAGTGGAAATTGAACCCACAAGCAGTCGCCTTTACAGTCACACTTTGTGCCCCTACGCCACGACTGACCTTAATATTTATAATTACTATTAAATTAAAATAAATCATCTTGCATACATCAGGGTAGGCAAAAGAAACCTAGTGTTAAGACACTGCGTTCCCCATTTTCCACCGAATTCTGGAGCCATTGCGTATTGAGTGACGGAACTCAACACCGCGCATTTGCCTCGACGCCAGAGCGAAGAAAATGAAAATATAAATATAAATAAATATTTTATTTCCTCGAGTGGGGATCGAACTCACAACCAATCGGCTTACAGGCACAACTTGTGCCCCTGCCACCACTGGCCTTATAATGATTAATAATTAAACTAACTCTAAAATAACATAACAAAGTTCATATAAAATAATATATTTATTAATGTATGTATGTAGGTGATGCAGGGCTACTTAGAATCAGCTGATCTTACCGGCTTCGATGAAGACAATGAAGAAGAGTCCGAATGAAGACTGTCAAGACCCCTCTGCGTCATACTCTAACCGGTGTCACGTGACACTGTGTCATGTGTGTCCTTGCAGAGAGATGCCTCGCACAAAACGCGTTTTATATTCTATTTGTACCTTGACTCAATAATGGTAACAGTGTAATATAGTGCCAATACTAATAACCTGGAAATGCAAAAGTTTGTGTTGCAAACGCTTAATAAACCAAATTCCGTGTTAAGTGATACTCCTCCCACTGCAAATATACATACGGTCACATTGCTTAATTATCTATTCACAGTGTCGTGCAGTGTCAAGCGTAGTGTCACCGAGTGTCGTAAAGTGTCGTACACACAGTGTAAAATATACTGTGTCCCGGACTCTAGTGCCCCACTTTTCAACCCATGAACTAGCTGAGCCTAATAGTGTTTATTTAAAAATGTAAAAAAAAGGTTCCTGTACTACGATTAGAAACCATCTGAACGAAATCTCTATCAACTATTTATTTTTTTCCCCATACACAGGACAATTGAATCGTATTCGAAGAGAAGCAAATAAAACAATACATTATTTAATTTTCATATGATTTATTTATATTTATCATTTGTTATCATTTAATTCATAGTCCAATGACAATCATATATATATATAATAAAATATTTTAAACATTTTTAGTGTTATTCCACACTTAGCAAAGAAAAATACTTTTAGAAAACGTATAAAAATTTGAACGTAGCGGGACTCGAACCCGTGCCTCCTGGAAACCTGGTTGCCTCGTCGGTTTACAGGAGGCGCGGGTTCGAATTTTAAATGAGTAAATATTAAAATATTTGTTCAAAAGTGGTTCTATGTGCGGAATACGGTGTACAGCCAAATTAATTATTTGGAGATTGGAGATTGCTTTATTTGCTTCTACATGATTCAATTATTATTAATAACCAAAAAAAAAACTTATTTAATTAGATATTATTACCGTCTATGTTATTTATTTATATATATAAGAAGTATGGCTGTGTGAACATTTTTGTCTTTATTTTATGTACATTTTTATATTTATTTATATTTCTATATATCGAATTCTTAATATATAGTTTTTTTACACGAATAAACGGAAATTTGATACTTTTAATATGCTAAGGTGCTGGTAGGATAACACTATATGTGAACTTACAATTTTCCAATTTATTATTCTAATTGTGGTGTTTCTCATTTTTATAACGTATTAAATATTAAAATATATATTGTGCGCTAATTTTGAACACCCGTTTTCACACGCGCTCTCCAGCTTAACGTTAAAAAATAAAACATAGAAACAAAAAAAAACGGGAATAGTAAAATAATTTATAAATACATATAATAATAATATTGATTGATTATAGACTGAATTACTGTTAATTTTCCCAAAATTTTGAAGCCTATGTTACAATATTACACTATGTTGCTGTCTGCACAATGTGAGTAAATTTATATAATTGTAAAAGTATAATCTCACAATATAATCATAGTTAAAAATTATAAATATATACGAGATAGAAAATTGTACTTATTTTTATGACACAGCTGCTATGAAACTGGAACATGTCTAATTTAGTTTTTGTTATAAAAAAAACATTTTAAGAATATATCTCGCATATTTTAATAATTGAGAAAAACAATTGCTGTACTATTCTTACCAGCTGCTGTGTCATATAAAAAAAACAATATAAATAATTATAATCAAAACTTATAAAGTTGAAGCAGAATGAAGTTTATTTTTCAAAAAATATATAATAACTAATATATATGTATAGTGACATATCGTTATCGTATCATGTATGTACATTGTACTGTACAGTCCACGGTGTGTAAGCTGAGCCTTGCATTTGTGTGAGTGATCACGAAGTAGAGCCGAGATTGAAAAAAAAACTTGTCTGTCTGTTGTATTGCTTGTGTTAATAATGTATTATTTTGTTATATCATCATGTTGTGACCTTGATTTTCATTTTTTCTTCTTCTGTTTCTTGGTCACATACATTTTTCTATTCTTGCTCAACTTTTGCTTGCATTTTTAATTGATCATACAAAAAAAAAGATTTAAATACATGACGTTGCTACACACACACATACACACTATCTGTGTACACTCACACAGATACAAAGTTCAGTTTGCGCTTCACGGTCTGTACATATGCCACACCGTCCTCACGCAACTTACATATCGATCACCTCCATTGCTTCATTCAAAATGCTGAATTTGCTTTTTCTTAAAGTTAAAATCTCTAATATGTGTAATAATAATCTATCATTTGTAATAATAATTTTCGTAAACGATTTTTCTATTGAAATTACAAAATTATGCTTCTGTAAACACGTTTTAATTAAATATGAATAAGTCAGTGGTAAAATGAAAGGAGATTACTTAAAATCTTAACATCAACAAAACATTTAGTATAGTACAAATTCCATTTATTTATTTTTATTCTTTCGTAAACTTACCGTTAATAGCTAAATAAGGGAGTGTTGGAGAATAAAACCATGTCTATATTGACATTTTCTTGTAAATCTATGTATCATGCTAGCTGTTTCTTGCCATTTTTTATATACACATTTCTATTTCATATGAGTTAAGTGTCATATTTAAAATAGTTCTTCAAGTTAAATATAAGTTCCCCAAGTGTTAGTAAAACTTTAATATTTAATCATTTCTAATAACTTTTTTTTTATTGTAAACACTCAATTGTGGACATGGTTTTATATATTAGCAAAATATACAGATTAACTGACATAAGATGGCATTATTATATATAATTTATCAGAATTTTTAAAAATCTTTAAATGTACTGGGACATGTTTTTGTTCTTTTTGGGTTTATTAGAACCGGGTTTAGTAAGATTGCAAATTCAAATATATATTTTTTTGCACTTATTGAAGATAATATTTTGATTTTTTACTAAAGGGCCCCGAGTAGTTTTTATGTAAATTGATATTTATTCCCATATAAGTATTATTTTTTGTTCAATTTTAAGTAACATAAGTATAATATATTACTTACATCCGCCTTAGAAAATAATAACGTATTCCACCTTTGTTTCGCCCCAGTGGTAGCCTTAGCAGTAGTATTGATTGAATAGATGCAGTTTATTTTATAAGATATTCATTCACAGGCATAGTTTTATATGAAAAAGAGCAACGTATCATTCGTTTAGCGTACAAAAAACGGTTTTTGGTGAAAGTGTAAATATTAAATTCATATATTAATAATAAAATAATTTTTGTATCTCGGTAAGTGGATTAGAAAATAAATTTCAAATTCTGCTCGATTCCTGTTATTTTGTAATTGTTTAAGGAAATTGTTAAAATGGAATGTCTGTTGGTTCTTGTATCTGTAAATATTTTATCATTTTTTATGTTTAAAATTTAAATTAAAACTCTTGTGAAATATGTGTGAAATAAAGAACTTGTAATATATTGAAATTATATTTTGTAATTACCCTTATTTCCCTAATTACATACAGTGTGAGAAGATATAATTTTGGCACTGTTTAATTAAATATTACAAATATTTCGTTATTAATTTTTCTACATAAAAAAGTTGATACTAAGTAAATGGTTTTATACACTCAGTACTGCGATATCTGTTCCTCGAACAAAGAGTGTGGGGGGCAAGTCCTTGCTCAACACTTCCAGCCAGGACATGAAAAGTGCAGCCGACACCGAGCCCTGAAATATAAGAGAAATGCCAGAAAACTAGTGGTCAGAGACAAATATCACTACTTTATGCATTATAGCATTGTTGAGTTGTGTCTAAATTCATAGGCGTGGAAAACCTCAACAATTCTTCGTTTCCTTTTAATGTTCATTCGCCATTTTCCGTAAGGAAGAGGTTATCAATTCGACTGTATTTATTTATGTTTGTTACTTTGGCTGGGTGGACCGATTTTGATGATTCTTTTTTTATTGGAAAGGATACACTTCATGGGTAGTCTGGTAGTGTTAGGTTAGTTTAGTTCTAATAATGGTTAGGTTCTAATAGGTTAGGTTCTAATAATGGAATCCAGTGGAAGTCTGTTTTTTTTTGTTTTTTAAATACTTTTATATATTTATTTTACGTTGATAATATTGATAATGTAGCTGGTTTTGTTTTTTGGAAATTAATGTTGTTTTGTTCATGTTATGAAGCGAATGTTCCTGACCATTCGTTATGATCCTATCTATACTTTGACTTGATGGCACAAAAATATTTTTGTTATGCTTATATAAGACCATTTATTTGTTTTAATAAGAAATACCAAAAAAGAGATAAAAAAATTAACAATATAAATTTAAATATATATGTAGTGTTTTATAAAACAAGCGACAGGTACTCATATAAATATTCACCAGTCTAGGATACGGCAGCGATAGTACAATCAGGGACGCCATGTAGGACTGCTCGACGAGGAGCTCGCGCAGACGCAAGTAGCGATTAGTTTTCACTTGGAGGCGTCTTATTTCAGCTTCCGTTATAAGAATGTCTGTAATGATACCTAATTATCTACAATATTATTATAGGTACAGCATTATTACTTAGGTAAGTACCTGTAAGTAGTAGGGTATTTACAATTTTTTTTGAATTAAAACTTGAAGTAGTAGCCAAGACATTCCGTTGTCCACGCACCGTTCAATCGAGACATTACGTGTTGTGTGGCCGAAGTTAATGCGGTGCTTTGTTACCAGAGTGAATAAATAAAAATATTTTTTTTCTCCGAATTGGAAGTCCGAAGTCAAATAAGTGAATACAAACCGCTGCTGCTGTTGGTGCGGAACTTCCGCATCACCTGGTTGAAGAACTGCTCGCTCGCCTCGAGCGGCGGCTCGTTGAGACCTTGAATCATTGACAGCGAAGAGTATTCGATTCGAAATTTTTGCAGCAACGCTTTTATACTGAAATTATTATTTGATCGCTGTTAACAATCATGTTGAACATAAATAAAGGTAATCTTAAGAAAATAAATTGATTTTGTTGGCAAGAACTTTGTTTGGAACATGGCGCAGGGGCACAAGTGCGCGACGCAGGTTGTGGGTTTGATTTCCATTTAAGGAAATTAAATATTTAATATTTTCATTTCCTCGTTCTGCCTCGCTCCTTGTTCTGGCACTAGGCAAAATGAGGTGTTGGATTTGACCACTCAACACGTAATGTCAGAGAAAAATGAATTTAAGGTACACACTTGCCTACGTTAAAGTAGAAACGCTCGTCTTTAAATATATTTTCAAGAATAATATAAAAAAAGTATATTTATTAATAAAATATCCTTTAAGTGTGCCTTTACTCCTGCCAGAGGTCCTAAAGGTTTTTTAAAATTGGGGCAAAATACTATATTCCAGCAAGCTTTAATTTTACATATATTATTTACGGACTATTTCAAGACCCCCTATAAGCACCCAGAACAATCCGATCACTCAATCATCCTCCCAGACAAAGCTGTACCTTTCTTTGGCGCTACCTCTGAAAGGGTTCCATTTTCAAGTTAGTAAGTAGGTACGAAACAGTCTTAACTACATATTACCAAGACAAAAAACCCGGCATTGAGTTCCGTCACTCAATATTCCTCGAAAAATTCTAATGGGGAACGGAGTGTCTTAGCACTAGTTTTTAACTACCTACCCTGCTATATGCGGGGTACAGTGTGAAACTGATTATTTTTATTTATTTTTTAACAATATGCTATTATAAAATATATTCGAACTATGATTTACTCTCACGAGTTTTCCACGTAATGGTGCTTACTTTTTCAAACAGGTTGCATCATTAAAAATTTAATGAACAATTTTAAGTACAATTGATGAATATCGTGTACTATAACGCTTGAAAGAATATACATTTTTTTATATGCCATATTCTCTACATTCACCTATTATTCGCTATATTCTGTACATTATGTTCAAGTTGTATGAATATGCTGGAATACGTAACATAACGCCGTACATTGACTTTCTAACAGGAGGTAACTATCACACCTGCCAATGGGACTTCAGCCTATAACCATCACTTCGACAGGCTGACATAAGGGCTATAATATAATCCAAAATCAAAATCATAATATATAATTGTAGTAAGTAATAATAATAATATATTATACCAGACCAATCTGGCGCAGAGGCACAAGCGTGTGACCGAAAACGCAATAGGTTGTGGATTTGATACCCACTCAAGGAAATGAAATATTTGGTGTTGAAGTTAAGCGCAATGCCTCCAGAATTCGACAGAAGGTGGAGAGCGGAGCGTTTTGACACTAATCTCCCTCTGCCTACCGTTCTACATACAAGTTACCCTGTTACATATAAGCAGAAAAAAAATAGAACGAACGTCTAACCGTCCCTCAGAAAGCTCAGGATGGTTGGAGTCGCGAGGCAGCGCGTATATGCGTAGCGGCATCTTCCGCAATCCGCGCCTTGCGATTATGTATGGTAGGAGGATGCTGAGGCCTCCGTCGTCAAACAGCCACCACGTATCCAGGTAGTTATCCTGTTGCCAATATTATGTTGGGTTTTGATCTATTTAATTGTTTTGTCAGCTGTTTCCCGCACACAGCAGGGTAGGCAGAGACAACCTAGTGTTAAGACACTCTGTACCCCACTTTCTGCCGAAATCTGGTGGCATTGGGTGATGAGTAGTAGAACTCAACGCCGCGCCTAACCTCGACACCAGCGCGAAGAAAATGGAAATATAAATTTAAGTAAATATTCCATCTCCTCGAGTGGGGATCGAACCCCCAACCAGTCGGTTTTACAGTCACACTTCGTGCCGCTGCGCCACGACTGGCCTCAATTTTGATTTTATTTTTATTTTATTTAATTGATTTGTATATATGTCTTTTCATATTTTTTTTTAGCTTCACGCTGTATCTCGCATGAAGGCAGGCAAAGGGAACCTAGTAATAAGAGAGCCCGCTGTCCATTTTCCACTGAATGCTGGAAGCATTACGTGTTGAGTAGCGGAACTCAACGCCGCGCTTTGCCTCGACACCAGGGCGAAGAAATTTAATATTAGATATTTAATTTCCTCGAGCGGTAATCGAACCCACAACCTGTCGCCAATGTGTCGACTGTCGACTGGCCTCATGATTTTTTTATATACTCGGCTAATATTATAAAATAGGTTTGCATCTTTTCAATGCGTAGTTGCATTCCCAGTAAAGTATATTTAGAGCTTACATTACCCGGTATTCACGCTATATGGAATAATGTTAAGTAGGGAATTCTGAATATGTGACGCCTAAAAATTATTCTAATATCGACGTTATATTATAGATACACAATAAAACTTCTTCCTTTAATATTTTTTCATTTTTACACATTTAATAAGAATTATAAATAAAAATTGATATGAATAGAAAAAGAATATTTGATCGAATTGGTCAGTCATGGCGCAGGGACACAGGCGTGTGACTGTAAACGTGACAGGTTGTGAGTCCGATTCCCACAAGAGGAAATTAAATAATTAATTTCTTCGCTTTGTTGTTGAAGCAAAGCGCGGAGTTGAGTTCCGCCACTGAACATGCAATGCTTTCAGAATTCCGCGGACAGTGGGGAGTAAAGTGTCTTAACATTAGATGCTCTCTCTGCCTACCCTGCTACATACGGGATATAGCGTGAAGCTAAAAATACAATAAAAAATAAATATGATAAAAAAAACTTGGGAGAGTTCCAAAAAAAAGCCAATTACAGACTTTAATAAATAAAACAAATAAATCTCACGTGGCTAAATGTCAAAGGTTTGTAAACCCCGGATTTCCGCATCGCCAAGCTGGACACGAGCTGGCTCGCGGACGTTCTGTTTGGATCGACGGAATGAAAGGACGTGGTAGTTTCCCTCGAAACTAATTCCAATGCATGCCCACTTTCTATCTCATTAACTGTTAATAACAAATAGATTTTTTTTATTAAATAAATGATAGAATAACACATTCTTATAATTTAAAGCCTTATATAATTGATTTATATACATATTAAACATTGATCCCCCTTTTATCAATAACAAGAGGGAAAAAAATATTATTAATGCAACAAACATTATCTGAACAATTTATGCCACTATAATATACACTTAAGTTTTATCCCTTTTAGTATAATAGTTATTTATTTAAATTTAAATTCACTCTGGTTTCGAGGCAAAGGGCGGCGTTGAATTCCACGAAAAATGGGGAACGAAGTGTCTTATTTGACACTAGGTTCCCTCTGCCTACTGTGTACTGTGTATAACTGAGTAATATTATATAAATGATACTTAGCGATTCGACACAAATATAATATTTATTATTATTATTATTATTAAATTTTAGAGGAAATCACCTTCATGTTGTTCAGGATGCGGCATATCGATATCAGAATCAGGGCTTAAGACGTCCTCGACTTGTGCGTGATCACGCTGGTCAGTGACGCTGCTGGCTTCTACTATATCAGGAGACGGTCTCCTTTTTACAGGTCGTGCAGTTTCGGGAACTCGCAAGATGGCCACGCCCAGATGCTCCTCGAATGCTATTCTTAAATTTAATAGATCACCTTCACGCTGTATCCCGCACCTGGCAGGGTAGGCAGAGGGAAGACACTCCGATCCCCATTTTCCGCCAAATTCTGGAGGTATTGCGTGTTAATTGGCGAAACAACGCTTTGCCTGACCAGAGCGCAGAAATAAAAATATATATTCAAATAAATATTTAATTTCCTCGAGTAGTTCATACACTTGTGCCCCTGCGGCCTTCATTTTTTAATATAATATGATAATTAAATAAATATTATGTTGGTAGCAACCAACTATGTGGGTTTGAATACATTTTTATGGCCTTTTTGAGGCTAAAAAATTATATATTTATATTGTTATTGGAGCCTTTTTATCGCGTAAAGTATATAAACTAGGCATAAAGATAAAATATAATTTCGGAGAAACGAACATATTTAAAAATTGAGGTCGGTCGTGGCGCAGCGGCACGAGTCGGTTTTGCAGTCACACGACTGCAAAACCGATTGATTGTGGGTTCGATCCCCACTCGAGGAGATGAAATATTTATTTAAATTTATATTTCCATTTCTTCGCTCTGGTGTCGAGGTTAAGCGCGGCGTTGAGTTCTGCCACTCAACACGCAATGCCTCCAGAATTCGGCAGAAAGTGGGGAACGGAGTGTCTTAACACTAGGTTCCCTCTGCCTACCCTGCTGTGTGCGGGATACAGCGTGAAGCTGATTTAATTTAATTTATTTAAAAATAAGAAAAATTACATTCGAAGCAACTACCATTGTATCGTGTAGGAATTCCACTTCCAACTGCTTTATGATGGAGCTTTTATTAAATATTAGTTAAGTAGGTACAAAGTAAATCTGTATAAAAGTAAAGAGCAGTTGAATTTAAATTGCTTGAACTATTGATAATTGAATTTCGCTTCAGTGTTTTACGAACTTTTTTCAATTTTAAATTTCTAAGCTTCAATGTAGTGAGCAATTTGACCCTATATTTTCAGTAGGTAGGTAGTTAACCTAGATAAACCTCTCGTAAAAAAATCCATCTAGAACGCAGAATAAATAGATATAATATATAAAATAAAATATTAGTATTAAATATAAAATAAACTTACTCTGAGGTCAGATGTGGCGCAGGGGCACAAAGTGTAGCTGTAAACGCGACAGGTTGTGAGTTCAATTGACACTTGAGGAAATGAAATATTTAATACATTCATTTCTTGGCTCTGGTATTGAGACAAAGCGTAGTGTTGAACTCCGTCACTCAACACGAAATGCCTCCATTCGGCGGAAAATGGGGAGCGGAATGTCTTGGTTCCCTCAGCCTAGCTGTGTACGGGATACAGCGGAAAGCTGAAAAATACTTACTGTAATATCCGGACATACGTCCTAAGGCTAGTGTGGGGACAGTCAGCCCATCTGTTCATGTATCCAACGAGCATGACATTCGGCTTCAGGTGCCCGAGTCCGGTCACCTTGATAGCCGTGTGAACAGCGTCCTCAAAGGGCAGACCATCCAGAACTATATAGAAACCACGGTCTTTCCGCGACCGAAGCCAATCTTCACCAGATTGAACACGACCCAATCGTTCCATGCTGGATAATGGCGTCTAAAAATAATTTGAATCGTATTTAACAAATATTTTTGGAATATAAATGTAAAATTCAAATTAATCAAGAATTCTGCGTATTCTACGTAAAATTAATTTAAACATATGAAAAGTCGAAGTATTGGTTTAATTAAGAGAGAACTAAATCAAATCCTGCAAACAGTCGGGTTTTACTTTTCACCGAATCTTTCGAGTCAGTGCGTATTGAGTGGCGGAAATCAACGCCGGGCTTTTGCTTAGTTGCCGCAGCGAAGAATTGAAAATATTAATAAATAAGAAAGAACTACTTCGTTGATATCGGCGACAATCATGAAGGAGCCATATTTGGTTATCAGATGTCCCATATCGAGGAGCGCAGGTCGATACTTCGGAATTCCACCGAGCACTAGCAGTTGGGGATTGTAGGTCTTCGTGTTTTCATGTATATGCGACATTTGCAATAGAGCCGACACCGTGTCGTTGTAACGCTGGGCTTCTGTACTGCTTCCCCAATTTACCTCTAAACAAACACAATGTTTGAAAATTAAATAGGTACACACAATTAAATTAGGCCAGTCGTGGCGCAGGGCCACAAGTGTGCACTATAAACGTGACATTTTAGATGGTTGTGAGTTCAATTTCCATTTCAGGAAATAAAATCTTTATTATTCTCATTTCTTGCTCTGGTAACGAGGCAAACCTCTTGAGCTCACCAATGAACACTCAATTTCTCAATAATTCGACGGAAGTTGGGGAACAAAAGTGTATTAATAGTAACAGACTGTATTAACACTGGGTTCCCAGGTCCCCTCTGCTTACCCTGCTATACGGGGGATACAGTGGGAAGCAAAAAAAAAGGATATCTCATCATAAAGACCGTACCTGGTTTTCTGTACAACACTAAAAGGTATAGTGTTATAAAAACAAAGAATGTGATCAACGCCATCGCCCAGCTGATTATCAACATTATTATAAGGCACATTAGAAAACCAGCTAGAGACAGCCATGTATTGTAGCACTGAAACATTAAATAAATTACAGAAAAATAAATTACTAATATTAAAAAAAACACAACGTTTATATTATACTAAACATTCAACACGCTATGCCTCTAGATTCGGCAGAAAGTGGCGAACGGAGTGGTTCCCTCTGCCTACCCTGCAGTGTGCGGGATACAGCGTGAAGCTGATTTATTTATTTATTTATATACGAGTATTAAAATGTGTACCTGGAATGTTGGTCTCCAATTGATGGATTTTATTAAACCAGCATGAAACGTGCAAAAATTTATTAACGCATATGATGCCAAGTAGAAGTTTGTTATTAACGGAGCTATTGTATTCAAATCCGCTAAAAGAATATTTCAATACATCAAAATTACTATTTTAAAGTAACTTTAACATGTTTTATTATTCGAGGATATTTAAAACAAATATTATTTAAATATAAACCTATAAGTAAAAACAATAGTGAAACTAGGAATGTAAGCACGTATCCGCGGTAGGGCTCGCCGTGCTTGCCGTAGGGCTTCGAGAAGAAGATGAGTCCGGGGTAGATGCGGTCCACGCCCAGCGCCTGGATCAGACGCGGGACCGACAGCAGGTTCGTCAGCGCCGTGGACAGCGTCGCCGCCCAGCATCCCGCATAGATTAAAGCACTCGATTGAGCCATTAATTGCATCATCTAAAAAGTGTATTATTTAAAAAATACTTCTCCACTGTGTTGATAGAATAGAGTTTACTAATTCGTTTGCCCAAGGTGAAAGAGAAGTCAGATGTCTTTTACGTACTCTAATCAATTAAAATAAATAAGTAACGGCGTTGAATATTTTGTTAATCAATTAAATTCAATATAAAAGAAGTACAAAATGACTTCTTATATATCTCCATAGCGCAGCGGCACAGCGCCTGACTGTAAACACAACGGGTATTGTATATCGATAATTGAGCGGAAAGTAGTGAATAGAGTGTTTTAACACTAGATTAACTGTACATACTGCATACCCTGTTATATGAGGGGTACAGAGTGAAGTTTTAAAATAAAATAATTTAAAAATAATAAGGCACAAAGTATGACTATAAATGTGAGGAGATGAAATATTTACTTAAATTTATATTTCCATTCCTTCGCTCTGGTGTCGAGGTAAAGCGCGGCGTTGAGTTCTGCCACTCAACACGCAATGCCTCTAGAAATCGGCAGAAAGTGGGGAACGGAGTCTTAGCACGAGGTTCCCTCTGCTTACCCTGCTGTGTGCGGGATACAACGTGATGCTGATTTATTTAAAAATAATAAACTGATAAAGATACCCCGTAACTATTGTGCAATCCGTACTGACAGTGTGGCTTGCAGGCGTCGATGGTGCCCGTCGCCACGTCGGCGACGCGCCCACTGGCATCGCGGAGCGCGCCCACGCCGCACAGCGTCGCCATTATGAGGTAACTGCACATCGATATTCCCAGAGCAAGTAAGGTACCTTTAGGAATCGAAGAAGCTGGATCCTATTGCAGGAAACGATATTATTTTGTGTGTTCAGTAAGTCTTTTTTCTCTAATAAAATTTATTTAGCTATGTGTTTCCAAGAAAGTTAAGTTATGTGAAACATTTAACCTATTCCTGCAGATTTCTATATAAATCAAGAAAATCCTTGACAAAATATAAGTACTAAGCAGATAAGAGAAACGTTAAAATCAACTGAAAATACCTTTAAATCGCCACATATGTTTGCTCCAGCTTGAACTCCTGTGACGGCGGGAAAATACATGGCGAAAACGCTAAAGAAATTATGCTCTCGATCCTCACTTGGTCGAAAGTCTGGACCAAGATTTGCGATTGCAGTTTTCACTAGACGATAAAGAAATAAAAAAAATCTTGCAATTTATTCCAATTATATTATTTACTGTTAATATTAAATAATGTTTAAAGATATAAAATAGATATTGATTTTGATATTGCGGCGTTGAGTTCTGCCACTCCACACGCAATGCCTCCAGAATTCGGCAGAAAGTGGGGAACGGAGTGTCTTAAGACTAGGTTCCCTCTGCCTACCCTGCTGTGTGCGGGATACAGCGTGAAGCTGATTTATTTTATTTCATATAAAATAGAATAAATACTAACCACTAAAACCTACAAAACCCCGCGCTCTTTCCACATTACTCGACGGGCCCATGCAAGCACCCAAAACGTAATTTAAAATAGCTATTACAATTATTATTACTAGAATATTCTGTAAATAAAACATATTTTATGTTATATAATAATAAAATAAATTATTATATTTAAAAAAAATTAAGGTTGTTGTAGCGCAAGGGCAGAAGAGTGTGACCGCTAGAATTGTGGGTTCGATACCCACTCGAGGTAATCAATTATTATTTCTTAATATTTTCATTTCTTCGCTTTGGTGCCAAAAAACAGCCCGACGTTGAGTTCCGCCAATCAACACGCCCATAAATTTTTGATTTAAATCATTTCAAATATCTTTAGTCAACCTGTGTTTTAGTCTCCCAATCCATGCCAATAGCACAGATTATGCACATCAGTAAAAGAGCAAAGGTGCCGACGATGCGCACGTCCGTCATGCCATTGTCGATTATTTTTAAATTGAAAGATCTCAGCAGCTCATTCAATGATTCACAGAAACCTATAGTGTTCATGCTGGCTGCGACCGCATTGGCGAACGCGAATATGATGCCCACGGACGCACCGAGCTCTGCGCCCAAAGACCTCGAAACTATATAGTATACGCCACCTGTAATATATAAATATGTATAATTGTGAGATAAACGCATCTTTACAGGGTTCCGTACTTCTTAAGGAAAAAGGAAACATTATAAGATCACTTCGTTGTCTGTCTGTCTGTCTGTTAAGAGCCTTTAACTCAGGAACGCTTGGAGATGTCGAGTTGAAATTACAAAAAAATATACTCTGGTCTACGGTTACTTGGCTTGACCGGATGCTCGTCCGGTTCCCCACTTTCTGCCGAAATTTCGACGTATTGTGTGTCGAGTGAAGGAACGCAAAGCCGCTTTTTTGCCTTGAAATGAAAATATGAATAAATAATAATTCATTTCCCCGAGTGGGGATCGAACCCACAACCGTTGTATGACACTCACATGCAATGTACGTACGGTACGGTAAATGTAATTATAGGGAAAAAAAATATATAAATAATAATAAATTTCTCCTTACCTCCTTTTAACAGGCCATTAGTGCAAATCGCGCTAAGAGACAGTGTAGTAATAACACAAACTATTTCCGAAAGTAGAATGATCAAGTAAGTGAGGCAGATGCCCGCCTGCGCCACTATCCACGCGATGCGCAGGAACAGCATGACTCCCCAGATATTCAGCAAGCATGGTATCAAAACCCCCTAAACATATAGATATAAATTAAATAAATCAGCTTCACGTTGTATCCCGCACACAGCAGGGTAGGCAAAGGGAATCTGGTTTTAAGATACTCAATTCCCCACTTGCTGCCAAATTACGGAACTCAACGCCGCACTTTGCCGCGACACCAGAGCGAAGAAATGAAAATATGAATGTAAATAAATATTTCATTTCCTCGAGTGGGGATTGAACCCACAACCAGTCAATTTTACAGTCACACTTTGTGTCCCTGCCCCACGGCTGGCAACATATATAGATACTTTTGTTATTCTTAATAGAATTCTAGAAAGATTTTATTATTACAATTTTGGTCTAAAAATCGTAATAAAGTACCTGAATCCATCCTAATTTGATATTATATGTTGTCAATTCTGGTGTGGGTTCAATATTTTGGTGTCCGTGAGCATCCTGAAATGTTACGAACAATATAAACGCCTGGAAAAATAATATACATATAAGCTAAATCAGATTTCTGATATTTATTTAAATTTATATTTCCATTTCTTCGATCTAGTGTCGAGGCAAAGCGCAGCGTTGAGCTCCGCCACTAAACACGCAATGCCTCCAGAATTCAGAGGAAAGTGAGGAACAGAGTGTCACATTAGGTTCCCTCTGCCTACCCTGCTGTGTGCGGGATACAGCGTGAAGCTGATTTATTTTAAATTTTTTATCTCTAATTAAGTTAAATAGGTATATTCTTTATACTGAGACCTTATTAATATTAATATTAGAATTTAGTCCCAGTAACATTTAGCTCAAGGGCTGGTACGTTCTCACCTCATCGTGTAACGCTGAAGTGGATATCAAAGAGGCGCCTACTTCATTATGATTTTGAGGCTCGCTGAAACTCGCGCTTGCTGGTTCTACGGTTATAAATATATGATAATTAATGCATATATCCCTAAGTTTTCAATGTCAAGATACATTAAAATTCATGAATATTCACCACTTCTCTCGAAAGATACGAGGTTCACTTGGATATTCATGTTTTGAATATTTTATGCTAAATTTTATAACCCCGGCCAATTTTAATACCAATACAATATTTTTAAATAAACGTTTCGTCGATAACGCGCAAGAAGAGAGCTCATACAAGTAGCTCGTAATACACGCTCTAATGTCCACTAGTTAAATTTGATTCCTTCAGTCAGTCGTCGTGCTATGTATGGAGGTACGTGATGTGATTCTCTTTCATTGTTTATAAATATGTTACAGTTTTATAGATATTTTTAGGGTTCCGTACTTTGTTATCAGTCTGTACGCCTGTCAAGAGCATTTATCTCGAGATCGTGTGGATGTATCAAGCTTATTTTAATATCAAATATTCAAATCATTTGAAGCACAGAAAAAATCGAGATTCCAAGTTAGTGCAATCACAAGATGCATTTAAGCATCAATTTTGCTGCATTTTGCATGAAACTTGCGAAATTGTGAAAACTTTTGCGAAATCAAAGCCTATATGGTATTTCCGTTGGAATATGGTATTTTCCATTCAGTTATGAAATTTGGCAAGAAGAGAAAACTTATACTTAATAAAAATAAAGAAAAAGAACCGAAAAGTGAAAATATATAATAATATTATAGAAAAATATATTGCAAACTTTTATATGTAGTTCATTTCATACAAAATGAGTGCACATGCCCCTATATTTAGATTCCAACCTTTATAAGTTGTACTTCTCGTTGACCTACAACCCTGAAATTGGTACGGAATCCTCGGTGTGCGATCCGACTCGCACTTAACCAGTTTTTTTCATACAGTATAACACAAGTTTCTTTATTGGTTTGGTTTCTTTTAATATGGCTTATAAGTTTCTTTATTAAAATTCACTAATAAATCTCAATTGTCTTTATTAATAGTTTCAATGTGCAAATTAGATTGTGTTAAAAGAGGAAAAAATTGACTTTATGAGGCCAGTCGTGGCGTAGGGGCATAAAGTGTGACTGGTTGTGGGTTCCATCCCCACTCGAGGAAATTAAATATTTATTTACATTTATTTCTTCGCTCTGGTGGCACGGCGTTGAATCCCGCCACTCAACACGCAATGCCTCCAGAACTCGGCGGAAAGAATGGAACAGAGTGTCTCAACAATAGGTCCCCTCTACCTACCCTATTATGGGCGGGATACAGCGTGAAGCAGATTTTTTGATACGATTTGTAACAAAAAATTTAACCATTTACTTACCCTTACTGACTCTAACAGTAGGCTTGTTGTCGGCACTCATGACGCTATACAATATTAAAGTTTATTAGTATTTTACATAAATGTTTATTTGTATTTATCCATAAAATTCCATACTGTCATACAGACATTTCTGATTTCGTTGAAAATCTTAAACAAGAACAATTTAAGCATTACAATTATACAGCACTTGACAAATAATATTTTTTTTAGACAAATTTCTTTTTATCTCAGGTTATATTATTAGTGCAATGTTCAAAGGCATCCTTAATTTTCATTTGTTACCTATATAAATGTATGTTGTAACAAATAAGTAGGTAGCTTTTTGTAGATGAAAAAAATCTATCTATCTTAACTCAGAGTGTCTGACTCTAAATGCGATGCGCCTGGTTGTTGGTTCTATCCCGACTGGGGTAATTTTAATTTCTCCGGTCCAGTAAGACAAGGTTCATCGTTGAGTTCCGCTACTCAACACACAATAGTTTGAATTCGTGTGGAAAGTGGAGAACAGCGAGTCTCGATAATAGTTTCTCCTATCTGTCTGCCGCGCAATATATGGAATAAAGCAAGAAGCTAAAAAAGAACTATATCAGTAAAACATCTATAAGAGGTGACATAAAAGATAGTTTTATGGCGGCGTACAATGCTACAGTCGGATTTGTGAAATTAAATAAATAATTAGAAATCAGACGAACCGCAACCTCAAATTCAATGCACCAAGTAGTGACCCCATAGTGGCCATCGCCAAGTGCACATGAGTGATGCTGGGAGATGGAATGCTAGAGAAATTGGGTGATACCTAGGATACAGTGGGTTAACGGGGTTCCCGGATGCGGTAAAACAACCTGGATCATTGAGGATTTTAACACGGATAGGGACTTTATTACTACCAACACAATAGAATCAGCCAATGAACTTCGGGAGAAACTCTCGGTACGTATAGGAAATTTGGTGAATAGTAAAATTCGCACTATGGCATCAACGTTGGTTAATGAGTTAGATACTTCAGAAACGTGTAAACGCCTAATTGTAGATGAAGCCCTGATGAATCACTTTGGAGCCATAGTGGGGCCTGCTAGAATCTCTGGAGCAGAAGAAATACTACTGGTTGGAGATATAAACCAACTCCCCTATATTGACCGAGACAATCTCTTCGACATGTTCTACCGTAGTCCATCACAAAGTGTCAAAATCAACCAGGACCTATTGTGTACCCGTGGAAGCCCCATGGACGTCGGCTATGCACTTCAAGAGATATACTTTGGTATATACTCTTCCAAAAAAGTAGTACACTCCCTCCGAATAGAAAATTTAAGAACTACACCAGAGCCACGAGACCTCAGGGAAACCCTCTATCTTACATTTACTCAAGAGAAGAAAAAATCTTTAATCGACCAGGGATATGGGGCAAATATAGATTCAAAAGTGTTGACTATTCATGAAGCCCAAGGCTTGTCAAATGCATCGGTTATAATAGTGAACACAAAGTCGACCAAATTAAAACTATATGACAGCGTTTCACACGAAATTGTAGCAATAACGCGTCACACACACAGATGTTCCTACTACACCAACGACGACGGTGACGACGACGCTATAAAAAAGCTTATTCGGATGGCAACAGAAGCAGCGACAAAAGGTATTGTGGAGTATAATTTAAAGATGGCCATAAAAGATAGAAACGAAGCGGTCATGTCCTCCATCTTGGCGGTAATGCCATCCACGTCCCAATTTCCCTAATCATAAGAAATATTTGTATGGTTGTATAAAATTTATCTTGTAACCCATAATCAATATTTTATCTTATTGTAATTAATGAAGTTAAATTTATTTATAATGTTTATTTTCATGCATGTAGATTTAAATTCCAGTCTGTTTCAAAAGTATCATTGTCACAGATATTTAAATATGTATTTGTATAAATTTATTTAAAAAAAATAAATTCCGCTGAGTTTCTTGCGCCGGTTCTTCTCAGGTCTGAGGCATTAACTTTAGTGAACTGGTGGTAAATTATTTGACGTTCAAATAATGAAGCATGTAACTTCTTATTTTGAATAAAATTATTTGAATTTGTATTTGTATTTAGATTATAGTGTTAGATTAAGTTAGTAAGTCGCAACTGAAATGAATAACTGGACTGAATAATTTATAATAATAAGTAAAACGTACTTTGATTTTGTAAAATCAAAGTATATTAATTATTTTTTACTTTTTAGTTCGTTATTTCAAGTCGGATTTTATGTTAAAAATTTATTTATTAACGTATATTTACACCAATGTTCGATACGGTTATGACATAGTCATAATAGTAGTTAGTAATAAAGGAGAAAGTGGTGTCGTACCCACAGGTATTATGGGCCCTTTGATTTCTTTGTTAATGTAACATTAATATGATAAAAAAAGTGAGAAAAGGCAACGCGTCCTCGTGTTGTACGAACCAGTTAAAACTGCACTCAAGAAAACATTGCTATTGTGCTGCAATTATTTTCAATAAGTTTGTAAATATCAAATCATAGCAGCAGAGAGTAAGACATTGTGTTTAAATAACGTTTTCATGTAAACATGCAAAATATTCTATACTTTATATTTATTGAGATCTATTTATAGATTCCACCATATTGATAATATGGCCTCCTCACATAACAGGAATCTTGTTTAAATATTTTAAATGTTTGCAGATGCCTAGACTAAATTTGTTGTCTTCAGCGTCGAAAAAAAGAAAAATATGTGATCCTGAACAAATGAAAAAGAAGTTATTGAAGCGGTGAGAACCGGGACCATGGGCTACAAAAAGGCTGTAAAAAACGCCAACGAGAGCTGGATAGAGCTAGCTCCGATAATGAAGAAGTCGTAGAAACCAATTCGTCTTTATGTGATGAAAATGCCCGTCAAATACTAGTTACCTACTTACGGACTTAGATACATTTTGTTTTTTTTGTGATACTAGTTATTCCAGTGATTCAGTGAATTCAGCGTATATGTCAATAACTTATGGGTTCCTAACGAATCCTGAAGGTGAACATTGTATCTGTGATTTTTGTCGTTTTTTAATACATTTAATGTGGCCGTTGGCCTGTTGTTCGTGTAAATGTTGTACGTTTGTTTAATTTATTAATTTTTGGCGACAAATTTTGTCATAAGTAAAACTTCTGAGGTGGCCGCCAGACTATTCTGGGGTAGGCACGGCCCATCTGGCTGCCCCTCTTCCTAGGGGTTGCCAAACAGAGTTTTTGTAGAATACATATTCACCAGTCGTGGCGCAGGGACACAAAGTGTGACCGTAAATGCGACTGGTTGTAGGTCGATCCCCACTCGAGGAAATGAAATATTTATTTAAGTTTATATTTTTATTTCTTCGCTCTGGTGTCGAGGCAAAATGCGGCGTTGATTTCCACAACTTACCATGCAATGCGACAGGCATTGTATGGTATCCCACACACAGTAGGGTAGGCAGAGAGAACCTAGTGTTAAGACACTCCGTTCCCACCTTAATTATTAAATTAAAATTACTCTTATTTCCATGGTCTTGAAAGGCATGTTGCAGCGTTAAATTACGTCAATCAACGCGTTAGTAAGGTCTCAAAATTAAAAGGAAACTAGAGCTAGAGCTATTGGGAGCTGCGAGATATTTCCAACACAAGTGTCTTCTGATTACTTACTGGAAGTTCTCGGTGCTAACAATTAATGACAACTTAACAATTTGAACGTTATATTTTCTAAATAAAGATCATTTTCATTTTTCACTAGAAAACGAAACTTAAGATGCGAGAAGAAACGAAACAGTCAGCACAAAAACTACTTCCACAAAGAGAAATGGGTAATAAAACAGTCATTAACAGTTTATAATTAAATATATTTATTTAGCTAAAATATTGTCTTTCAACTAGTGTGTAATACTTATGGCATGAGTGAATATGGTTCATAATTTATATTAAAATCTTATAAAACTAAAATTAAGTAAATAAATAATGATTAAGTAAATAAAGTTAAGTATCGTTTAAATTATTCTTAACTAAAGAGGTATGTGATACGCAGATGGTGTATGGTATGTATGAAATATAAAAGTACTATCTGAAATCAGCTTCACGCTATATCCCGCACACAGCAGGGTAGGCAGAGGGAATCTAGTGTAAGACACTCCGTTCCCCACTTTCTGCCGAATTCTGGAGGCATTGCGTGTTGAGTGGCAGAACTCAACGCCGCGCTTTGCCTCGACCAGAGCGAAGAAATGGAAATTTAAATTTAAGTAAATATTTCATCTCCTCGAGTGGGGATCGAACCCACAACCAGTCGGTTTTACAGTCACACTTTGTGCTCCTGCGCCACGACTGGCCTCAACTACTAAGTACTATCTATTTTATAAGAAATATAAAATTATGCTACTACTTTATCAATATACAAAGCTGACGTTATTTTTTTTTTAAACTATTAGCTTAGGTGGTAGAGTTGTGATATTGTTAAATTAAATAATTTTAAATATTAAATGAATAAAATTATTTCTTATAGAATGAATTATATTAGAATTTAGACATTTAAAAATATAAGAAAGGTTTAAAAACTATTTATCTTTGATGTTTCAGTATTTTTTGTTTTTATTTATATTTAAAAATTTAAAATAAATTATTTTAAATATACAAAATTTTATATTATGTCAATTTATTAAACTACATTATGCATTTTTTATTTAAAATACTTATACCTTTCATTAATCATTATAATATAAAATGTTTTGCTACATTAAATATTTAATATATATTCTATGTAACGCTTTGGCTTGATTTTTACACTTAAAAAAAGCTTAAAAATATTTTACAATACGAAATTTAAAATAAATTATTTTAAATATACAAAATTTTATATTATGTCAATTTATTAAACTGCATTATGCATTTTTTATTTAAAATACTTATACCTTTCATTAATCATTATAATATAAAATGTTTTGCTACATTAAATATTTAATATATATTCTATGTAACGCTTTGGCTTGATTTTTACACTTAAAAAAAGCTTAAAAATATTTTACAATACGAAAACACATTAAAAATGCAACTGGACGTTCAGAATTAGCATTTAGGTAAGTTTTGATAATTGAAAAGAAATATTTTTTTGTTATATAATGTCAAATTAAATTTCAACTATTAATTAATTTAAATTGTTCTATACATTTATTCTATTATAATTAAAATGGAATCCACACATTGTTCTAGCAGTATTAATTATATACTGACATACGTCAACGAAACAAACGGGCAAATAGATTTTTTTTTATGTTAAACATCCGTTAAAAACTAATTAAAATTTCATAATTTTTATTTATATAAAACTAAATATTTACTATAAAACTGCTTTTCTATATATTATATTTTACGTATGTTTCATACATCGCAGCATCTCTTATAAACTATATTCGATATTTATTAGTAATTACCACCGAAGTCTATATTAAATGTCACATTCATCTGAGTCAAACATATACGTAGTCAATTTACTTTATAACTTTGAAACAAAATACTAGAAACTTATATAAGATTCAATATATGCTTAAAAATATACCTATATTAAAATGTGTAAGAAAATTTCGTACAAAATAACTATAAATTATAATTAATATTAGTTAGGCTAAATAAGGTAGCGCAACGAATTGAGAATAAAAGAAAAGAAATTGGACGTTGTTATGCAAATAAAATATAATATAAGCCTTTATTATATTTTATTTGTATAACACATTAACTGCTTAAATAAAATTAGATATTTTTCATAAGTTTGTCCAATTATACAAGGTCTCGATAGGAACAATTCGGTCTAGATATTATTGAGATAGAAAAA
Organism: Heliconius hermathena; assembly: GCA_013403705.1. NCBI lineage: Eukaryota > Metazoa > Arthropoda > Insecta > Lepidoptera > Nymphalidae > Heliconius > Heliconius hermathena. The sequence continues at coordinate 172,414 of JAAIXJ010001742.1, forward strand.
AAAAGAAATTGATTTTAAGATACTCTAAAGTACTACAGCACCCACAACAAGTAAGATAAAACTATGGGTTTTTAGTTTTTGATCTATTCATGGCTTTAGAATTAGAAAACTAGAATTGTACTTAAGTAGGGATTTATAATTAAACTTGGGATTAGGAATAGAATGTGAGCACAGAAGTGTGGTTCCCGCGCACGAACAGTACGGGTGGGAAGTCCCGGCTCAGCATCTCCAGCCACGCCATGTAGAGGGGCGCGGACACCGACCCCTGAATAAATTGGGATTACTTATTAAAATGGATAATTATACAACGTGGAAATAAAAAATGAAAATATAGATTTATATTCTTTTCATCTTCAAGCCGTATCCTGAATGTAGTAGGGTAGGCAGACGGAGCTTACTGTTAAGACACTCCGCTCATCACTTTTTACCCAATTTTGGAGCATTGCGTGTTGACTGGCGGAACTCAACGACGGGTTCGAAATCAAAGCGAAAAAATAAAAATAAAATATTTTAAATATAAAAATATTAAATATTTTATTTTCTTGAGTGGGAATCGAACCCACAATATGTCGCGTTTACACTCAAACGCTTGTGCCCCTTAAAATAATACATATATTCTCCGAGAATCAATATGAGTCATATAAATTATACGCCAAAACACTTTTTTATTTTATGCGCAGGGGCACAAGAGTATGGCTATATCTCGACGATTGTGGGTTCGTTCCCCACTCAAGAGAATAAAACTTAACACGCAATGCCTTAAAATTCGGTAGAAAGTGAGGAACGGAGTGTTTCAACACTAGGTTACCTCTGCCTACCTGAATAAAGTGAAGCTGATTATTTTTTATTGTCTTAAATAACTGACCTTGCGCGGCATGGGCAAGGACATGACGACGAGGCGCGCGTCGGCGGAGTTGAGCCGCAGCAGCTCGCGCAGCCGCAGCTGGCGGTTGGTCTTCTCCGCTAACGTCGCCAGCTCCGTGGCACTGATACTACTATCTATTAAATTAATAAACACAGTTCTTTAATTATTTTTATTACATTTTTTGTATTATAATTTTCTGAGTCGAAATAGCATTTTGTTTTTTAAATCGTGAAGGTCAATGTAAATAATTTGGACTCAGAATAAATATATTTATTCTTTGAAATTATAAAAGATATTTTCGTCCTGCGATATCACGAAGGAGGAACTAAGTTAGGGAAATATTTCACATATTTAATACTTTAAGATATCTAAGTAAAATTTGGTTTTATCACGTGAATTACCTCCGCTCTCTTCAGTGAACTTCTTAATAAGATCTTCGAACATCTGTTTAGTTTCAGCTTGTGGCGACTCCGTGATGTCCTGCACCATTGTCAACGACGAGTAGTCGATGCGGAACTTACCTAACAGGTTGGCCATACTGTGAATATTAATTATTTCACGTTTAAAATTTCGTCTTTAAATTTTGTAATCTCACTTAGAGAGAAAGAGATATATCTTAGGAATAAGATACTCTAATCTTTTATTTCCATCTAACTAAATCAAAGGAAAATCTACCTATATTTCTAATAAAACTCTTTCTAATGAGGAATTCTTAACTAAACTGGGCATAAATTATTTTTTCCTATGAAATGCAGGAATTTCTCCATCATAAACTACGGACAGGAACACTGAGGAATTCAGATTCGGCGGAAAATGACAAACGGAGTGTCTTAACACTCGGTTCCCTCTGTCTGGTCCACCCTGCTGTGTGCGGGATACACAAATGAACACAAACTTGCGCTCTTCGAGCTCCAGCTCGTGGTGCCTGTTGGCGAGCGCGAAGATGCGCAGCGCGCAGCGCGACCAGGCGGCGCGCTGCGACACGATGTACGGCAGCAGCATGGTGAGGCCGCCGTCGTCGTACAGCCACCACACGTCGATGGTGCCCGGCTCCTGGAAATGTACCAGGTAATATCAGTTAATATCAGTGAAGGCAACTTGACGTATTATACAAAACTATGTTCTTATTGCTTAACAAATATAGAAAATCTAAACAATTACAAAAATCTAAATAATTTGAAAAAAGAAATAAAATTTTATACTAAAATATAATAAGTAATAGCTTATAAGTAGGCTTCATAGTCTTCATAGTTGTCTTTAGTTTAATATATAAAAAATATATTATTAACTAAAAACAATCCATAAAGTTCATATTATATAATGAATAATAAAATACCTGTTTTCTCTTAAATATAGTCATGTGTGAGAGCTGCTCTGCAGACACTTCAACGCCAGCCGCAGATTTGTAAACAATTTGTCGGTGGATGTCTAACGGCTTCTTGTCCTTCTTTTTTGTTATGTCATTTTTCTCCGAAATAGTAAATGATCGTGATGTCGTTAGTGTTAATAGATCTGGAAAAATATTATGAAATTAAATCCAAACTTATAATATAATAAAAAATCCAATCCATTTTAATGTCAGTCGTGGCGCATGAGCACAAATTGTGACGTGTGTAAACGCAATTGGTTGTGGATTCGATCCCCACTCGAGAAGATTTTATTAGTAATTTAAATTTATGTTTCTATATCCTCGTTCTGGTGTCGAGTGTTTCGCGTAACGGAAGAAATGGAGCGTCTTAACACTAGGTTCTCTCTACCTACCCTGTTATGTATGGGATACAGCGTGAAGCTGATATCATTTTTAAATTTAATTATACATAAAATTAACGAGGCGTATTACGTAGCGCAATTTATAAAAATAAATTAAGAAAATAAGTAAAACTGGCTCCTGACTTGCTTGCTACTATATTTACTATAATATATAGTATAGCTTACTATCAAATTTACACTTAAATTATAATGTGTAAATGTTAAAATTCTTCATGAAGATTAGAAATCGCAAGCATGATAGGTGCGCGAACACCCAAAACACATACTTTAAGAATTTCGTTTGTCTTTTTAAAAGAGTATCAAATCGATTATTCAGTACAAAATAAGCTAATCCAATATTAACAGTTTTTTAGAAATGAACTCGTGTCTCTTGGCAACCGTCCAAACACTCTTGCTACTAACTGTGAAATACTTTAAAAGCCAAAAATAACCTTCCTAAGATAATAACAATAATACTTACTAAGATTGTTCTTCGGATGGTCAGCTCTGATGTCCAGGTCGGAGTCGGCGTGCATGATGGGCGCGCGCACGCGCAGGTCGCCGGAGCTGGAGGCGGCGGTGAGGCTGCTGCTGGCCTCGTCGCCGCCCACCGCGCTGTAGTCCAGCCCGCCCGGCACGCGCAGGATGCCCACGGCCAGACGACTCTCGAACGCTGAACTAGTGGGATGGAAATTTTTATTACCCATTTCGTATAAATCTTTATAGTTTAAGTAATATTAATAACATATGTTTAATTCAAATTATTAATGATAAAAAATCTCCGACAAAAAAAAAAATTAAAAATTAACGACTGCTTGATATTATCATTTTCAAACCGATAAACATATTTTCTTGAATCATAGCTAAAATCAATCTTAATTTAGTCATCTTTCAAACAATAAAAATCAAAATCAAAATCTATTCATCCGTTTAAGAGTTACGATCCCACAGACAAACATACACTTACATACATATACGTACATATCCATGATTCACTTATTCATAACTACTCATGTCCGATACAAAGACACGTCAAACTTATAACATCTCATCAACTCTGTTTTTGTCGGGAACTCGAGGCTTAGAAATGTTCTATGCACATGATTCCAAATATTCGGAAACGTTGTAAGTAGTAACTTTTTAATATTCTCTCTTCTAAAAAACATATTTGATGCAATTTCGATTAAATTCGATTGGGCCTACGTGTGATCAAGGCTATGTGTCCACAAATGTGTCCAAATCCCCAGGGATTTGGTTTGTCAGACGGAGCTATGTCCATTAAAGGTAAAAGCACGATTTATTATATCTGTCGATAAATACTCACTGCAAAACATTAAAATAAGCTTCAAGATGACTCCTGTCAGCAGTTTCCCAATCAGCCTTATACCCCATAAGTAAGACATTGGGTGCCAGCTTGCCGACGCCCACGCCCTGCATGAGCGCGCGCGCGCCGCCCTCGAACGCGAAGCCGTGCACGCCGGCGCAGAACGCACGCACCTTGCGCCCGCGCAGCCACTCGTCGCCGGAGCGGGCGCGGTGCGATCTCTCCTTGTGGGATAGCTTTTGCTATCCGAAAATAAGTTTATTTATGTTATTAAATAGTTACCTTTGTGTACATATTATTAATTCGATTTCGATATTAAATTTTGGAATAAAATGTATGGAGAAGTCACAATAATTATATTCGAAGACATATTGAAGTAAACTAATATATATTTTTTTATCAGCTTCACACTGTATCCCGCACACAGCAGGTTAGGCAGAGGGAACGTAGTGTAGGATACTCCGTTCCCCACTTTCTGCCGAATTCTGGAGGCATTGCGTGTTAAGTGGCAGAACTTAACGCCGCGCTTTGCCTCGACATCAGAGCGAAGAAATGGAAATATAAATTTAAGTAAATATTTCATCTCCTCGAGTGGGGATCGAAACCACAATTAGTCGGTTTTACAGCTACACTTTGTGCCGCTGCGCCACGACTGGCCTCACTAACTAACCTAACTAATATATAAACATGATATTTTCATATATTTGTGAAAAAACAATATGAAACTATAAAACGCTGTTTTCTATAGTTGCTATTACTTTGTTTTTTACTATACTCTAAAACTATTTAAGGGCCTACTTAAAGAAACATAAAAACATGAACATTACAACTGTGGGCTATGATGGTATCACGACCATGTTAACGAAATGAGATATTCAACTTATTCATTATATATTATCTTTTTTATCAGTTTCCCGCTGTATCCCGCACACAGCAGGGTAGACAGAGGGAACCTAGTTTTTAGACACTCCGTTCCCCACTTTCTGCCGGATTCTGGAGGCATTGCGTGTTGAGTGGCGGAACTCAACGCCGCGCTTCGTCTCGACACCAGAGCGAAGAAATGGAAATATAAATTTAAGTAAATATTTCATCTCCTCGAGTGAGGATCGAACCCACAACCAGTCGATTTACACTTTGTGCCACTGCGCCACGACTGGCCTCTATGTTTTAAATAATATTTATTATTGTTGTGCAACACCCCTACATACGAACCACGTTGTTATCTCTAAGTTTGTAACACACTCTTTACGTTTTTCATTACTTTTTGTCTCGTCTGACAATAAAATAAGTAAATAAAGTATTAAAAACATGTCACTATATGAATGCTATTCATATAATAATACAAAATATATTTTTATTAATGTAACACGTTAAAAAGTCCACGTTGATTAGTATATAGTATTCTACGTGATATAAGGGTTTTTTTTAAACAGTAAACATTTCATTTCCTCGAGTGGGAATCGAACCCACGGTGTGTCGCGCTTACTGACAAACGCTTGTACCATAACTAAACTATATATCTAAAAGATAGATATATAGTTACACTAATAGGACTTACCAATGAAATATCTCCCACAATCATGAGAGATCCTGATTTAGTGATAAGGTTCCCAAGGTCGACAAGTGCGGGGCGGTCTTGGGGCTTCCCAGCGAGTATGAGAAGCTGGGGCCAGTAGTTCTTCACGTGATCGCCCGTTCTTGCTAAACTGTGAACGCTGGAGAGCGCCGTCTTGTACATTTGCGCTTGAGTACTGCTGCCCCAGTTCACGTCTTAAATTAATATTAATTTCAAATTAAATATTTGAGTGTTTCATTATGGCACAATTTAGCTTCTTCGATATTTATCTATAGGCAAGTGGATCAAAAGTAGAACGGAGAGTAGGAGAACGAAGTGACATGTAGATGTATGCGTAGATCTGCAACATTACCGACGATAAAAACTACCATCGTAATGTTGTGGATTTACTATTTATTAATAATATACAATTCTATTTTAATTTATTTATAAATTCAAATATTCACACGTAACTAATCAATAGTTATAGCCACATAACAGGAAAAATAACGATCGAGCAAACGCGCGAAATTGATTTGTGGCCTCGTTCTAAAATGCTTCGTCTCATTCGTAAATTCGTTTTCGTGCATCTTGTGAACATGAACAGAATAAAACTTAGGTACAAATCCGTGTACACACTACAAATATACTGTCCTTCTCTCGTTTCTCCGCTTTTCTTTTTAATTTTAAATTATTTAAAATTGTCATAATCGATAATCTATTTGAAATACTCCTAAAATCGTGCTATAACTGTATAAAATATTATAATATGTATGTACATATATAGGATAGGACATCAAAATTATTAGAAAAGCTAATAAAATCGAACGTGAATTAACGAACGAAAACTAAAAAGCATCACTGTAAATAACTATTAGGTACCTACGAGGTAATCTACAATATGTAGTAGTTACTTCACAGGTACCGATTTAGATCAATCATTGCATATTCCAGAGTGAGTACCGACGTACCGCTAAAAGCACTACAAAAGCCCTCTTATCCTAATTTATGAAAGTCATAAATTATCATATTTGCGATGATCTTTCAGCCATGCTCTATATAATTCCAGAAAACATAATGGAATTTTGAATATAGAAATTTCAATATATCAATACACAGTATATTGTAATATATTTATTTTGCATGTTTGTACTGTAAAAGATATTTCCAAAAAGCCTGCCTGCTATGCCCTGCAATATGAAAAAAAAATTAGTAGGAAAAGATAGACATTTGGCTCGTTCTTAATTTTTCGCTAATATAAATGATCGTCTGAATAGACGGGAAAACGCTAATACTATACTATTCTATCTGTAAATGATATTTCCAAAAATTTGTTACAAACCATTTTTTTCCTATTGCAGGGCATAGCAGGCGGGCTGAAAACTCTGTTCCCTCTTTATCCAATTTTCGAAATACAGCGTGTTGCATAGTGAACTCCACGTTTTGCTTTGTCACCAAAGCGAATAAATGAAAATAATTTGTTACCCTTAATGGGAATCGAATCCAAAACCGCTACATTCAAACGCAACGTCACTGAGCCACAACCTCGTATATTTTATATGTTATTAAAATAAGCAAATCTCACCAGGCTTCCGGTAGTGTACAACGAGATATAACGTAAAGAATATAGCGAACGTGATGAGCGCCATCATCCAGCCGATGAGCAGCATGATGCCGACGCACAGCAGGAAGCCGATCATTGACAGCCATACGTTGTAATACTGAAACCAATTTGGATCTATTACAGGGGATTTGAACCCGCGCCTCTCGAAAACCGTCAAAAGCGTAAAAGTACATTAAAATCTATTTTTCTTTTCTAAATGTATATGTATGTATGTGTACTTTAAAAAATTAAAAAATATATTATTATTACCTGTTGTTCTATGTAACTTACCCGGAAGGTGGGTCTCCATCCCAGCGGGCGCACGAGGGCCGCGTGGAACGTACAGAAGTTGATGAGTGCGTACGATGCGAGATAGAAGTTAGATATTAGCGGCGCGATCGTGTTCAAGTCCGCTGTAAAACATCATTTAACAATATTATAAATAAATAATATGAGAAAAAAAAACATTTAAAAGTGAAAAATAATTAAAAAATATTAAAGTTCTAAATACAACACTGTGCACTGTTATATATTATATTACCTATAAGCAAAAACATGAGCGAAACTAGGAAGGTAAGCACGTATCCGCGGTAGGGCTCGCCGTGCTTGCCGTAGGGCTTCGAGAAGAAGATGAGTCCGGGGTAGATGCGGTCAACGCCCAGCGCCTGTATCAGTCGCGGGACCGACAGCAGGTTCGTCAGCGCCGTCGACAGCGTCGCCGCCCAACATCCGCCGTATATGAGAGGACCCCATGCAGACATCAGTTGCATTACCTATAACAAATAAACAGTTTAGCTACATACAATATTAGAATTGAGTAAAATTATAATTCAATATTTTATTCGTTTATGTCCAGAGTCTGTCGTATGACTAGGCCCTGCGCCAGATAGCGAACGTGACCAGCGCCGATAGGTTGTGTGTTCGATTCCCGCTTTAATATTCTCATTTCTTCACTCTGGTATCGAAATTAAACGCGGCGTTGAGATCCGCCACTCAATACGCAATACCTCCAAAATTCGGCCGACAGTGAAGAACGGAGTGTCTTAAGACTACACCACTCTGCTATATGAATGGATAAAGCTGAAAAAAAAAATATTTACTTGTACTCACCGAGTAACTATTATGTAGTCCATATTTACAGTTTTCATAGTTATCACCACAGGTCGTAACGCCGCTATAGTCCAAGACCTCTGTTCCATTCATTATGAGGGCAGTGACGTTCCCGTTAGCGTTCCTGAGCGCGCCGCCACCGGAGAACAAGACCATGAGAGCGTAGCTGATCATCGATATTAGTAACGAGAGTAGAGTTCCCTTAGGGATAGCTGATGCTGGATCCTTAAAGCACACGTAAATATAAAATTTTCTGAATTTTACAATTACAATAAAATAAGTAATTTCTCTTATATAGGTAATGTTCAACAAATGATATCTCGACACCTACTTTTGTTTTAAAATAAATATAAACTAAAATACTTATTAAGAAAACGTATAAAAATTTTTACGTAGCGGGAAACCGTCCAAGTTTCCAAAGAGGTGCGGGTTTTGAACCTCCTGGTACGTTTTAATTTTTTACGTGTTCTTAATAAGTATTTTTTTGTAATAACTAAGTGTAGAATAACACTTTAAAAATTTTAAAATAAAAATTTATTATTATTTTTAAAAAAAAAAATAACGTCAGCTTTGTATATTGATAAAGTAGTGGCATAATTTTATATTTCTTATAAAATAGACAGTACTTAGTAGTTGAGGCCAGTCGTGGCGCAGTGGCACATAGTGTGATTGTAAAACAGATTGGTTGTGGGTTCGATCCCCACTCGAGGAGATGAAATATTTACTTAAATTTATATTTCCATTTCTTCGCTCTGGTGTCATGGACAAGCGCGGCGTTGAAATCTGCCACTCAACACGCAATGCCTCCAGAATTCGACAAAAAGTGGGGAACGGAGTGTCTTAGCACTAGGTTCCCTCTGTCTACCCTGCAGTGTGCGGGATACAGCGTGAACTTCTTAAATAATACAAAGTATTTATGTTTGAGATTAGAGTATCGAAATTCAATATAATAACATCGGGGAAGTGCATCACGTGCAATAGTAGTTGCCTAAATAAACGGTTTTAGTAACCGCAACCAATCCTAAACAGCCTAAATGAATCACATTTGCAGTAGAGAATGATATCAACAGTTGAATCATAAATCTTGAATTTTGAAATTGATTTCAAAAGGGTAAATATAATGTTGCCCTGTGGAACACTGACTAATATATTAACGTGACGTCTATTGATGATGTACTGACAAAAATTTCTATAATTTTAGCGTAAAATTTCGTTATACAAATACAACTATAAAAAAACTATAGAAAATTTTACATTTAATTAATCGGAATCTTCTTTCTCATTCTTTATCTCATACTAAAATAAATAAAGAATATTTTTTTATTGTTACCTAATAAGTAAATATAAAGACCAGATTGATAGATAAGTGCTTTTACATATAATATAAACATATCTTGCCATATAAAGATAGGCGTACTATTTTTAATGAACGTAAACAAAAAAATATATTTAGATCTGATTCTATCATCTAAAATTGGTTTAAATTGATTCAGAACTCAGTAGAGCCGTAATAAAATTCGGACATTTCAGCGGTCAACATAATTGACACCGCTGTACTCGTTTCATTCGATTTGTTTGCCTTTTTAAATTGGCAATACATAGTTTACGTTCCCATTGAGCTTGTTTGTTCCTCTTTAACGACGTTGGATGTGAGTAGGTATATGTTTAATTAGCTTCACGCTGTTTCCCGCACACAGCAGGTTAGGCAGAGGGAACCGAGTGTTAAAAGACTCCGTTCCCCATTTTGCGCCGAATTCTGGGGGCATTGCGTGTTGATCGAAACCAGAGCGAAGAAACGGAAATATACATTTAAATAAATATTTCATTCATTTCCTCAAGTGGGGATCGAGCCCACAACCAGTCGCGTTTACTGGCCTCGAGTCGAGAACGAGTATAATATGTTTAACTACTTGAAGTTTTACGTTGAGATATATAGAATTCCATTGAATTAGAAATATATGTATTATGACACACACACTGCTAGTATTTATCATATAGGTACGTAGGAAACCTAAAATTACACATAATTTCTTTAATTTGCCAATTTTTCAATTTACACAACATTTAGACTCAATGTAGGTAACATAGTTGGTGTGGGACGTCCTCGTAGGTACCACTATTGTGATGTTTCAGTTTCAAGGAGATATCTCCTTACAGAATAAAATATTGTTTACAATTACCCTTAGATGGAAATTGAGATTTCTTTTAAAATATATGATTATAGGCTTTGAACCTTTGCTAAATAACTTCCTAGGAGACATAGATACATGATAATGTAAAAGGAGACGAAAATTTTTTTCAGATATAGTCCAAAAAAATGTTTTTTTTTTTTATTTTAAAATACCAAAAAACCACCACGCTATGGATATGGATTCCTGTGTTAAATACGACGGAATGATATATCTGATAACTGATATAATCTATTAAATCACACCATTTTCATCCCTTTACATTCTGGGCCCAAGAATATATGCAATCATTTCAGTCTCCATTGTAACACATTTTTTAAAACACAACACAAATTTACTTAAAATTAACGTCATAATATAGATAAAACATTTTTTTCCTCCAATACATACGTATTACCTACTTATCGAAATAAAGGAACAAAAAAAAAAACATTTCTCCATTAATATAATACGATACGATGTCTCATTTATAAATTTAGTCGTAACTTAGTCGAAGTGTGTATAAATCTAAATAAACGTTAGAATCAATCAATAGTGTCAATTCCCGGGACGTGTTGTGGACGTGGGTGGTTCGCGCGTGCCTCCTGCGACGTCGATGGCATCAATTTGTGCTACACGTGCTTATATTGTATTTGTATTGCATTTCATAGAAACATATATATATATTATTATCACTTATATTCTTGTTTCCGTTTTACACTGTATTCCGTACATGGAACCTGGTGTTAAGATGCTTCCGATCCCCACTTCGCCAAATTCTGGAGGCATTGAGTAGCGAAGCTCAGAGGCGCGGTTTGCCTCGTTAACAGGCATTTAGGGAATATTTCATTCCCCTGAGTGGAAATTGAATCCACAGCCGTCGCGATTACAATGACACGCTCGTGCTCCTGCGCCACGACGGACTCACTGTCCGCTATTCGTTCTTTAACTACATATGTATGTTTAATACTTTAATTTTTTGTTAATATGTCAACTTCTTTTTCACTTTTTACTTTTTTATGTAGGTACGACAGATAATACACATTTTGTAGTTACATATCTTCTATATATATAAAAGGACATGTATCTGACTGATTGAGGTAAGACGCACGCACAGCCGCTGTGCGTAGAACCGTGAAATTTGAACAGATGTTTATTTTCATAATCTAGACATCCACTAAGAAGAGATTAATATACCAATAGGGGAGGGAAGGGAAAAATTTTAACCCTAAAGGGATAAAATAGAGGTTGAAAGTTTGTATGGATTTTTTTTTAAATCGACATCGATTTTTATAAAATTAGAAATTCAGACTCTTAAAAATATTTCATTGCATACGTGTTTCATGGTTTTTTAGAATTCACCCCGTAAGCGTGCAAATAAGATTGTATGGAAAAATCTTTAAATCGCCATCGATTTTTATAAAAAATTAAATTCAGACTGTTACAAATATTTTATTGAACACGTGTTTCGTGTTTTTTTAGTCATTCATCCCTAAGAGTGCAAATAAGCGGGCGAAGCCGCGCGCGCCCACTAGTATATAATAAAAGAAACCTTATCCAAAAATAAATTTCAAAACAAGTATATTAAACGAAACAACTTTACCCAGATCATAAGTTCTTGACAGCAAATTGCTTTGAACGTTTTCAAAACAATATTCACCCATTAAGTTTATAACATGTTTACAAAACACGTGGGCGTGGACATAATTATTTTACAAATCGCTTTCAGGAGCCAAATGCAATAACTTCGCACAGCGGATGACAGGCGATGTGCTTGGTGGTGGGCTGGGCGGTGTCGGGCATGGGGTGGACAGTGGGCACGTGTCCCACTTCCCGTCGTACGTAGGGAGTAGCAAATATTGACTAATGGAGAGGTCGGCGGTTAATTTGGGCGCGAACGTCATTCAAGGTAACGACGCGTTCGATAGTTACTGATGTGAAGACGTAGAATGGAGTTATTAGAACTATTACGTAGATATATAGGTATATTAGATGTTTTTTTTGCATCCCACCTATAAAAGGTTAGCAAGGGGAACCTAGTGTTAAGACATTCCGTTTTCCACTTCGTGGTACCCGAATATTCGAAACAAACCAACAGTGAGGATAAACAATTAAAAAAAATGTTTTTTAATCTGTTTTCCACTTACATACGATACCGTATTTAGTATTAACATGTGAACGATTAACAGATAATAAACGTTCTATTGTTCATTTTTATCTGTATTTTTAAAGAATATGAACGTTATGTCAATATTGACATTGAAAATAGTAATTTTTCTTACAATTTGACTTACCTTTAAATCTCCAGAAATATTAGCCCCCGCTTGTATGCCAGTTACAGATGGAAAGAAAATAGCGAATACACTGAAGAAATTTTGGTCTATCCCTTCACTAAATCGAAAATCTGGTTTAAAGTTTTGTGACAATGTTGCAGCTGAAAAAAAATACATAAGTTTAATGATAAAACATTATAATTACAATAAAAGTGTTGCTATAAGCAAAATGATATAAAATAAATATTTTAAATGTGCTGAGGACAAGCGTGGCGTTGAGTTCTGCCACTCAATGCCTCCAGATTTCGGCAAAAAGTGGGGAATGAAATGTCTTAACGCTAGGTTCCCTCTGCCTACCCTGCTGTGTGCGGGATACAGCGTGAAGCTGATAAAAAAAATGTGCTTACTTGAGAGACCTACAAATCCTTGGGCTACTTCGGTAGCGTCCCTTGGACCCATAAAAGTACCAACCACAAAGTCCACCATAGCACCAATTATAATTGCAATGAGGAAATTCTGCAAAACAAAAATTATTATTGTCTTTTTTAGTTTCATCCGTCATCCACATGTAATAGGATATATATAATATTTTGTGAAAAAGTTGTTATAATTTTATACATACGAAAAATATTACTACACTATATGGTTGAGCCCTCAGAAGTTATTAGTAACATTTTGTTTTTTTTTTTTAAATGTTCACTAATTTCATTAAATTTATTTATTTACACGAAAAAAAAGGTTTTTATCAATTACTTAATAGCCTTTAATATACCTTTGGTACTTCAATACATTACGTTAATAAAATAGTGGAACGTGAACTATTATCACTTTTTAAAAATATTAATCCCACAGGTGTGCCAGAAGGACACGACTCTAGAAAGTATACCAAATGAAATTCATAATTTCAAATATTAATACTTTTATTGAATAAAGAAAAACTACCATAGATTATCCGATATATTTTTAGCTTTTGATATTTTTACTATTTTTGAGCCAAATTAAAATATTATATACAAGAGATATTGTGAATTTAATAAATATTGTATTAACACTATCCCTATGAAAATTTTAGCAACGAAATTTTATATTTTTTGTATAAGCATCAATCACCAATAATTGGGGTTTGATTTTGAAATCTACGAAAAAAAGTTAATTCTAATACAAAAAAAAATCAGTAAAAATTCACAATTAAACTTTATAATATGAGCCATGGTAAAACATGGACTATAGATACACTATAGAAATGTGAATATATATTTAATTTTTGATTCATTTCCCGAAGGTCTACGTTAAACAAACAAATGTAACACCATGACACATATATGGAGGCGGTCACGGTTACATACTAACAACAAAATATATTTACGAGCTTCTTTGTAATATCATTTGTATTACAAATTATAAATAAAAATAAAAAAAAATGGTTTCACTATTTATAAAAAAGCTACTATCTGATTTAACTCAAATAGCTTTTGGGCATAATTTTATTTACGTCAACGTATTGTTTTGATCTCAAAGCTTAGGTTTGATCTTTTTTTTTTAGCTTCACTCTGTATCCCGCAAACAGCAGGGTAGGCAGAGGGAACCTAGTGTTAAGACACTCCGTTCCCCACTTTCTGCCGAATTCTGGAGGCATTGCGTGTTGAGTGGCAGAACTCAACGCCGCGCTTTGCCTCGACACCAGAGCGAAGAAATGGAAATATAAATTTAAGTAAATATTTCATCTCTTCGAGGTTTGATCTTTTAGAGTCCTGAAAAAAAAATTATACCTGTGCCTTGCTCTCCCAATCCATGCCGACCGCACATATAATGCATAGCACGAACAGAGTGACGGCCCCCACCAGCCTCGTGTCGTTCAAGCTGTTGTCGAATATCTTTAAACCTTGATTTTTTAAAAGATCGTTCAGGGAATCGCAGAAGCCGATGGTATTCATACTCGCTGCGACAGCATTTGCAAACGCAAATATAATGCCGACTGACGCCCCAAACTCGGGACCAAGCGATCTCGATATTATGTAGTAAATACCACCTATAAGAAAAATATACTTTCAAGGAAAATGTACCGATGGTGGGTGGGGTATGGATTCCATTCGAGATAATGGAAATCGATATAATAAATAGTTTAGTCGTCTTGTTATATCTCAGGGACAGAGTGGAAAGTTCCAGTGAAAAGTTTCCACCCGGTTTTGCTGAAAAGGCCAATAGTATTAACCTCATGTTTTTTTTTATTTTAATAGTGAATATATATAATATGCATACATACATACATTGAATAAATAAATACAAAAATACATACATATAGTGTCGATATAAATAATAACAGTCGGCAAATTTCACAATCCCAACAGAAGATACAAAAATATTCTATATATTTAACTTCATGCTTAAAAATATATATATTTTGTTGGGCGCGGCGTTTGGTTACACCACCCAATATGAAAGTCCCTTAAATGAGCAGAAAATAGAACACAGTCATTATATTATTTCTCTATTAGCAGTGCTGATGCATGCTGCATGATATCTTCATATAGTATACATATGATGACTATGCATCTTATATTTAAATTCGGCCTCGAATTTCGTCCGAACGAAAGTGACCTTACACTAAGTTCTCAGGTTCCATCTACCTACCCTGGTATGAGCGAGAATGAGCTAGAAACTTATCTTATGTAACTATTGTATAGAAACATTAATTATTAATAGTAAATTATGAATAATTATTAATATTAACATAATATATTTACATAAATAAAGTAATATTATTTCTATGTTGATGTTGATTTATTGAGCGTCCATCACTAATTCGACACGGTGGGACGTAGTGTTGCGCGTTTAAATTTTTTTTATAAATTGTTCGATTTGTTTATGTAATATTGTTCTCATTCGCTGAAACACTTGATAGATGGTAATGGAAATATATAATATGTAGTGTTAAAAAAATAAGAATATAATATTATGAGTTTTTTTTTCATACGACATGAAATTTTATGAACACAAGAGGTATTTAATTTTTTTATATAGTATATGTTATGATAAAAAAAATATTATTATATATTATTAAACACTAACCTCCTTCCGTTCCCCACTAACCTTCTCCCTTTCTGAGAATAGAAGTGTCTTAATATAATAGGATCTGAGTATCTTAACACTAGGTCCCCAGGTTCCTCTGCCTAAGCTGCTATGTCCCGCTTATAACTTAAAACCAAAAAAGACTAACCTCCTTTAACTTCTCCATTTGTACATATAGCGCTCATGGAAAGTGTGGTTATAATACACACCACCGCCGATATCCCAATTATAACCAATGAAAGTCCGATCCCCGCTTGCGCCACCACCCACGATATACGCAAGAACAGCATCACACCCCATATGTTTAGAAGACATGGTATCAGCACACCCTAAAACAAGATCTAAACTTAATATTTATGAAAGTCACAATTGCTTACGAAAATAATATTTTAAATCTGTCTGTCTGTTCTTACTTGAATCCATCCCAATTTTATACCAACAGCCGGTGTGGGTGATTTTGTTTCTCTTTGGTTTTCTTTTTCGTCCTGAAATAATTTGGAAATTATTTGATATAAATTTAGTTATCTGTTATTATAGAATAAGGGCCTTAGTATGATTAAAGTACAATGAAACATATTCATAAATAAAATAAAAAATAGAAAAGAAATAAGGATATTGATTATTTAATTATTACATTTTAGACTATTTAAAAAAAAATCATTTGTGTATGTAATGTTTTTATGTATTATATGTAATATGTTCCGCCATAAAATAATATTCCAATCGCATTATTTGTCTTTTATTTTTTTCTTCATTCATTTAATGATATTAAATATTAATACAAATATCAGCTTCACGCTGTATCCCGCACACAGCCGGGTAGGCAGAGGGAATCTAGTGTTGAGACACTCCGTTCCCCACTTTCTGCCGAATTCTGGAGGCATTGTGTGTTGAGTGGCAGAACTCAATGCCACGCTTTGCCTCGACACCAGAGCGAAGAAATGGAAATATAAATTTAAGTAAATATTTCATCTCCTCGAGTGGGCATCGAACCCACAACCAGTCGGTTTTACAGTCACACTTAGTGCCCCTGCGCCACGACTGGTCTCCAATACAAATATAATATGTATTATATTGATATTGTGTATATGTATTATGTACATACAGACAATATCGCATATATAATATAATATCATATTCAAGTAACATTTGCAAACCTGTATTTATACTGCAAAATTGCAAGCTACAGCTGACCTCAATTTCTTTAGACTTCTCTAATTTAGATTTATTTTCAAATACATATTTTTCCTTATAATATCCAATAAAGCTAAAACCACATTTCGTTATTTCTGTTTGTATTATATCTTAATTTCTACCTCTTAATTAACATTTTATTCATTGACGTTGATTGTGGAAAAAACCTGTTATCGTAATCGATTGTGTGATTTAACTCCGAGTCAATAAAATTAGTCAAATAAATCAGCTTCACGCTGTATCCCGCACACAGCAGAGTAGGCAGAGGAAAGCTGGTATTCCCTACGTTCCACCGAATTCCTGAAGCATTGCGTGATAAGTGACGGAACTCAACGCCGGGCTTTGTCTCGAATGAAAATATAAATTTAATGAAATATTTCATTTTCTTGAGTGCGGATCGAACCCACAACCAGTCGCGTATTTACTGTGCCCCTGCGTCACGACTGGCCTCAAGACTGACACCGAGTGACTTGTAAGATATGATTTTGCTTTGATAAATATTAATTACTATTCTCACGAGTATAACAATATGTATTATACAAGATTATCTCGTCTCTTTAGCGTGATATTCTTAGATAGCAAATGTAAAGCCATTTTGAATGGAGATGATGGACACCGTGTGTTCGTGGTGATTTATACCATGACAGAACTATTATTGCATGGTGGTGAATGGAGTTAAAAGGTACGGAATGCAAAACAAACGGACGGACGTAAGAAAATATATAAATATTTAATTTACTACGTTTGTTAATTATTTTTAGAAGTTACGTTGTGATGTTTCACCTCGTATTGGTCGTAGGTTCAAACACTACTTAAGGTTTATTATATTTATAATAAAAAAAACATAAAGATGTTTAATTATAATTAACTATTTTGCCATTTTTTACCACTGCACACGTGATACGTCTCTTTTAACTTAATAGGAATGCCGTAAATAATATAATACTAGACCTTTGTACCTATTCCAATAAAAAAAGTTAAATAAATAAATAAATAAATCAGCTTCACGCTGTATCCCGCATACAGCAGGGTAGGCAGAGGGAACCTAGTGTTAAGACACTCCGCCGAATTCTGGGGGCATTGCGTGTTGAGGGGCAGGACTCAATCCGCGCTTTGCCTCGACACCAGAGCGAAGAAATGGAAATATAAATTTAAGTAAATATTTCATCTCCTCGAATGAGGATCGAACCCACAACCAGTCGGTTACACAGTCACACTTTGTGCCACTGCGCCACGTCTGGCCTCACAATAAAGGTTCTTAAAAAAATTTCATTGATTCTGAAGAAAAAAAAAAACAATTCGTTTAACATATTAGTCATTAATTCAATATCATGTTTTTATATTACCTTATATTTAATGAATAATATATTTTATGATTTGACAAGCAAAATATTTTTTTTACGTCTAAAACACGTTTGCGGGTATTAACCGCTTACTGACGCATAATGTTACGCGATATATTAATTCGAAATCTGTCTCTGTATTATTTTTGATGAAGAGAAAGTAGTCTTAATCTTAAAAAGAAGGAAGCACGCTATTCTTATATCTTGCCTTTATCTCTTTCGCAAGATGAAAGAGTAAAATTTCACTTTTTATTAAATTTCTATCGATATTCGTTAATGATGACATCACTACTGTTCGTATAATTGCATTATTTCAACTTTTTCTAAAACATTATCGTTAACATGCGGTTTCGACTCTGGGATTCACATTATAATATTTTTTTTCAGATTCACACTGTATCCGCGATACAGTGTCCCAGCCACTCGTCCATAGCAGGCTAGGCTGGCCTAGTTTTACGACACTCCGCCCCCCCCCCCCCCCCCCCCCCCCCCCCCCCCCCCCCCCCCCCCCCCCCCCCCCCCNCCCCCCCCCCCCCCCCTTTCCACAGAATACTGAACGCATTGCGTGTTACTAGCGGAACTCAACGCTGCGCTTAGCCTCGACACCAAGGCTGGTGCCACTGCGCTACGACTAGCCTCTGCTCAACATAACGTTGTATATATTTTACTTCTATAACTGTTTACCAATCAATGACTTGTGCCTCCATTTTAAACATATAAACCAGTTCCAATACTCTACTATAATTACCAAGACGTAAATCCCCAGCACGCTTCAAGATAATCTAGGGCGTTGTAGTACACAAACTATGTAATTTATTATTATTACAGCAGATACCTTCACTAGTTTACATGTAGTTTTATTGATATTTTATTACTTATTATTTTCAACCAGAGGCCAGTCTTGGCGCAGGGACACAAGTGTGTGACTGTTAACGCGAGTGGTTGTGGGTTCGATTTTTATTTATTTTCTACAAGGCTCAAACATTCATATTTGAGTGTAATGTGTCAAAGTTCCACTACGATTTATATAAAATAACTGTTTTCGATTTATATGGTACGTAGGTACTCTTCTTCTAATGTCAGTAGCGTTCGGCTACAAACGTAATAGCTGAAGATTTAATCGAAAAACATAATTATATATTTCAATTATTTTTATTTAAATTTAGCTAGAAGTGCAAACTTGCAAGTAAAAGAAAAAAATGAAAATTTATAAATATATTAAAAAAAATAACAAACTTACAATTGCAATTCGTTTCACACAAAATTGATGCATACGGCCGCAAAATTAAGTTTATCAACTTTTATGTACTTCTCGTTGGCATACAATCCTGAAGTTGATACGGAGCCTTCGGTATGCGAGACCGACTTGCATACGACCAGTTTTCAATAATTTAATAATTATTTGAGGCCGGTCGTGGCGCAGCGGCACGAGGTGTGACTACAAAACCGACTGGTTGTGGGTTCGATCCCCACTCGAGGAGATGAAATATTTACTTAAATTTATATTTCCATTTCTTCGCTCTGGTGTCGAGGTTAAGCGCGGCGTTGAGTTCAGCCACTCAACACGCAATGTCTCCAGAATTCGGCAGAAAGTGGGGAACGGAGAGTCTTCACACTATGTGCCCTCTGCCTACCCTGCTGTATGCGGGATACAGTGTGAAACTAATTTAATTTAATTTTAATTTTATTAATTAGTATGTTATAACAAATTCATACTTTTTATTATTTTGTCCAACCGCTGTCAAGGTTGCCCGCTCATATGAGTAATAAAGAGGAATTCCCCATTTCAAAACAGTTTTTCTCTTTATATTTACAATCGTAAATTTTTAAAATTATAGTACATACCTACGTATAATATAAGAATATGTCGTATGAATGTAAACGCGGCGGTTGTGAGTTCGATTCCCATTCCCTGAATAAAAAAATAAACTAAAGAATAATTAATTATTATTTATTAATAATATCATTTCTTCGCTCCTGTACTTGAGTAAAGCTCACGTACAGGAGGTTCGAACTCACTCAACACGAAATGGGGGAAAACGACAGAAAGTGGGGAACGTAGTATCTTAACACCAGGTTCCCTTTGCCTACCCTAATCTGACAAAAAAAATCTATAAGCAACATACAATAATAGCGAAATGTCACTCGCATAACGATTTACTTAAACAATATGACAATTTAAAACTGACGACCATATTCAGAGTATCGTACGTAGCAGACCGTACCGAAAGGTCACTCGGGCAGTTTTGGGGACATACCTATTATAAAGAAATTTAATAAAATTCAAATAAGTGCAACACTGTGTAGTAATAATATAGGGCTGTGTAGAAATATATAAATTGTTGTTGTATTTAAAAAAATCGGTTTCACCATTCGAAAATGAGACATAAATAACTCACCTAAATATGGATCTTTTTATTTTTGTAAGAATACGTTAAGATATAAAGTTTGTTATATATACCAAATCAAAATACCTAAAGAATTTAATAATACGAATATTGCATCATAAAAATGTTATGTTGTTAAAAAAATAAAACATATATCAGCTAGCAGCGTCACGCTGTATCCCGCACACAGCAGGGTAGAGCAGAGGAATTTAGTGTTGAGAAACTCCGTTCCCCTTTCCTCAACTTTCTGCTGAATTCTGGAGGTTGAGTGGCAGAACTGAACGCCGCGCTTTGCATCGACACCATAGCGAAGAAATGGAAATATGGTTAAGTAAATATTTCATCTTATTGAGTGGGAATCGAACCCACAACCAGTCGGTTTTACAGTCACACTTCGTGCCGCTGCGCCACGACTAGCCTCTAAAACATATAATATATATGTTATCTATAAAGAAGTGTTCATTACACACTTCGTACTCTTGAAACTTGGAGAAGTCATTTTGATACATAACTAATGAAGAAACGATTTAATTGACCATTTCAGGACAATCGATATAATAGCAAAGTAGATTTTGGCACTGCGTTCTCTCTCGCTAACAAGCTACAGCCCTAGCGTGAATCTATAAACATATTATATATATACACACACACACACACACACACACACACACACACACACACACACATATATATATATATATATATATATATATATATAATGTACGGAGCTTGTACCCTGCTGTATTATACGGGATACAGCGTGAAGCTGATTCCGCACACAGCAGGGTAGGCAGAGGGAACCTAGTGTCAAGACACTCCGTTCCCCACTTTGCGCCGAATTCTGGAGGCATTGCGTGCTGAGTGGCGGAACTCAACGCCGCGCTTTGTCTCGATACCAGAGATTTTTATGAAAATAACTTTAGATTTTTTATTCAGCTTCACGTTGTATACCGCATTTAGCAAAGTGAGCCTTATGTTAAGGCACCGCTCTACTCTTTCCATCGACTTCTAGAGGCATTGCGTGTTAAAAGTCGGAAAGCTTTGCTTCGACAGCAGAACAAAGAGACGAAAATATTAAATACTTCATTTCCTTGAGTAAGAATCGAATCCACAACCAGTCATGTTTACAGTCACGCGACTGGTCTGTGTCTAGGTCTAGGTCTATATTTTTAAAAAAATATCTCAACTAAGGAAGTACTTAGAAGTGTCAACATTTTTTATGTTTTATTCACATCCTCTTCTCATCCTTAAGTTTTGTTTCTACATTGACATAATAAATAAGGAAAATAGAAGCTGCTTTATACGTTGCTTGCTTAAAAATAAACGACATTAGCCCCATATTATGACATACATATGCACACTCAACCACGTACTATATTAACATTAATCATCTCAGGAAATACTTAGCAGCCTATTGCACTTCATAGTTTAACACCTACTTCATAATCTATTCGTGATTAGATACAAGGGTGAGGGGGTGTTCGCTGCACCGTCTGTTACCGGTTCACTCCAGATCCTGGCGATTAGATCGTGCCTTCTAATGGCATCGAGAACATGACGCATTCCAGCGTTTATACGCTTCCGTTGTTTTGTGACTGAATGAATACAAATAAAAATTGATACCAATTTTACCTTTATAAGTGTTTATGTCACACGTCACGTCATAGATATAACCAAGTGATATTTACATATTTTTACAATTTTTTTTTTGTGTTACCTTAAAAGGTTGTAAAAATATGATTATTCATAAGGTAGTCGTGGCGCAGCGGCACGAAGTGTGACTGTAAAACCGACTGGTTGTGGGTTCAATACCCACTCGTGGAGATGACATATTTACTTAAATTTATATTTCCATTTCTTGATATATATAGTCACTTTAAGCCTATTTCAGCTATTCCTAAATTGGTAGTAGTCATCAGAATCTACGCGTCAAGTTAATTTGCGTGATGACTTGTAAAAATAAAAAGAACATTTAAAAAAATTATAAAGGCAATTATTAATGTACAATTTACACTATTTTTATGTTTCGCGTTTCTCAATTTCAGCGTTGATTATTAAAAAAAATGTTTAACGATATTTTAAGTAGCCTTAATAGTGTCATCTTATCGTATATTATTATATATAAAAATCCAGCCGGCCGTGGCACAGCGGCACGAGGTGTGACTGCAAATCCTACTGGTTCCGGGTTCGATCCCTACTCGAGGAGATGAAATAATTACTTAAATTTATATTTCCATTTCTTCGCTCTGGTGCCGAGGTTAAGTGCGGCGTTGAGTTCTGCCACTCAACACGCAATGCCTCCAGAATTCGGCAGTGGGGAACGGAGTGTCTTAACACTAGGTTCCCTCTGCCTACCCTGCTGTGTGCGGGATACAGCGTGAAGCTAATTTAATTTTATTATTTTTTTATATATAAAAATATATTTATAGAAGGTACTTAAGCATCATACACGACTCCTTAATTATATAGGAAATATTCTTGAAAATATTTCCTATATATTTTTTTTTCTAAAAACCGTTTGGATATATGGTTTCCTAATTTTTTATTTTATAAATTAAAAAACATATTTAAAATATTTTTTTTTCTACTTAAAAAACTCTAACTACCTCTTCTGTGATCAAGTGATCTCCATGCAATTCACCCAGACTTGGCCTTTTAAGAGCTCTCTTAGAATTTCTGTAATTTTCCATCCGAGGCAAGGCTTCTCTAGTGAGTTGTGCGAGAGATCGCTTTCTTCTCCAACCAGCGTCATGAAGCCACGTGTCGGGTTGAGGGTTGGGGTCCCCACGTTCCATGTTCTCCACGGAAGTGCGTATTGGGCGGGATATAATACTTGCCCCCATGTGGATGCCATTTTTCTTGGATTCTGAGTCGACAGTCGAAACTGTGAACCTAAACACATATATACGTTTTAATTGTTAAAAAAATTAGAAGCAAACGCTAACAAATTATATTTTATAAGAATTATAATTTTTTTTAACATTTTTAAAGTGTTATTCCATACTAAAGAAAGAAAAATATTAACTTAGAAAACGTAAAAAAATTGACCGTAACAGGACTCGAACTGGACGGTTTCCTGGAGGCGCGGGTTCAAGTCTCGCTACGTTCAAATTTTTATACGTTTTCTAAATAACTAATTAAGAATTAATAACGGCAACCAACCTGTTTTCCACTCCCGCCATAGTACTCGATTAAAGAAATTCTATCGGAAAATGATAACGTTTTTCATAATATTTACAGCTTCTTCTCTTAAAGTGATCTTCAGCCTCATAATTTTCTGTATTTGACCTAGAAAAAAAATGTATTCAATTACCTTGAATAGTACCTTTATTCTGTTTTAAATTATCAGTCGTGGCACAGCGGCACAAAGTGTAAACGCGACTGGTTTGATTCCCACTCGAGGAAATGAAATATTTATTTGCATTTATATTTTCATTTCTTCGCTCTAGTGTCGAAACAAAAGCGCGGCGTTGAGTTCCGCCACTCAACACGCAATGCCTTCGGAATTTGGCGGAAAGTGGGGAACGGAGTGTCTTAACACAAGGTTCCCTTTGCCTACCCTGCTGAGTTCGGAATACAGCGTGAAGCTGATTTATTTTGATTTGTTTATTTTATTTAATTAACATAACGAATAATTTCTTTGTGAAAATGAAATTTTAATAGGAAAAAACCATGGATCTATAATAATTTACGTTAATATTTGTGCTATTCTGTTACCGCTGGTATCTTAGAGCATATTTACTTAGAATATAGACGGTACTAAAGTTAAATGTGACACCGAAAGGATTAACTAATCTACGATTAGAAATAAAGTGATGTATATTAAATACATTGAATATTATATGTAAGATATAATATGAAAATATTGCTATTTATAACTTTACGCGTCTTTCGCATTAAGAGTATTCAGAGATAGAGATATTTCGCATACAGAGTAAAAAGATAATCGCTGATATTTTTTTATTTTATTAATAATTCTCTTAACGAGATCAGAGAAATGAACACATTTTGTTTATTTTTTTCAACTTCACGGTAAATTCTTATATATGTTGCAGGGTAGACAAAGGAAACTTTGTGTTAAAACACTCCGTTCGTCACTTTCCGCTAAATATGAATAGACTGAATATTTGAGTGGCGGAACTCAACGTCGCGCTATTTTGCCTTAATACCAGAACGAAGAAATGAAAATAATGATTATTATAATAATAATTCCATCCCCTGAGTGAGAGCACATGCTGGTGCTCTGCCCTCGGAGTGCCTCGAAATTTAATTCTTGTTAAATATTCACTTCAGTGGAAATCAATCAAATGCAATTTAAAACGAGGCATATGCGTTTGAAACGGAACGCATATGCATCATGTATGAATCAACAGTATAGGAAAATACGAATTAGCTCCAGTTACGGGAATCAATTTTAGAGGCCAGTCGTGGCGCAGCGGCACGAAGTGTTACTGTAAAACTGACTGGTTGTGGGTTCGATCCCCACTCGAGGAGATGAAATATTTACTTAAATTTATATTTCCATTTCTTCGCTCTGGCGTCGAGGCGAAGCGCGGCGTTGAGTTCTGCCACTCAACACGCAATGCATCCAGAATTCGGCAAAAAGTGGGGAACGGAGTGTCTTAACACTAGGTTCCCTCTGCCTACCCTGCTGCATGCGGGATACAGCGTGAAGGCGATTTATTTTGATTTGTTTGATTTTTTAATTTTGAAGTCACTTTTAGTTATACATATGGTTATTTTTTTCTACTATAAATTAACGTTCTTGATTTGTTTCTTACTCATTTTTATTGATATATATGGAATTTAAAAAAAAATGAATTCACTGCTCACTGTCTCAAAAGTGACTTCAAAAACGTAATTACAAAACAAAGTTAATATGTGGTTTTGTAACAAACATATTATAGGTTTTGGAGCGGCACAAGCGTGCAACTGTTAACTACATGTTGTGGATTCGATTCCTACTCGAGGAAATAAAATATTCAATATTCTCATTTTTTTTTCGCCCTGGTGTCTAGGCAAAGCGTGGCGTTAAATTCCGCCACTCAACACGCAATACGTCGAAAAATTCGGCGGAAAGTAACGGACTGTCTTAACATTAGGTGCCCTCTGCCTATCCTGCTGTATGCCGAGATATAGCGTGAAGCTGATATTACAAGAGAAAATTATACACAGTAATTTTTCATTGTGACACTCAAAATAATAATAACTTTTAAAGTTCATAAATATATTTAATATAACACTGGACATTTAGTAACGCCTCTTTCATTTCACTTGTCGTTATCTGGAAAAATATAAAACAATACAAATTCATAAACAATACAATACAATGCATAAAATGATGAATAAATCGGATGCTGCAAATAATATATTTTTCATATAATTATAATTAGTTACACATGATTTTAAAAATCATTTTTTTTGTATTTTTTTCTTTTTTTTGTATTATTAAATTAAATGGAATGGACTTGAAGAGGAAAAATTGTTTACAGCACCATTGAGCTCAGACACGAGGTGACCGTACAGCCGTATAGGTACTTGACCGCAAACACTATATTATATTGTTTTTAGAAAACAACCACAAGTAGTATTAACTACATTACTTCAATGCTATTACACTATCATTATATAGTATATTTTTAAGCATTTGAGGCCAGTCGTGCCGCAGCGGCACGAAGTGTGACTGTAAAGCCGGCTGGTCGTGGGTTCGATCCCCACTCGAGGAGATGAAAGATTTACTTAAATTTATATTTCCATTTCTTCGCCCTGGTGTCGAGGACAAGCGCGGCCAGAATTCGGCAGAAAGTGGGGAACGGAGTGTCTTAACACTAGGTTCCCTCTGGCTACCCTGCAGTGTGCGGGATACAGCGTGAGGCTGATTTAGTATGAAAAGATTTTTTGCAAGCACATTTGAATCTTTGCATGAATATAGTGATACTATATTGTTTAAAGCTATTGGTATCTAAATAATTATGTGGTGTGTATCATAAAGATGAAAAAAACGGAAGATTGTAAAATGAATTACTCTTAGGAATTTTTTCTTCTGATATAAAAACTCTCCTTTCTGGAAATCCGGAGCAGAGTATTTACCGCTACAGAACACAAAAAAAAACCTTATAAAATATCAAGTGTATGAGGAGTAGGTATGTACCTGTATTTGTGTTTCTTGCTTTAATTTATTTTGTGAATAAATTTAATTCTTAATTGCGTTTGATGGCTTAAAATATTTTAAGATGTGACATAAAATTCTACATAAAATTATATTATTATAATATGTTTTGTATTTTCATCCATCGATCTCTTTTCGCTCTTTTATTACTCATTTTCAAAAATCTATAGAAGACATTATTTAATGGTGTTATTTAATTACCATTAAACGACGTAAAAAAATAATGTTTTAAAGTAAATATAAATTAAATATTTAGGAAGAAACACAATACTGTTTTTATAAAGTTTAATATACATTTTCAGGGACAGAGTACCCTTTTCCCTACCCACCCAGTGTCGCCGTAAAAGCCAGTAGGCCTAATAGTATTAACCTCAAGTTCGAAAAATAATCAAAAACTTAAAAAGTAAATAATTACTTAAAAAAACCAGACAAACAACTCTCTTAATAATAATAATAAAATCAATGATTTTAATATAGTCATTGACCAAGTCTCGTACGTGGGTGTGAAGCTCGCCTTATAAAACAACGTCATACATATCGAGAAGCTCGTACGCGAATCGTTGCAGGCTTTCGGGCCAGTTCTATCCGGTTGGAGTCGGTTAAGTTCACGTGTTCCACCACCACATGTATACAGTAGATATAGGTACCTAACAACATATGGTGAATGTGAATGATGTTCCACTATAATACTGTCGTTTACTTTAAAGTCTTCATATTTTTTTTCAAAAAAACAAAGATTGTAATTATATTGTATGGCTACTTGATTTTTTGAATTTCAAATTGGCAGGCCAGTCGTGGCGCAGGGGCACAAAGTGTGACTGTAAAATCGACTGGCTGTGGATACGATCCCCACTCGAAGAAGTGAAATATTTATTTACATGTATATTTTCACTTATTCGCTCTGGTGTCGAGGCAAAGCGCGGCGTTGAGTTCTGCTACTCGACACGCAATGCCTAAAGAACCAGGCGGAAAGTGGGGAACGGGGTGTCTTAACACTAGGTTCTCTCTGCCTACCCTGCTGTGCGCAAAATACAGCGTGAAGGTGATTTTTTTAATCTCGGGATTTGGAGGTATATTTAATTGACTAGAGGTCTTCAAGCCTTTATGATACGCGGGAAAAGACACTGTCATGTTTATATTTTATATGAAATAGCTCATATTATAGATAAATAAAAGAAATAATTTTTGTTACATATACAAGGTAGTAGGTTAATATATAATATTATAACAATACAACCGATAAAAAATTTCAATACATAAATCTATAATTAAAAAAAACAACATAAATAAGTTGAGTCCCTGAGACTTCCCAGTAAATAATCGAAGATACTACTCCGTTTGATACATTTAAGATTAAAAAAACAATAAATAGGTATAACAGAAAAAAAAAGGTTGCATACCTATAACTGGCACAGAAAGAAGAATAATAAATGATATAAAATGAAATAAATCCTAGAAATTTGTCATGAGAATTATTTTGCGTATATAAATATTATTAATATGTAAAAGTAGTATATAGTTCATTATATATAGGTATCTGTATATATTTTTTCGTTAGGAAATTTTATTAAAATTTATCATATTAAATCAATGTAATTTGCATTTGTGTTTCCGCCGAACTTTTCGAGGCATTTGTATTAAATGGCGGAACTCAACGCCGTTCTTTTTGCCTTGGTGCCAGAGTGGCGAAATGAAAATAATGATAAATACTTATTCATTCTCCCAAATGGGTATCGAACCTATAGCCGTCGCGTTATAGTCACTCGTGTGCCCCTGCGCCTCGACGGCCTCAATTAAATCATCAAACGGCTGAGTTAATATACTGATGAAACAGTAGGAAAACTTCACACCTTTAAAAGACAGCGTGGACCTTGAGAAAAGCACAAGTCAGTAGTCATAATTTAAACGATTAGATCAGTGGACAACAAAGTGTACTGTTCTCGGACATCGCATGTCCATTTTAATAAAGCCTGTGTACAGGTGCCTTTCATTTAACGTTGGTTAAGTCGTGGATGGCAAACAATGTGAATATTGTACAAAATAGAAATAAGAAATGATAAAATAAATATTTTTAGGGTACCGCTTAAGGAAAAAAGGAACCCTTATAAGATCACTCTTTTCTTTCCGTCCGTCCGCTCGTCTGTTCGTCCATCTGTCTGTCTGTTTGTCTGTCTCTCTGTCAAGAGTCTTTATCTCAGGAACTCTTGGAGATATCGAGTTAAAATTCAAAACATATAATCAGATCTAGGGCCCCTCGATTTCCTAAAAAAAATGTATTTCTATATTTACGTAAAAAAAGTTACGACCGTTTATATCCCAAAGAACGCGTATTTCGACACTATAAAGGATATCAAAATTAATAGTACTTCTGGCCGACATATAATTATGAAATTTTGACACCTAGCATCTATAGATAGTACTAGTTCGGGAAAAAATCGAAAAAATTAAACTAAATATTTGTAGTTAATCCTAAAAAATAATAGCCTGAAAAGGAGAGCAAAATTTGGTATTAAAGCCGCTAATTCTAGTGAGGCAACCAGATGAAAGGACTCTGGCTAAGCTAAGATTAAATTTCAGAAAAAGCTCCAAGACAAGACCTCCAATTTTTCTACGTAACCCTCGGTGGGCGAGCACGACTCACTTTTGTCCGGTTTTTTTTCCTATAAGTACTGCGACTGCATGAAGCACTTTAGTGCAATTCCTACTTAAATATATGAACTACATAGATTAACGTTCGCTCTATATTTGAATTGTAAAAAAGACCTCAAATAATTAACGAGATTTTAATAAGAAAAAGGTAAATATATACAGTCAGACATATTTCTAACATCGCCATTTTATTATCGTGTGGAATATTTTATATGTTTTTTAATTTATGATTTAAAACAAGAACGAGCGTTCATGTAAATTAGAATAAGATCCGCTCATAAAATTCGTTAGATACAGGTTATCATAGCCAATGTACATATTTTTTATTTATTTATTGGACACCACTTATATAAAAATACACAAAAAAAACAGAAAAGAAAACAAATGCACAAAAAGGTGGCCTTATGGCTAAGTAGCCATCTCTTCCAGACAACTTTTGCGAAAAAAAAACTGTCATAATATTAAGAAGGTGGATGGTGGACGTAGTTAAAAAAGTATATTAATAAACAATATAATTATTTTATATGAGGTCAGTCGTGGCGCAGCGGCACGAAGTGTGACTGTAAAACCGACTGGTTGTGGGTTCGATCCCCACTCGAGGAGATGAAATATTTACTTAAATTTATATTTTCATTTCTTCGCTCTGGTGTCGAGGNAACACGCAAAGCCTCCAGAAATCGGCAAAAAGTGGAGAATGGAGTGTCTTAACACTAGGTTCCCTCTGCCTACCCTGCTTTGTGCGGGATACAGTGTGAAGCTGATATTTATTTGTGTAACTATCGAAGAGAAACGGAAGCAGAAAACTTTTATACTCGTAAATTAATTTCCATTTATGAACATTGAACACTTTGGTATGTTTGAATTGGCGAAGTTCCAAAATTAACAAATAATTACAGCCGTCTATATACAAAACGATATTATTGCAATAGTTTTCCGCTCCGTACTCTATAGTCTACGTCATAAAATAGAGTGTGCTAGAGTTAAAGATATTATAAAAGCTCTTTATTTGTATATTTATCTTAATCCTATAAGAAAATTTATTAAGTTTTTTTTCGCTTACATTAAGAAATATATAATTTTAATGTAAAATCCTCCTAATGTTTGTTAGAGTGGATGTATGTTCCATTTTCACGCGTATTTGCGTGACTGCGCGTACGTGCGTTACTGAATGGATTTCGATGAAGCTTCAAAGTAATACAATTTATTCATCTAAGTAACACATACGCTACAATTTATGTAAATATTTTATAGAATTTGACTATAATATAACAATAAATATAAGCGGGCGAAGCCGCATTTGGGTCCCTAGTTTTAAAGATGTGTATGTGTGTCCCCCTAGTTTTATAGAATGATAAATATCTAGTTATTGCCCAATAGACTTAAAAGCTCCTTTATAAAAAAGCGAATAAAATATGTACCTATATAAAAAAAATCATTAAAATATTTTCAACATTTTTAATAACACCGTACTTAAACAATAACTGTGAAACAATACATAATCACTCGGTATCGTTATGAGCTGTCTAACGACTGCTATTATAAAATCATGTGATATATTTTAATAAGCAATTATATAATACATTTATTTCAGCTGTGTTCCCCGTGGAGCAGGGTAGGCAGACATAGCCTAGTGTTAAGACACTCCGCTAACCATTTTTCGCTGAATTCTTAAGCATTGTGTGTTGAGTGGCGGATCACAACGCCGCGCTTTGCTTTTTATATATAGATGTAATACATTAAAACAAAATTTTTATTTATTAGCAATAATGTAATGTAAATTTTTTCAAAGAACCATCTTTGAAAAAATTGTCCAGATTGAATATGAAAAACCCACAATACCAGCTGAACATTAAACAATATGAAAATAGCATCTTAGTAAAAATAATCCACCATGACCAGCTCTTTGTGAGCAGTTCTCAACCAGCTACTCCATACCATAACTAAAAAAATCTGCTAAACTATATGAAATATGGAAATGGAGCTTAAATAGTTTTTTAGATTTCCGGTATATCTTCACATCTTTTTTTGACTTCATTTTACCTTCTTTCGTACTCATTTTTATAAATATTCCGTGAGTTCTTGTGGACCCAAAATAGGCATAGGTTCCCTCTGCCTACCCTGCTATAGGCGGGACAGTGCGAATCTGGTTTTAACTATTTTATTTATGAACCGATTAAAATAGAACAAATACAAAAAGAGAAAGGAAGCTTCTTAAAATACACAAGAGTGCACTTGAATCGATTTAGCCGTTTCTAAGATTAGCATAAATAAACGCACATACACAGAGAGAAACTGAGCAGATTCTATTAATGCAATAGAACCTGCTCGTTACATACCCCCAATAATTTTTTTCCAATATATCTCCATGTACAGTCATCGATTCGTTACGATTTTATTATATCTAAATATAGATAAGTTGTTTTTTTTTTTCAAAACAATTGAATATCCTTATGGGAATTACGAAAATGCAACCTAAGGTTTTAATAATGTTCACGTTACGTAATCTTAAATACACTGCAAACTTACATTATAGGTATACTAAAACACGAACGAAATTCAGTGTATTAAGTAAATAATTAAGTAGTTTAAGCGGGCGAAGCCGCAAGCGGGTCGCTAGTTATACAATAAAAGTGCTTATTTTTTATTTTATCAGTAAACAGTACTAATTCTTATCTAGTTACTAATTATTTACTTACTGAGCAAATGACAGCCTCTCAGAGATAATTTTTATACGCGGCGTATGTTTATTTTGCTACCGCTATTAGTTTTCATTGCCATTGCCATATTAACCTAATAACATTCTGCCTATTACTATATACATTTTTATAATATACAGCTTCACGCTGTATCCCGCACATAGCAGTGTAGGCAGCAGAAACCTAGTGTTAAGTCACTCCGCTCGTCATTTCCCACCGAATTTTGCTATACCAGTCGGGCACTTTGCGCGTTGAGTGGCGGAACTCATGCGCTTGCCTCGATACCAGAGCGAAAAAATGAAAATAGTAAATATTTCCTTACCTCGAATGGGGATCGAACCCACACCCAGTCGTGTTTATAGTCACACACTTGTGCAAGGCCGCAAGAGCATTTTATAAGGTAGGCACTCCTATTCAAATTATCTCAACAATCACAAAAAATTTTAGCTGCCTCCCATACATAGGGCTTAGATAAAATTAAAATTTCGTCAATTCTGTACATACATATGTTCTACCGTTTTGATCGATTAACATTAACCGTAGCGCAATATTTCTAATAAAACTAGACTGTGTTTTCGTGGAACTATATTCGAGTATATCGTAACGGTGGATAATATAAACAAAAGTTATTTACGAAGTTTATTAAATTAATAAAAGTCTTCCTTCAATCAAAGGCAGAGTTCACGATTACAACAAGTGATCAGTTATTTTTGTAATGTTTAAAATAAATACTAATACCACAACTGTGAGAGCATTGAAGTTCCGCATTCTCTGATGAATTTTGATATATTATGTATATATTTTTTAAAATAAAATCTTATAAACATTTTACTTTTGAGGCCAGTCGTGGAGCAACGGCACGAAGTGTGACTGTAAAACCGACTGGTTGTGGGTTCGATCCCCACTCGAGGAGATGAAATATTTACTTAAATTTATATTTCCATTTCTTCGCTCTGGTGTCGAGGTTAAGCGCGGCGTTGAGTTCTGCCACTCAACACGCAATGCCTCCAGAATTCGGCAGAAAGTGGGAACGGAGTGTCTTAACACTAGGTTCCCTCTGCCTACCCTGCTGTGTGCGTGATACAGCGTGAAGCTGATTTATTTGATTTATTTTTTACTTTTAACAAATATTGTATTCACTTTAGTATATTTAACAATATATTCACGTGATATACGGAATAGAATGTAATACCTACCCTTATATGGATTTACAATTCTGAAAAATGCATGAAACCTTCTTAGTAGTGGTGTATTGTGCGTCATTCTATACTTATATTTCTACTATCGAGCTATTAACTTCCCACGTAACTATTTGAAGTTGACAAAGTTGTTTGAAAATGATGATGAGGCCAGTCGTAGCGCAGTGGCACAAAGTGTGACTGTAAAACCGACTGGTGGTGGGTTCGATCTCCACTCGAGGAGATGAAATATTTACTTAAATGTATATTTCCATTTCTTCGCTCTGGTGCCGAGGCAAAGCGCGGCGTTGAGTTCTGCCACTCAACACGCAATGCTTCCAGAATTCGGCAGAAAATGGGGAACGGAGTGTCTTAACACTTGGTTCCCTCTGCCGACCCTGATGTGTGCTGGAAACAGAGTTCCAAGCTGAAATGATATACGAATTCAAAAAATTGTTTTTGGTTCCTTCATGTATAACTTACAGGAAACATATAAAATTATATATATTTTTAATATTTATATTAAAGTGACTGGCAACAACTGGATGTGAAGAATTGAAGATCGAGCGTAGTGGCGTGTCATTGGAGAGGCCTATGTCTTACAGTGGACGAGGAGAAGCTGACGATGATGATGATGATATGTTAATATATTTATTATTTAAAAATTAGGCGTACAATATAACCAATCATAGGTTTCCAAATAATAATTAAATACTGAAATCAGTAAATGTCGACCGACTTGCCGTATGCGTAACAACAATATAATTATCTAGAATTTAAAATCCTTAGCATTTAGTCTAAGTGCCCTGTTTGGGGCGGGCAATTAACTTTGTCACTAACAGAACAGACGTTGGCAACGTATAATAACGTCAGACGAGGCGCGGCTTTAATCAAGTAATAGACTGATGAAGCTCTTTACGTACTTGGTAAGCGATGGCTGAAACAATGTAGGTACTAGGTACCTATATAAGAATTAACATTGATATCCATTTTTGATGTTTATTTAGCTTCACGCTGTATCACGCACATAGCAGAGTAAGCAGAGGGAATTTGGGAACCCAGGGTTAAGCTGCGTTTCCATTAAGACTTTTCTTACTCGGTTTCTGCCGAATCCTAAAGGCATTGTGTATCGAGTTGCGGGACACATACAACGTCTCGCTTTGCCTCATTACTAGAGCGAGGAAAGGAAAATACTATTATAAATATTTCATTTCCTCGAGTGGATATCGAATCCACTACCTGTTGATTTTATGACTATGTGTGCTATTTACTATTTAATATTGGCCTCACAGTATTTATTTACTTTTACTTTAATTTATCTTGAACCTACTTTTTGCAGTATATAGGATATTAGGTGAAGGAATATACATTGCTGTATAAGGTAGGTCACTTTATAGGTTCAATATATAATTTATATTATTATAACAATATAATTAATTTGAGTGAAATTGTGTTTTACCTTCATAATAGCACAGCCGATGTAACTTTTATCCAATTTTTATAAGTCCTAATTTAGTTTCGTTTATTTTTGACTAAATGTATAAATCATATACTTTACTATTAAAGGACAATTACAATTTAAAACGGGGCCAGGGTAGAGTACCGTAAAGAAATTGCATATTTAGATCTTTGATTCTGCCCGATCTGAGATAACTTAAATGTTTTGAGATTAACATTTTCCTGGTTTCCAAGTCGACCTTTTGTCAACCGGTTTCCGTATTTCTATGCACTACTAAAGTTTTGTTGTTTTTTCGAGGTCAAGGTAACAGACCTTAAAACACAACCTTGAATTTTAATATACGTACAATTTCCATTTGACTAAAATTGAAAGAAAATAATGTAAACGTTTCAACCATGACTTATAAACAAGGCTTTAAATGTCTCCAAATTATGTCTAAAAATATCATCCAATTTCAACAAATAACATCTGTATAAACACATCAATAATATATAGAAAATAATTAATTTCCTGTTTGTATCTCTGTTGTAAATAACAAAACTAATAATGTGACATATTATAAATTTTGTACGCCTTATTTTTTTAATTGCCAGTATCACGTATAGTAGAAGAAACACAAATGTTATGAAGCAGTAAATTTTGTAGAATATTATGAACTGATGAAGATATGGTCGCGGATGGACTGGTTCTGACACTTAAACAAACAAACGCTATATATAATCATTTAATTTAATTTAGTTATTTATATAGTAATATAGTATATAATATAATATAATGTCATTATCTATAATAACAGACACGTTTACCAATATTTTAATTAAATTTTTTATATGGCGAATATTAATATATTTGGAGACTCCGGCACATTATTAAAAAAAAATTAAAAATATTGGTTACATTGTGAATAGAGAACTGTTTTTGTAATTATTATTATTTTTTATAACTTTTTTAATTAAAAAAATATAAATATATATATATATATATTTATTTTTAAATTTTGGTAATAAGGTTGTTGAATAATTTTGTTTTTTTTTATATTCCATTGGTTATTATTAGTTTGTTTTTATTGTTTTTTTAAATTTAGGTGTAGGATATTAAGTTTTAGAATATTTATTTTTATTTGAAATCATGTTGAGCTACCCTAATGTAAAATATTTTTTAAGTTTTTGTACTTTTTTGTATGTTACGTTGGTTTGGCTTATAAATAAATAAAAAAAAAATAATGAATCAAAATGTTAAGCTAATATACATTTAAACAAAATGTAGTACATCGTTTTATTTTAGAATTTCAAATTCTAGAAATGACAACTGGTTTTATTTTTACTTTTTTTAAATGTCCTGTCATGTTATTAGCCAGCCAGAATCGCCGACTGTTTACAACCCTCAAATTAAAGTTTTGCCAAAAATAAAGATAACAAAAATACGCTTAAATTCATTATGATATAATAGGTAGGTCATAATTAATTTACTTCTTAACTTGAATACCTATTTAGTTCATATTCGGCATAAAAAAAATTAACCCACTATTATGACTATGACCACTATTCATCAGCTTGAGATGATGGTAAAAACAACCGATTAGGAAAAGAATCAAGAAGAACTTTACTGTATGTCATTACTAAATACATAAAATACTTCTAAATTAACAAAAAGTGGAATAACTAATATATTATATTAATTTTTAAAATTATTTTTTAAACTTAAATTACATGATTACTAACAAACGCTAATGTTGAAGAGAGAATGAGAACAAGCCCGGTTTCCACAGCGAGCAGGGCGGACCCATTAGCGACTTGGATTCGCAAGTGAAAACTGTATTTTTGTATTTACCACAAAAAAATGGCCGTAGTCTTAATACTCTTTGTTGGTGAAAATAGTAAATCTATTTTATTTAAAAGGAGTCCATTCCGCCTATGCATTACCCGTTCATTTCTCTTTCGCATACTTCTTTCGGGCTTCACGTATGGAGTATTTCATTATTATAAGTATGTAATATACACATATCCATTACATTTCACTATATTTTATAATATTACGTTTTGATTAGGTTGTAGCGATGTGCTTCGAATTGCAAATCCGAACTGGCGCCGATAAGGATTCTTGTAGTTGAAATACAACTTTTTTTTATTATTTATAAAAAACAACACTTTTTAATATATAAGTACTTCCTACCTCTCAAGCAAAGCGCACATCGGCGTGTATTAAAATTATTATTGTTGCTATATAAAATTAATTTATATTATAATTTAATAGTATAGTGAAAAACTAGCGAAAGAAATCAATTATATGTACATTAGTGAACGGGAAATATAATGCAAAAAGTAACAATAACAACAGCATTCTAAAACAAAATCCTTTTTTAATAGTTAATTTTATGACAAATGACAGTTTAGATAACATTTAAGAAATGTTTGCATAAATACAACATTATATACCATATAAAAGCTGAAAAAAAATTGTAGTTGGTCGCGACGGTTCTTCGGCTTCTCCCGAATTAAAATTATATTATAAGGAAGTACTTTTTACTGTTTGAAACTACTTGTTTTCAATGACGGTAGATATTAGTAGACTTTTCATTTTTTACCGATTTACGTGTATATAGAATAAATATTAGTATTCTTAAGGAAAAAAGGAACCATTATAAGATTACTCTGTTGTCCGTCTGTCTGTCAAGAGCCTTTATCTCAGGAACGCTTAGATATGTCAAGTTAAAATTCAAATCATATACTTAAGTCTGCTTGATGAAATCGTATTTCTACATTTACTGAAAAAAAGATATGGTCGTTTATATCGCAAAAAAACGAGTATTTCGACATTATAAAGGGAATCAAAATTAATAAAGTACTTCCGTTCCGGCTTAGAATTATGAAGCTTGGCAGCTTGCATCTACAGGTAGTATTCAGGAAAAAATCTTAAAACTATACATTTATGGTTAGATCCTTAAAAATCATAGGGCACAATTTGATATTAAAGCCGCTAGTTCAAGTGATGTATCAGATGAAGAACTCTAGCTAAGCTAAGATTGAGTTTCAGAAAAAACTCGAGACCTCCAATTTTTTTACGGAAACCTCGGCGGGCGATCCCGACTCGCGCTGGTCCGGTTTTTATTTTGTTAAACTAGATATATCTAGATACATATATTTTAAAAAGTTGCTTTACTTGTAAATACTACAATATCACAATAAAAATAATTCAAATTAGAAATTAGAAAAATAATAAATTATCATAATAATTTTATTGTTTTTTTTATCTTATCTTATTATACATACTTACTAACTTAATTATTAAAAAGTAGTTACTGCTATCAACTTATGTTTAGTGATACTTATTAGAAATCGAGATATAACTTGAATACTATTAATTCATTCACGTTAGGTAATTGTTATATTTTAAGTATTTGGCCCTTCTATCAATAACTAATACATTATATACATATACAACTCAAGATATATTTCGTAATAATGTTATTTTATTATAAATCCATTAACCCTATTTATATCAATAATATTTTTATTTGTTTATAGTATTCAATCTTTCCATGGGTGCTGGAATAGGGGGTCCGAATTGGCCATGCCTACTTCTTAATTTCTAAGTCAGCTTGACGCTGTATCCCGCACACAGGGTAGACAGAGGAAACCCAATGTTACGACACTCCGTTTCTCACATGAATTTTGAACATAAATTCACACATAAATCGGTTCAAACCTAGACAAAGTTCCTCTTAGAAAATATCTCTAATACGCCCATGGTACTGTCACTTTGATTCATATTTACAAACTTATACAATATACATTTCACTAATAATTAGTTATATATATAAAAAAAAAACGTCTTAATATGAATCTCAATTATAATTAAATGATTTAATAATTACGGAATTTC
Organism: Heliconius hermathena; assembly: GCA_013403705.1. NCBI lineage: Eukaryota > Metazoa > Arthropoda > Insecta > Lepidoptera > Nymphalidae > Heliconius > Heliconius hermathena. The sequence continues at coordinate 211,087 of JAAIXJ010001742.1, forward strand.
CAAAATGTGATGTATGTGAGAAAAAAATGGATTTTGTAAAATACTTAAAATCCATTTTTTTGTATAAATTTTGGTTCACCATACTAATGTCATTGACATTAGTCATTTTTTTTTTCGGAAACGTCAATCAACTGCAAAACCTGTTGCAGTATGAGTATGAATGATACCTGTTGCGTCTAACAAAACACAAACAAAAACTATATATTTCATTTGTTTAAAATACCTATTTAAATTACAGTTAATCTCTTTTAAACATCTATTTAATATAATAGAATTAAATTATTTATGAAGCCACCATATTTAATTCGTTTTTAAGTATAAAATATAATGTAGGTTAAATATAAAAAAAATACAATATTGCACATAGATAACGATCAACTTACCTGTCAGTGGTTTTATTCTATAGAAAAGTTTAATTCCTCACGAAGATGAGATAAAAAACTGTTATCACATTTCTCACTAATCACAGAAAGTAAATAGTTAAGACAATTTACAATTATTATTTTTATTTTATGAATAATACTGGATATTAGGGGAGAATTTAATTTAGCAGTATACGGACGCAAGTTTGACGGAGGATGTGCGAACAGCGCGTGTGGACTGGTGCGCAGTCGGTGTACCATAGGCGCAAAGCCTCCGCGCCCGCTCCTTATAAGCGAAACTCCCTTAATTATAACAAACAATAATTTTTAATTACAGCAATTGTTTATTCTAGTTATGACAAGATCCCTCCCAGTTTCAGCGGCGGCCGTTGCCTGCGGGACGCCACCCGAACCGAGCACCACTCCCATTTTGTGCGCGGGTATTTTTAGTTGTAACGTATTATTTACATTGAAGCATTAGATGTGAATCAGTCATAAAATGTTCTCATATCAATAATATTTGAACACCAGTAATACATCGTAAAAATAGTGATCGTAATTTTGTAAAACAGAACTGAATGTCTTTAGGTATATATATATAAAGCTCAAAGGTCAAGGCAAAAGCTCTACGGGGTCTGTTCTGCTCTGCCTATCGAACCCACGACCTGTCGTGCTTACAGTCGTGTTTTGTACCCCTGCGCCACGACTGGCCTCATTTAATATCTGGTGTCTAGATATTCTTCGACAGATAAAATTGACAATTAATAACATTGAAAATATTTTAGACAACAATTGCGACAACCATATCATGTAAACAAATCAATTTAATTATGATTTATTTATTTTTTTATCATCTTCACACTGAATTCCGCACATGGCAGAGTAGACAGAGGGAACCTTGTGTTAAGACACTCAGTTTCCCATTTTCTGTGGAATTCTGGACATATGTTTATGTGTCACAAAGTCAATAAAATCAATACTTTTTATTATATTTATTTATCAACAACTGACCATACAATAGGTTATGTATAATATATATAAATATGACATTTTCAATTCAATTAAATTCGTTGTTTACTGTAGTAGATATAAAACACAATATATGTAGTAGATAATCTGTTTGGTAATATAATATTTTAGTATAATATAATTAAATATTTTATTATGTCCATTTCCGAGTTTTTTTTTCTTATTAGAAAACGTCACAAAAAATATAAAAAAGGGTTTTGCAAGTTGATAAATACTTACTAATTTAAGACATTTACTACACATTATATTATTATATGCAGTCGGGAGAATGAAATATTTAATATTTCATTTCTTCGCTTCGTCCGGCATTAAATTCCTCCACTTGAAACGCAATGCCTCAAGAATTCGGGGGAAAGTGAGGATCGAACACGTCTTATGAAGAATGGAGTGTCTTAGCACTATACGTTCTTCGACTATACGTAGCTCAGTCTACCCTGTTATGCGCGGGACATACAGCGTCAAGGTAAAAATAAAAGAAACTGCTAAAAAATCTTGAGTTTTATTTCACAGTAGCGGCCCGCCCGCGGCTTCGCCCGCTTAAGCTACACGATTATTGATCTGATAAACAAAAATGACTTCTTCTGATTTTCATTACTTTAATCTGTAAAATTCTAATATGATTTTTTTACTACTTTGATTGTTTTGAATTAATAAAATACGACCAATGTTGATATTTAATATTTATAAAAATATACATAAAGGTAATTATTTCTTATATGTATATATTTTTGTAATATTACGTTCTTTTTACCTATGTAATGTACGTCTTATCATAATTTTAAAACTCTGTTAAATGTGCTGATGTCAAAGAATAATTTAATTTACTCTTTCAGAAACAGCCTTAAATGTTAAATTATTGATTTGAAGGATTCATAATATTCTTTGTAAAATAACTGTAATAATGGCATATTAACTCCTGTACAGTTTTTAAATTAGTTACATATATTATTGGCTAAATGTACAATTGGTAAATATGTATTATAGTTATTACAGAGTACACGTAAAAAGGCTGTTTTTAGGCATTTTTATATAGATTTATTTCAAATGGACGAACGAACCGAAGGATCTATGTATTTACTTAATATTTCTTTGAAGATCAAATCGGTCTTTATATCTATGTGTTGAATTAATTACCACTTTAACTTAACTGTTATTATTTATGAAATATTTATAAAAACCTTGTTAACCTTCACTAACAATTTTGTTTACTTTTTTGTTTGTACTCTGAAGAATAGTGCTTTAAAAATATATATTTTTATCAACAGTCATATAACTAAGACGTTTCGAATGTCATTCTTTAGCCAGGAATCTTACCAGCGCGATTGCTATATAACATTCGCAGGCAAACTAATGCCTTGAGTTCATTCAAATGACGATAACTTTTTTTTTATGAACCGATTTTGATGAAGCGACTTTAAATGTTAAATTGAGTTAAAACAAAGCAACTGGTAAAACTTTTAAGTAAATCGGTTCAGTACTTTCAGAGAAAAATGTGGCCATACAAATAGACAGTCAAACAGACAAGAAATTAAAAAAAAATTTTTGCTTTCTATTATTCTTTTTAAGTGTCCCTATATCCATNTGCAACACCAGAGGAGCTACAGGTGCGTTGCCGGCCTTTAAGGTGGAGATAGACGCGCTTTTTGAAGGTACCCATGTCATATCGACCTGGAAACACTGCCGCGGGTAGGCCACTCCACAGTTCCGTGGCGCGTGGAAGGAAGTTCCTACGAAACCGCACAATAATGGATTGCCACGTATCCAGGTGGTGTGGATGATATTTTAGCTTATGGCGTACTGTGCGGTTAGAAAATTCGGCGGCAGGTAACAGGTCAAACAGTTCTTCAGAACACTCCCCATGATAAATGCGATAGAGAACGCACAGCGAGGAGACGTCTCTACGCAAAGCCAAAGTATCAAGCCTTTCACAGATCATTGAGTCCCCAATAATTCGAATGGCTCTACGTTTTATGCGATCAAATGGTATGGTGAGAGGAGATAATTAATAGAAAATTGGCTATTGTGAAACAAGTGTTGCATTATCATTATAAAGTGTATATTTTCATGGATTATCAATCACTTTGATCTATTTTATTAAGTACTTTGACATAAACTTGCTTACTTATTTGTGATTTAATCTTAAAAATATTATTATGTCAGGTGAGTTACACAAAACAATACGTATTTATTTATTTGAATAAAGATGATTACTAATAAAACAATAGTAATAATATTTAACTTATAATTTGCCTGACGACTAGTCTCGTCATCGTCAAGTACAGCATGGTCAAAATCAGATTAAAAAAAAAATAATAATAATATAATAATAAATAGTTAAATTTTTAAAGTAAATGGACAGTGTCAGAAAATTCGGTTTTTTTGTTGGGTATTAGGAGATCTAAACATGTAAGATTCTCTTAGATACACTAAATTTATCTTTCAATAAAAGCATACTATATAATTATATTTTTTAAGTGGCAATTACAACGTGAAATCTTCATTATGAGCTATTTTTATAACTAAATAAATATATATCTTTAAAATCACCAACATAATAAATAATCCAATCATTAAGAAAACTTATATTTTCAGACATTCCTTTATAATTTTAAATGGTTTAAATGCCATCTGTATTCAATCATTTCAGAAAAGTCTAAAATTTATTATATTACAGACGGTCTTTATATGGTAAAAGAAATATGAATCCTTTAAATTGAATAAAGTCGTTAAAATACAGTTATTACTTAATTTTTATTTGAGACCAGTCGTGGCACAGGGGCACAAAGTATGACTGTAAAATCGACTGGTTGTAGGTTCGAACCCCACTCTAGGAGATGAAATATTTATTTACATTTATATTATCATTTCTTCGCTCTGGCGTCGAGGTAAAGCGCATTGAGTTCCCCCACTCAACACGCAATGCCTCCAGAACTCGGCGGAGAGTCAGGAACGGAGTCTCTTAACATTAGGTTCCCTCTGCCTACCCTGTTGTATGCGGGATACAGCGTGAAGCTGTTTTTAATTGATTACTTAATTTTTATGATATCTATAAAAAACTGTTCAAAAAGCAGGACGAATTTTAATTTGGCGCCTGTCTTGTCCTGTGAAGGTTAGTAATGAAGCAAATGACATTTGAATAACGTATCCAAGTAAGAGGATCTGACGTGAACGACCGAACACCGTTAGAGGAACTCGCTTTGAGATTTTGAATTGATTTTTTGAATGTTAATTGAATAATTCAGCTTCACGCTGTATCCCGCACACAGCAGGGTAGCCAGAGGGAACCTAGTGTTAAGACACTCCGTTCCCCACTTTCTGCTGAATTCTGGAGGCATTGCGTGTTGAGTGGCAGAACTCAACGCCGCGCTTAACCTCGACACCAGAGCGAAGAAATGGAAATATAAATTTAAGTAAATATTTCATCTCCTCGAGTGGGGATCGAACCCACAACCAGTCGGTTTTACAGTCACACCTTGTGCCGCTACGCCACGACTGGCCTGAATAACGATTTTTGGTCGATTGCTCGGCTGAATGGGAAATTTTCCTCAAACAAATTATCTCTCTGCGTGGCAATCAGAAATAACCTTCAAGATCGAGCTCTCTTTATGCATTTCATTGCTCTCGCGATTGCATCTGGATTTTTTTTGTGGAGATTTGAGAAATCCAATATGTTATTGAACAAGTCACAACAAAAAACAACAAATGACAGAAAAAAACAAAAGGGATATTAATAGATAAAGGGATACCCTTCGATTTTCCTCCTTGAATTGGTTTTACCCCTTTGATTTTCTATGCTACAAATGAATGTTTGAAAATAAATCGAAGCTTTTTAGTAATCAAGTTGTTTTTAAAAGAATATCTTAATTAGAACCGATGGTGTTTAATTGTAATTGGTCACGTCCAACAATTGAATAAAGCAAACTACATAGTTAGTTTGTGGGAAACATTTAGAGTTAAATTAATAGCGTGTTTTAATGAGAAATCATGAGTATTTTTCAACATTTTTAAAGTGTTATTCCACATTTAGGAAAGAAAAATACTTATTTAGAAAACGTATAAAAATTTAAACGTTGCGGGACTCGAACCCGCCTCCTGGAAATCGACCAGGCGCTCTGACCACTAAGCCATACGTTCTCATCAAGTTTTTATACGTTTTCTAAATAAGTAATCATGAAAGTGTTACTTCTAAATAACTAGTACTGGAAAACATCTCTTGACACCTATATATATAAACGTTCATTATGAGACTGACTCGAGCTTTTTCCCCAATATCAATCCAATAGTGAAATAATATTTGTTCTAATACCACTTATAGTCTGCAACGAGTCATAGTTCCATGAAATTCAAATATGATATTCAAATGTATCACCTTATTTACCACACGTAAAAACAGAAATGATTTAGCATTTTAAATTAAGCTATTAAATCGGGTTAATCGCGTATGTATCGCGTACGTATCGTATATTTAGTGTTATATATTTTTGGAAACAGTAGTCCTTGGTCACAGGTAGAGGTAAGTCCACCCGTAACCACGGACTCCTGCAGTGTTCGAAACGTCGGGTTTCCAAAAATGTAATCCTGTTAAATAGTTTCATTTCAAATCAAATATCTTATAAATCGTTTAACTTTTCGCTAAGTCGAAAAGTATGGAGCTAGTGTTTGTAGAACAAGTCACATTTATACATAGGTAATATTTACATGTATGTAGGTACATGTATGTATATTTTTAAAGAGGCATAACGTTCAGTTGTGAAGCGCCACTCAATTGAAACGGAAATGTCGTAATGGGAATGGATTGTCTTAACAATAAGTTTCCAGGTTCCCTCTGCCTACTCTGCTATATGCGGGATACATCATGAAGCTAAAAAAAACTAGCTCGCTTAGTTATAGGCTATGGTGCCAATGTCGCATTTATTGGTAAAACCCTATAGCATCACTTTGTTGTCCATCCATCTGTCAAAATCATTTTTCTCTGGGACGCGTGGAGGTATCAAGCTGAAATTTATATCAAATAGTCAGGTCTCCTATCCATAGGAGCTAGGGAAACACCAAAGTTCACTTCTTAGTCTAAGCAATCAAAACATACAGCCGTTTATGCCGCAAATTTGTGCAATTTTTTCCGGAATTAAAACCTACAGGGTACTTTCCGTGAACTCAGAATCTAGAAATTTGGCACGCTGCAACGTCGCATAGCACAAATAAAAAAAAACCAGAGAAGCGCGAGTCATATCTTTTTTTAAGTTAACGTAGAAGTACACTTTTTTAGAAAATATATGCGAACTCAGAAAATTATGGGACCATAGAACTAAGTAGGTATATGGTTTGAATTTCAACACGATATCTCCAAGCGTTCCTGACATAAAGGCCCTTGACAGACAGACAGACGGACAACAAAGTGATCTAATATGGGTTCCTTTTTCCTTAAAAGGTACAGAACCCAAATAACATAAAGTAAAAATTATAGGTATTTCATAGAAAAATCATTACAAACTTACGGATGGAAGCCTCAGTGCGCGAGTCCGACTCGCACTTAACTATTTTTTTTTTAATTTTCAGAAACTAAATAAAAATCCGACTGTAAAGAGTCATCCTATTTGCATAAAGAAGTTTATTCATGAATAATATATTCGTATCCCTTCCTTAATCAATAACAAGAACACAACGGAGTCAATTAAGACCCACCAGCATCAATTTGATGCAAGATCATTTCGCGCAAATAGCATCAAGATGAAGTCAGACCGAGGAGCGTCGTCATCTTGAAATTTATAATAAATAATATAACCTTTTAAATTACTTATTAGGATAGCTACTCAAGATACCTACCTACGAGTATTCCGGATAGTGCTGGATATTAGTTAGAAGATCATATTTCAAACATCATTTACCATGTATATATTTTACTAGTGGGCGCGCGCAGCTTCGCCTGCTTGCACCCTTAGGGGTGAATTCTAAAACAAACCACGAAACAAATGTTCAATAAAATATTTTCAACAGTCTGAATTTAAATTTTTATAAAAATCGGTGACGATTTAAACATTTTTCCATATAAACGTTCAACTCCTTATTTGAACCCTTAGGGGTTGAAGTCTAAAAAACCATGAAACCGTGTTCATTGAAATATCTTTAAGAGTCTGAATTTCAAATTTTATAAAAATCGGTGCCGATTTAAAAAAATCCATACTTCCACTTTCAACCCCTATTTCATCCCTTTAAGGTTAAAATTTTTCAAGATCCCGATTTTGAAAAATTGTCCAGATTATGAAAATAAACATTTGTCGCCTGTAGAAAATCGCAGGGGCACTCCAGGGAGAGAGTAGGAGCGACAAAAAAAACATCATTTACCATGATAAGTACCTACTAATACTAGTAATTATAAAATATGAAGAATATTTACACATATATATTTTTATTTTCACGTCGTTCCCGACTGTTGAGTGGCGGAACTCAACTCCGCAATACAAGCACACTGCATTTTGTAAATATAATTTGTCAAATTAATAAAAAAACGTAGCTTGTTCAAACACATATTAAGCAATATTTCTTCATTATTATATCTATTTCCATAATTTTATGTATCACTTTAGAATTATTAAAAAAATAATCTTAACTTAAGTCTTTCTTTACATTTCAAATTAGTAAGTAATAGTCATGTACATTCTTGGAATTTCTCAATATTTACAGAAGTTATAAAAGTAGAACGCAATATGCGTTTTATATTACTTTGAAATTCGTTTCAGACTTCGTACCGGCAAAATCAAATTTGTAATATTAAATTAAATTTATTATTATATTTATAAGTAAGTATTAAATTGGTTGCAGATGAAATGGACTCTCCATTCTCTCTCCATTTTCTCTCCAAGCCAAATTAATGGCATGATTTAAAAAAGTTAGACACAACAAAAGTGTCTTGGTCAAAAGTGTGTTTCGTTGTAATGCTACTTACTCCTCCTAGACCGTTAAACCTACAGCTCTGAAATTTTGTAGGAACGTTGTGGACGACGCGGTGATCCCAGTGAAGTACTTTGGTAATAATTGTAATTGTAGTTTTTGAGTGAGTGGTCAAAATGTGTCCCACAGAGCTAAGCTGTGGAACGTTTTGAAATTTACGCGCGCAGATGGAACTTCGAAAACTTTTGCGCAACATATCTTTGCTCAGTTCCACCCGCCGTGCACGGCATATGGCGGATCCTAGTATTTAAAACCAGACCAATTAAAAGAAAATATTTACCTATCTCTATACCTAACTTTGCATAGCACCTACAATAGTAAGTACCTAGTCACATAAAAGTACAGTTAAGCAGTTCCCGACTGAACCGTTTATAATTAGTAGATACCAACTAGTGACCGACTCGTGGGTTGCCTGCTTGAACTACACATTTATTTATTTACTAATCTAAATTACTTTTGTGTTATAATAATCTTAGAAATAAAGTTTCGATTAAAAAGTTTATTTTGTAGCAATTTTGTCGAACAAAATACTTTTTATTGATATATTTTTTATTGATAAACCGATCGAAATAAAACAAACATTAAAAAAAGGATGCTGCCAAAATACAATATTAAAAACTGCATTAAAGTCCACAAACGCAAAAACAAACAGACGAAAATTAAAAAAATTACATTTTTTTTAAGTTCTACATTGATAACTCCATGTATTTATACATCAGTTAAAATTACATGTATAAATGTAGATTTCTAAAACAATTCTACCTTACGAATACATTATAAATAATAAGAAAATTCCTTCGAAAATTGAGCCTAAAAGCTCAGAGTGACGTGTTTTTCTTTTTCTGCTTCACTCTGTATCCCTCATATAGCAGGGTAAGTAAAAGGAAGTGTTAAGACATCCCGTTCCTTACTTACCGCCGAATATTTGAGGCATTGTGTGTTGAATGGTGGAACTCAACGCCGTGTTTAATATTGATTAATATTTATAAGTACATAGATAACAACGTGTCGTTAAAAAAAAATTAACAACATCACAAGGAAGGAGGTGTGCCTAATTTGAATATCATTAGAAATTTTTAAATTTAAAACTGAAATGGTGTTAGCATAGATCACCTATACACAGTATTCATATAGTTAGTTGATTTGGACCAAAAACATTAAAAAAAAAAAATAAAAAACTTAATTTTTAAAACCATATATGTATAGCTATAGCTATTTTTAAAAAAATATCATGAATATATTAAACATGTCGACATTACTATTCGTTTAAGTAACTTGTACCTAACTTAGTTAATATTTACATTTTAAGCCAAAATGGATATCAAAGGCAAAGGTTGGTTGCGCAGTAATCACCGTCGAGCTCCTATCACAAACACATGACAGTAATCGTTAACACCTTGCGCACCATACACTAAACAAACCTTGGAGGATGGCAAAGATATGACAATAACAATTTATTATTCATATTTTGAATAAAAATTGAGGCCAGTCGTGGCGCAGGGGCACAAAGTGTGACTGTAAAACCGACTGGTTGTGGATTCGATCCCCACTCGAGGAGATGAAATATTTACTTACATTTATATTTCCATTTACCTTCGCTCTGGTGTCGAGGACAAGCGTGGCGTTGAGTTCTGCCACTCAACACGCAATGCCTCCGGAATTCGGCAGAAAGTGGGGAATGGAGTGTCTTAACACTCCAGGTTCCCTCTGCCTACCCTGCAGTGTGCGGGATACAGCGTGAAGCTGATGAATAAAAATCATATTTAGCTAGGTAATATCTTACTTGTTTTAAGAAGGTATTTGAACGTAGCGGGATTTGAACCTGAGCCTTTTGGAATCTTGGACGGTTTCAAATGCTTTCAGTTTTTAAATAAATAAAAAAAAATAACTAATATATCGCTCTTATTTTTAATAATCACATTATTCTGGTGCAAAATGTATTTTATAAAGAAAAAAAACTTTAAATGCAAAGTAGATTTGCACCGCGCCGTGTGGCGCCGCGCCACCTCCACCTTGTGGAAATCTTTAATTCTGCTATGTTTAAAAATAAATTAATTCAATGTTTTTGATTAATAAATGATTAATAATTTCAAATATAGTTTCTTAATAAAATACTTAAATGAATGTACAGAGCATTTACTGTTTAATGAGTCGTTTTAGTGGCGATCTACATAACTATCCCTTTTTAGCTTCACGCTGTATCCTGCACACAGTAGGATAGCCAAAGGGAACGTAATGTTAAGACAGTCTGTCAAGACAGTCTCTATTTTTCCGCTGAATTTTGGAGGCATTGGCGGAACTAAATGCCTCGCTTTGCTTTTACACCAAAGTAATGATATGAAGACATTAAATTTCTTCGAATGAGAATCGAACCCACAACCCGTCGGGTTTACAGTCACACACTTACCCCACAACTGGCGCCATTACTGCTTAGTGATGTCCTTTTAACTTTTTTAGTTGTTGCAATTGAATTAACGAAACAGAATACAGTGAAATATCAATATCAGGTAATAATTCGTGAGTCCATATAGGGTGAGCGTGTCTAAAAAGGGTTGTAAGTTAAACACAGCGTGTATGGTATAGTGGAGGTCGGTGAGAAGTGGTACGCGGCGGCCGCCACCGGTTTCATCTCGCGAAAACAAACAGCGACCGTCCTCTCAGACAATGGCATGCACTCTTATTAACTCGAGTATTGGTCATTTGAGAACGCAGCGCGTTCTAATTGTTACTTAGCTTCTTAATTGATACTTTATTATAACGTACAATGTTAATAAGTTTACTAATTAAAAATCGATTTGAGTTTTTTGTGGGCAGAAGCGGCAGTTGTGGCGCAGATGTACAAAGGTTAGACTGTAACGCAACGGTTGTGGGTAAGGTCTCCACTTGAGGAAATTAATTATTATATCTTTTTTTTTTCTTCGCTCTGGCACAAAGGCAAAAGCCTGGCGTTTAGTTCCGCCATTCAACACACAATACCCATGCACCAATTCGGCGGTAAGTGGTGGACGGAGTGTCTTAACAATAAGTTCTCTCTGCCTATTCTGCTCTATTCGGGATACAGCGTGGAACTGATTATGTGAATAGTTGCTTTTATGTTTATTTACTGTCTTATGTTTACTACAACAACTTAATAAAAATTAAAACATCGATTCCGATTTTATTTCAGTGTCATTCATTAAACATCACATGACTGCTTCGAGCATACAATAGGTACATAACACTATGCAGATTCTCTAACCTGGTTGACTAAATTTATGAGATCATCTCAGTTTTTTTAAAATATTTTTTCTATTTACAATTAACATATTATTTAGTTAACATACTGTACATATCCTTGCTATATTTTCATAGAAATATTTTTAATTATGTTTATATTCTGCATGTAACTATAGATTAAAAATATAAATAAATCTAACAATGTACCCACTGTAATGGATATGATCTGATGATGTACCTAATCTTTAAATTTTCAAATAGAAAATTTAATAACAAAAGTTATATGTTATAACTATGAATCAACATAACTTATTTTATTAGAGAACTTATAAGATTCCTAGAACCATGTCTCTTATTTTAAAAGATCACGTCAGTCACAGTACAAAGTGGACATTATCCGACATCAGTGATAGTTTGATGGGGTGTTAGCTATGATGAAGTGATAGCCATATTTTAAAAAAGGTATCTAAATATCAGCACAAGTATATGAACTATCAACCATTTTTGAGAAGGTATTTAAAGTTAAGCCCTTTAACAACACCATGTTCAATAACCTTGGTTATCAGGTTATCAGGTTATCAGAGCTGAAGGATAGCCGTCATGTAGTTCTGATTTTAACTAACTGGTCTTTTATTTATGGTTGCTTGTTGCTTGTTCCTTCCGTTCCTTGAACCTTTCGTTCCTTGCATCTTTCTTTTTAAATTTTTAAAGAGAAAGGTTTGCTTTAAACGTCATGATAATATGGAGTCTCTTAAACAATCCATACGGCGGTGATTTTCCCATAGAAAGAATGCATGCTGCTATTGATAACTGGCCCCAACGTTTAAAGGACTGGACCAATGGAGACCACTTCTAATAAGCTTTCTATATTTTTAATAGTTTTATATCAATTTATTAAACTAAACCACCCTAATAGAAATAAATGTTACGTACAACAAAAAATGTTTTTCCTTGTTGACAATAAATAAAAATCAGCTTCACGCTGTATCCCGCACACAGCAGGATAGGCAGAGGGAACCTAGTGTTAAGACACTCTGTTCCCCACTCTCTGCCGAATTCTGGAGGCATTGCGTGTTGAGTGGCAGAACTCAACGCCGCGCTTAACCACGACACCAGAGCGAAGAAATGGAAATATAAATTTAAGTAAATATTTCAGCTCCCCGAGTGGGGATCGAACCCACAACCAGTCGGTTTTACAGTCACACCACGTGCCGCTGCGCCACGACTGGCCTGAACAATATTTATGGCAAGATTAACTATGTTGTTAGTATGTATGTATATCTTTATTTATTACTTATGTATTTAATATTGTTCACACTCTATCCATTGTTTATTATGCGATTCTAACGTCTTAAAGTTGTCTGTAGAAATCACTATTTCAGCGATAAGGCCGCCTGTACATATACCTATAGTCTTTTTATATAAGATTTCTTTTTTTGTATTTCGTTTGGGTGTACTATAAAAGAGAACGCCAAAAGCTTAAAAGCTGATCCAACGTACACGCACGCTCGCAAATCGCGCGTAAAATAAACATTGAAAAGGTTAGGTTTTATCTTGTAAGTACTTTCTTCACTTTTTAATTTTAAGGCACCCATAATCCACACAATGCCTATATTTTTCATTTTTAGAAAAAAAAATATTTGTTAGGCTTTTATAGTGTAGTTAAAATTGTGGTTTTACTTAAAGTGAAGCTGATAAAAACACTCTGTATACCTTCAAGATGTAACTCAACTCGACATCGACGGTAGTCCACGGGTAGGGAACATTAGTAACTATCCATTTCACCTCCATGTATATTCAGCAATTTTTAGCAGATATTCAGAAAATTACAATTTTTTATTAAAAATTGAATCCTTGAATTGCCGGATACAGCTCGATTGTTGGATCTAAGCTCCTGATATTTTCCTCAATATAGCTCAGAGAAGGGCCTTTCGTATTATACAATAATTCAAAACTATCGGTGTATAAATCTTGAAAATAACTTTAAAAAACAAAATTATAACAAAAACTTTTAGGATCTGTGGTTTGATAAAAGAAATGATTGGTGATTTCTTTCTAAAAATAAAGTTAGAAATTACTGGTATTTATGTGAAATAATTTCGGAACGTTTCATGAGGCCTAGCCTCAATGACAACATGATAAAAATGTACTTAAATCACAAAACAATAAATTATTATTATCTATATATATAAAAGGACATATACCTGACTGAGTTAAGACGCACGCACAGCCATAACCGCTGTGCGTAGAAACGTGAAATTTGGGTAGATGTTTATTTTCATAATCTGGACATCCACTAAGGGTTTTTGAAAAATTTTAACCCTAAAGGGATGAAACATGCCGTGTGATCCCGGCCTAGAATAGGATCATCCTGGTACTGGTGGTGTCGTAAGAGGCGACTAAAGTACGTGTGGTAGAGTCACGTCGCCAGCAATGGCAACACGCATGGGCAGACTCGACCGGATCATTACCACCCCCGGCATTTAAAACCGGCGTGAAGTAGTGGCTTTATGCCACTNAAAAAAAAAAAAAAAAAAAAAAAAAAAAAAAAAAAAAAGAACAGGGGTTGAAAGTTTGTATAGATTTTTTTTAAATTGGCACCGATTTATAAAATTAGAAAATCAGACTCTTAAAAATATTTCATTGAACACGTGTTTCATGATTATTTAGAATTCACCCCCTAAGGGTTCAAATAAGGGTTGAAAGTTTATATGGAAAAATATTTAAATCCCCACAGATTTTTTTTAAAAATTAAATTCAGACTCTTAAAAATATTTTATTGAACACGTGTTTCGTGGTTTTTTTAGAATTCACCCCTAAGGGTGCAAAAATGCGCGCGCCCACTAGTCTAATAATAGAATTACATAATTTTAAATACATAATTTTAGTGATACTAGATGTCATCATGCATATTACAATATGATAAAATAAAACACTTAAAGTTCCACAAAAATACTTTATTGTATCATTGTGTTGTTTTTGCTTAGCCTAAGATGTTGCCGCCTACTTAAGCGGAATAAACCTGGAGCTGTGGGTAGCACCAATACCTGGCCTACCGTGCTTTACAGGCTTGTATGTAACTGAGAATTCACCTAGGTAGTGACCAATCATCTCGGGCTTGATTTCAACCTAGAATTAAAATAAATAATTTTTGATACAAAGGCATATATTTGAATATTATTATTATTATAGCTTACCTAGCTCCCCAAAGGACCAATTAGCAAAAGAAATAAATACAAGAATTGCCAATGGATGGAAAAGATATAGGTCATTAAAGGAAATTATGAAGTCACGGGACCTGGGCATGGCACTGAAAAGGAAGACATTCAACACTTGTATCCTTCCATGTCTAACTTATGGGTGTGAAACTAGGGCAATGACAAAATCTCTCAGGGAGAAGCTTGCAACTTGTCAAAGAGCGATGGAATGCAGCATGACCAAACGTCAAGAAAGAATCAGTACCACCGACCTCAGGATGAAACTAAACAAACCGACATCCTTGAACAAATTGATTAACAAAAATGGAGATGGACATGATGCGGGACAAATCTGGAAAATGGAGCAAGTCAATAAAGGACTGGTACCCAAGAGATGGAAAAAGGAATCGTGGAAGACAATGCATGAGATGGGAAGACCTGAAAAGGACTGCTGGCCCACAATGGAGACGGATGACTCAGGACAGGCAGCAGTGAAAGTTGTTGGAGGAGGCCTATGCCAATAGGCACACCCAGATAAGAGATCTATTATAGCATGCAACAGAGTTGTTTAAATATAGAAAAATTGTTATCTTATTTGGGAATAAAAGGCTTTTTCAATTCAATTCAATTATTATAGCTTTATGATGTATCACTCATATAGTGAGGGATACAGAGAGGAAAATATAGTGTATGACATTCCATTCCACACTTTCCATCCCAATTATTTAGACATTCAGCATAGTGAGGTTGACTCATCTCCATGCTAATTCTTTTTACAATATAAGACACAAGATTAATTAATTTCTCAGAGTTAGAGAAATTGAAAAATTCACAGTTAGATACTGTGATGTTCAAATCAATTAGTTTTTAAATGTATTTGAGTTACGGGGCGATTCCCCCTCAAGGAGATGAAGTATATAAAATTTTGATTTCCTAGCTCTAGTAACATGTAAAGCGTGGTATTGAGTTCCGCTACTCAACATGCAATGCCTCCAGAATTCGAAGGAAAAAGGGGAGAGAAAGTAATTCAGTCACATGATACTAAGAAACTTAAATGGATATGCAACTATTATGTGTTTGATTAAATTATGGTAATGGTTAAATTATGAAATAACTAAAAAAACATTATTTATTATACATTCCACAATATATACTATATTTCATTGTCTGGTCCAGTTTTAGTCAAGGAAAATATTAACATGAAAAACAAAAAGCATGTTGATATAATCATCACATTCCGAAATTTATGTATGTCAAGGAATATTTAATCATAGTGAGATGACTTTTCAAAACTGGTATCAACAGGATACTCAGAAAGAGAGTACTCTTTATAATGTTTCATTGTATATCGTTTATTCTTGATTAATTAGTTTCCCTAGTTCTTTAATTTAGAAAAACTAGTATATTTATTTAAATAATAATTCACACCATAGTATTAATTACTTTCATCTTATTTAGAGGAAAGTAACTGTGTATCTTTATTCAAAAAGACTAATAACTTTAAAAATTAATTCTTCAATAGTAAAATTTATTGATATTTCACATTGGTTGCTAAAAATGAATGAAGGATTTTTCGGCAACCTGAATAATAAGATATTAAGAAACTGAGATTTGAGATATGGAACCGAAAGCGTATTTACTTCTTTCATATAATCTATTGAGAAAATAGCAACACAGAAAAGTTCCTCAATTTTTGCATATAACACATGTAAAGTTATTACCAACCTGGTTAAAAGTCTTTCCGTTGTATATTCCCACAATAGATCCAACCATTTCAGGTACAATGATCATGTTCCGCAAATGAGTCTTGACGATTTCTGGCTTCTCATTTGGAGGCGCCTCTTTCTTTGCCCGGCGAAGTTTTTTCACCAGAGCCATCGGCTTGCGCTTCAGGCCACGAGCAAATCGCCGACGAGCACGAGCATGCATTAACTCCATGAGTTGCTCACTAGAATTACAAATTAATGTTATAATTAAAAATATTAAGGTTATGTTTTCGGCTTCAAACACTAATATTCAGTGCGTCAAAAATATATATTGCCCCTTACTTTGGCATATCCAGAAGCTGATCAAGATCCACTCCTCGGAAGGTAAACTTCCTGAAGGTACGTTTCTTCTTGAGAGTTTCGTCTACCTGAAATACGTAAACATTTATGATCACAAACACAAAATAACACTGGAGAACACATATGATTAGGATACATTTTGCTTCACTACAATGCACTTTAATAAAATAACAACGATTACTAAAATAATTCAAGATTATTTATTTTATAAATTCACAAACCTCAGCCATGTTTCAATTCGTTTGACAGAACCGAAAGAAAGAACTTAAAATCTTGTCAATTGTCAGTTGTCAGAATTGTATTGTCTATGACAAAACTCAGGAATTAATGTTATGGTTATTTATAACCTGTGCTAACATTTACATAATTGTTTATTACAAAAATAAATAAACAAAATTGTTATATTTAAAATTAAATAGTCACGAATTTCTAGTTTCAAGTACAATAAAAAAATCTTAAAATATAGTAAATTTTGAAAAAAAATTTTGAATTTCTTTATATTAAATTTTTTCAACTTCACGCTTTATCACGCATATATACGTATGATCAGTTTCTCAGTCATTTTCAAACAACGGAAGAATTAAATTATTTATTAAGTTGCCATTTATATCTAAAAAACACCATCAGACGTCGAGAAACAAGAAAAAAGCCAAAGCTGTCCTAAAAATGAAAACACCTCTCTAAAAAAACGAAAGCGCATCTCTAAAAAAACAAAAACCATTTTAAAAAGACCAAAGGTATCCTAAAAAACGGAAGCCGCTCTGCAATGTCTCGTTTTGAGCCGACAGAGAAAATGGACACGTTACGCATATACCAGGGCAGGCAGACATGACCTTTGAATGTTACCTAGTGTTAACACACTCCGTTCCCATCAAAACACTTCCATCCCAACTCCCAACATTTTTGCTAAATTCTTGAATCATTGTGTGTTAAGTGGCGGAACTCAACGCCCCGCTTTGCCTCATTACCAGATGAAATGAAAATATTAAATATTTCATTTCCCTATGTTGTAATCGAACCCACAATCGTGGTTTTAGTCGCATCCGCACGTGCACCACTGCTGCGAACGACGACTGAGAAAGTATAATCTATTCATTTATGTTTAATTTAAAATATCAAGCACCTATAAAATTAATATTTCATTTTTAAGCCATTCAATAAAAAGGGCTTAAGAAATTTAAGTTAAATTAATATAAAAAAAACCATATAATAATATAATGTAGGAAAAACAAACTGAGTTTGTAGAGTGCAAGTAATACTTTTGCAAACTACTTATATATCTTTATACATATATAAGTATATTATTTAAAAAATCATTAGGTTTTATAATAGTTAATTATTTTTTTTAATTAACTTCCACCTCAAAATAGTATAAAATATATTTAAAACATTCCAATACAAGAATTAAGTAGAGATTATTTAGGATTCTTATTGAAATAAAAACGTAAACAATTTGGTTCTTTTACTATGTTTCTATACATTCATTAGTAGATTTTAATAACTTGGACAATCGTTTCCCAATTAGCTTTGGATATGTTTTTGATTTTATTAAAAACTCTTTTGATTGATGAGTCACTGCACCATTTTCTAATTGAAACTTGCAGAGCATGTGTAAAGGTTCTATTAATTGTTCTCTATAGATTGTATTTTCTTCCAACTGTGACAATGCTTCAGCTGCCGTTTCTAGAGTACTCAAACAACCTTCTGTAGGTTGAGTTCTTATAATGTAATTGCTCGTTGTATTTGTAGCAGTAAATTTAACTTGTTTTATTCGATGTAAAATTGGACTTGATGCATAAATGGCCTTAGCTTGGGGCCATGTTCCATCTATTAATACAATATTATAACAAACTGCCTCATGTTTCAGTTCTTGTATATCTATAGCAGTCTTACTTGGATACAAAAGTAAAGTATTGGGGTGTGTGAGAATTTTCTCTAAATTTTCATGCCTGGGTAGAGGAAATCTTTTCCCTTTGAATATAAGACATTTATTCTCTGCTAAACCTAGTTGTAAAATAGGGGCAGTGCGCAAGCATCTTTTTTCTTCAGCTGGATGTTGCAATAAAATTACATTGCTTTTTGGATTTAGTCGTTGTGGTGGCAGTGCAGAGCACCAACATACTACTGAAGGTCTTCTGGAAATTAAAGTATGTACATATAGATTATTAATATGTTATTTACAAATTATTGGTCAATTTTTTTAAAAAAACAAACTTACTTGCATTTTTCGCATAATTCACGCATCAGGGGTGGATCAGCCGGAATGTTAGCTAGATCCTCCCATACTTCTATTTCTTCCATAGTTCACTGAAGATTCTCAGAAAAATATTAAATATTTAGTATAGAATATTAGTTTATACATAGGTATCAATTAAATATTAGATCTTGCAACCTCATAACTCTTATAAGTAATCATTTAAGAATATAAATACGAAAAATCGGTGTTCATATATTATAATCACACTTTAAATGTATTGGTACAACATTGTCTGCTTATTTATTATGTCTTCTGAGCTTTCGTATAGTGGTCCTTTAAATTTGATGTATTTTTTAAGTCATCAATAATTTACAAATATAAGCAATGAAACTAAATTTACAATTATTGAGCTTATTTATAAAATAACTATATAGAAAATACAAATATAAAGTATTTCTATTCTATTATCCGACTTAAGACAAAGAGTATGACATATCTGTCAATGCCAGCTGTCTATCAAACTACAACCTTACAGCTTAGCTGTGATATTGGGCACAGTTCCGTACGGTATTATATATTATTTTTAATACTGAATTTAAAAAAATAATATTAAGAACGCAGAAGTTACTTAATAAAAAATAAAATATTTAATATAATTTTTATAATATTACGTAGTTTTTAAAAAATAATTTAAAAACAAATTAAGGAAGCACATAACAGATGTTAGGCATTTTATTACATTTTGGTTTTATTATTTTCTTATAGATGGCGCTATCAAACCTGTACTGTAGTTGTACTCCAATTCCGTGAACTGATTGATATATTATTAATGAAAAACCTTTAATGTATATAAAAATAATATATGAATGGAAAAAGCAAAAAGTATAATGTTATTAAATAATGAACAAACATTAGTGATATAATAACATTTTAAATTATAAGCTATATAGTATACATCTGACGCCATTTTGCGCCGCAATTTGAACCTATTATTATGATTTGACTCTCTTTCTAGCAAAAGCGGCTTACATAGGTGTGAAAGAATAAGCCTCACAATTCACTAGCTTTCTCCCTTTGTACCTACCTAAATTTTTATGCGAAACATTTGTAAACATGGTGGCCAGGCGATGTAAAAATTAAGTGCAAGTTGAAATAATCAGTTTTACGGTGAATTTCTAAAGAATATTGAAGTGGTTCGTTTACATTTACATTTTTTAAATGTAGTGAAGTAAAATTTATAACCTATTGAGTGTATTGAGCTCTTTATTTAGGAATATCATGTAAACGTATGCATTTATTTGGCGCCAACGTCGTTAAAAACCGTTAAACCCATTATATTTACTTCTATTGCTAAAATCCAGTGCTTATCAATAAAATATCTGTGAAATTTATTGCTTTTAAAAAGATGTGTAAAGCCAAGTTTTTAGTTACATGGTGAAATAAAACTGGTCCAACGAGTGTCGTCAGATCTGTCATTCCGACAAATTAGTATTGAAGTTGGAGGAGAAAACGATACAATTTTTTAGTTAACTGTTTAATACAGCGCTCAATATAATCCGTACTGCATTTCAGATTATCGCTATGTTTACGAATACCCAATAAGTGAAATGAAGAAATTCATAGTTCTATATTTTGGAACATCTTGACCAACCTTGAAGTAAGTACATACATCTAGCGTCATTAGACATTAATTCAGCTAGTTTATAAATTAAAACCCAAAATCTTGTATTCGCTGTAAAGATACAGATTTAAAAAACGATGTTAGGGCTAATTACGTTAGGAATACATGCCCTAGTAGTGTAATGTTTTTGTTATACAAATGGTTGTGTTTCTATTGTTGTTATTTATATCATCGTGTCATAATATTTTACATCATAAGTTGTAAAAATATAATTTATATTACAATTAGAGAAACCTAACCTACACAATTATAACACTTTGGTGTCAAATGTAAAACAATGTTATGTCAATTTAGAACTATATATGGATAAGAAATACTTTACACCCATTTAAGATATGACAGGAATCGCAACCACTCTTCTTCATTAGATTATCAAAATTTATTTCAAAAACATGTTTGTCTATAATAAATGAAAAAATATTTTTGTTGTATTCATAACTTATATTTCTAACTATTATTATAAAGTTTTTATTGGAATATTATGTTACTAAACAAAATATACAAGAAAATAATGTAATATAAACTAATTAAATATACTATTGTTTCAGAAATGGGCACAGAGGTGCCAAAAACTCAAGATTCAAGTGGTGATTCGGATTCTAATAGTGATTCCGATGTAAGTAGAACATTATGAAGATATTATTTAAAAAAATAAAGGTCTTGTTTTCTATAATACTAAGATTAAACAAAATTTTTGCTTGAAACAAATTAACATGGTCAATGACTTTAATGATACCATAATTTTGAAGTCAAAATATTCCTTATTTAATTAGGCCTTTACAACCACTGAATTGTCAAGTTACAAGAAAATAACAGAGTGTAAGTCCTACAGAAAACTACCATTGGCTTGGAAGGCAGTTCTACTGAGAAAAGCTGGTCACAAGCTAAACAATTTCTTTTATAAATATAATTTACAACAAATACAATATAATTTATGACAAATGACAATTCAGAAAAGACTCATGAGATAATATCAATAGTATTTATTTTAATGCTTTATTATCTTTATAGTAATCTTGGATATTTAACTATAAATTACAAATTTTTAGTAGCAATATTTTTTTTACATAAATGATTATTTTTAATTTACAGAACAGCAGCTCAAGTGAATCTTCAGGAAGTGATTGGAAATGTTCCGGCAATAAGCAAGCTAATAACCGGAAAGCTCAATTTTCAGTCACATCTTGTGATACTGGGCTAAAACTAAAAATTGCAGCAATTCAACCAAGAAAACCAACACCCAAAAAAACTGTTAAACCTTCAGTAAAGAAAAAAAAGAATGAAACCAAAACAAAAGAAAAATCACTAAAGAAGCTATCTGAAAGCAGCTCTAGTTCTGAATCATGCAGCAAATGTTCATCGGATTCCTCAAGTGACGATGACTTGCCATTAAAGGCTGTCAAGAAGAATCTACCATCTAAATGTTCTCCAAAAACTTTAAAATCAAGAAACATTATCAAAAGTGATAGCGATGAGGAACCCTGTGATAGTAAAGATGCTAAAATCAAAGACAAACCATCTTCCTCAAAGACTATTGTTAGTGTGAAAAAGAATAAAAGTGAAGAGATAGCTGATAATAATGCAAAGAAGGCACCGAGAAGAACTAAGGTAAGTCTTTATTTTAAGTTTTTTATTATTTACTAGCAACCTACTTGTGGCTTCTATGTTGTTCTAATAACATTATCATTTAAAAGTCAAAAAAAGAATAATTTTGTAGCAGTTTATTTATAGAATTGATTGAAATAAAACAAGTTTAAGTTTGACAAATTACCATAATGAAAACTGCATGTATATTGGCTTAACTGTTTCTGGGGTTAGCATGCACAAACACTCAGACAGATGACAGACACAAATAAAAAAAAATATTTCATGTTCTATTTCCTAGGTAGGTATTGTGCTAGGTATTAACAATAACAATTAATTTTAATGTATTTCTATCTTTATACAAATTTAGATATATTTTTAAAATTATTTGGGTAGTATTTGCAGAGTTTGTCATAAATAGATATTGGTATTATTTAGATATATTACAAAATAATATTTTATACACATAAAATAATGTTTTTTGTGAATATTAATTCCATGGACATCATGTTTACATTCATACACTAACCCCACTGTCGATTGAATAGTCTATATCTGTATATATATTCTATAGAAAGAGATATTTAGATTTTAGATATTAGCTCCAGAATTTCTGAATCTGATCCTCATCTACTAGTATTTTAAAGCATACTATGATCATTATTTTGCAAGTTATAATGAATAATTAACATAATAAATTACATTACTGTTTGTATTGTTTGATACAAACAATAAGTAATCTTGTAAAATATAATTTGCCCTTATTGAGGCTAGTTTCACCTATGGTGTTATAAAGGAAATTGTAAATACTTTTCTGGTTCAATTTTATTACTTGCAATTTGATTATGATGGGTAAGGTATAAAAAATAATAACTACACTTTCTTCGTTGTATTTTTATTCGTTGTATTAGTTTTATTTATTTAGTGTGATATACTAGCGAGCCGCTCGCGGCTTCGCCCGTTTGTACTAAGCAATTATTAATTTTCTCATCTTTCTCATCTTTACTTTCGGAATCTAATAACATTATAATTTTTCTATTTACATAATCCAGCTTATAGCAGGATAGGCAGAGGGAACTTGATGTTGCGACACTCTATTCCCATTAGAACTTCTTCCATTCTGTTCCACATTACGTAAATCGGAATTGATATTATCATATTATATGTTTAAAATTAACTTTTCTACATTAATTATTGAAAAACAAAACTACATAATGAATTAGGACCTTATATCAATATTTATATATTGAGACGTTAAGTTCCGCCACTCAGTACGCAATGCCTCCAGAAGTGAAGCTGATATAAAATTAATGTAAATTTCCTAAACAAAGGAAGGTTACTCGATTCATTATTAGATTTGATGTGAATACCTAATATTATAATTTTTGTTATAATTATCATACTAGTTTGAAAATATATTTTTAACAAAAAAACATATATTTATAAATGTTGACTATGCAATCTAGATTTTATAGTACGGTTAATATCTGTACGGCTGTACAGGAAGTACTACATTTATTTTTACTGTAGACCCGGAGGTTGTGAGTTCGATTGCCATAAGGTAGTATGAAATAAATACATACATGTTGGTGCAGTGATGTTTTATTACGTCGTACGCGCTGGTTGAGAATTCGAATCTCATTTGGAGATTTAATTATTCTTATATGTCTCTCTCTATTTTTATCTGGCCAACGCAGTGTTAAGTTCCGCCACTCAACATGTGATGTCATAAATTTATGTCGAAGTTAAAGAAAGGAATGTCTTGAATTAATTGCTTACTTGCCTTAATAATATGCAGAATTATAATAAGCGTTGAGCTGAAAAAAATATTAATGAAATAAAAAAATCACCAAAATAAATATCAAAGAGTGATCAGCTTGACTAATCAATTGGTTCTCTTATGATTTTAGATACAATGTTAAATAGTTATACATTTATTAGGAAGTATTTATATATACATGGCCACCTACCTACTTCGTAAGTACATATGATATATATGTATATACATATATGCAATGAAAACAGTTTAAGCTGCCCAATTTCTATAAGATTTACTTAAAATTTATTAGAATATTTTGATGTACATACATATTTCATGCAAGACAATGCATCATTAAGCAACGTACTACTATAAGACAAGTATCCCTCGCATACTCCTAGTCCGTTCGAGTCCCGCAAGGACCGCCTTACCGCCGCCGGCACCCTCTCAAGCAACCACACAGTGTCGTTGTAAAAGCTAGTGTTTGTAATAGCATTAACCTCAAGTGCGTAAAATACATACTTATATTTTTTTAGCTTCACGCTTTATCCTTCACATAACAGGGTAGGCAGGGGAACCTGGGAACCCAATGTAAAAACACTCCGTTCCCATTAAGACAATTCCTTTCCCTATATTCCTTCGAATTCTGGGGGGCGTTGCGTGTTGAGTGGTGGAACATAACGCCGCACTCTGCCTCGTTACCAGAGCGAGGAAATTATTAGAAAATATTAAACATTTAATACTTATATCCCACGAGAAAATTCATTTTACTAAACGTACAAGCCGCGCGCTGTAAGTATGGAACTAAAATGATTGGCTGTTGGCACTATATTAGCTGCCCACGCCTAGCTTCCAGTACTATTAACATATTATACATAGACTATTTTGATCATGACCTAATTCGTGCCATGTGACCTATTTAATGATTTAATATGCTTTTATGAAATTGCTCCGTAATATTATTTGGGTTATTTGGATGTTTTTACTCAGGACCGGACGAAATTGGACATAATATATTTTTTTATAGTTTCAAACCCCGGACATAGCAGGGTAGGTTGAGGGAACGTAGGAACCTAGTGTTAAGAAACTCCGCTCCCATTAAGATACTTTCCGTTCCCCACTTTCCGCCTAATTCTCGAGGTATTGCGTGTTAAGAAGCGGAACTCAGGTATACATAATGTAATACTAAAGGTGGTCTGTATTAGTCATATTGAATTCTGCTAAAGTGCTAACATTTTACTGCACTGAATTTTTTAATTGATTGCACTATTTTCTAACAATATCTACATTCAAGTTATACTCTATATAGGTACATATATCTGTTTAAATGTTTAAATACAAACACATTTACCTTACCTAAGTAGAAAAAAGTGTAAAGAATGAGAGTACTCAATTCTTCACGTTCCACCTTTCTTAGAGAAAACTTGAATTATCGCGGCGCGGAGGTCCTCACGCAGTGAGTATCCTTTCACTTTAAATCGTGGTAATCGTATGGTCGTGGATTTGACACCCACTCGGCCATGATATGATTTTCTTCGCTCTGGAGCTCTGCGTCTTTAGTGCGGCGTTGAGTTCTGCTATATAACGCATAATACCCCAAATTTGAACAGAAAGCGGATAACTATTCTGGTTTTCTCCGCCTATCGTACTAGGGTCGAGCTGAAAGTAATCATTCAGGATTTGGTTGAGTGACGGGTTCCAACTTTGTATCTGGAGTAGTATCATAATAACTTCTAGCGAGGGGAAGTTGAATCTAAAGTCATTGTAAACTCTTCCATCCATCCTCTTTCTACCGCGCTACGCGACGATGCATATTTTTATTTTTAAAAGAACATATATTTTTTATTGAATTGTTTGGGGCAGAGGGAACTTAGGAACATAGATTCGAATTCTTCATGCTTTGTCTCGTTACGAGAGCAAGGAATTAAAAATATGAAGTATTTCATTCTTCCGAGTGAGAATCGAACCCACAACCGTGGCGTTAAAGTTGCACGACGACTATTCGACTTTATATTTAACACTATATATTGTTAAAGAATTCATTTAAATACTGTACTCATTTGTAGTCACCTGCAATATCTTTGACCGATATTTTTTATAAAGTGACTCATTTCGTATTCCAAATGTAACTTGATACATATTTGTCGTGCGACCCGATGACATCATTAATTGCAATGTATTCCGACACGTTATGTTGGTGTTTGAGGGATTTAATTATAATTTTTAGGGTTCCGTCCCTCAAAATAGAAAAAATAGAGCCCTTATAGGATCACTTAGTTGTTCGTCTGTTAAGACCATTTATCATGAGATCGCGTGGTGTTATCAAGTCGAAGTTAATATAATGTATATTTATGGTCTATTTAAGCACAGAAAAAAAGGAAGATTCTAAGTCAACGTAAACAAAAAATATGAGCGTTTATGCATTGTTTTTTCAGTATTTTGTATGAAATTCGCCGCGTAATCAAAACCTGTTGGGTGATTCTCGTGGATCTATAGTAATAAAATTTTGCACGAAGTGGACTTTGAATAATATAAAGGAAAAAAAATTAAAAGAGAAAAACTATAAGTATTTCATAGAAAAAAAAAACCATTTCAAGTTAGCTCAAAAACTTTTATAATATTTAATAATCCTAAAATTAGTACGAAACCCTTGGCGGGCGAGTACGACACTCACTTGACCGATTTTTTTTCCATTTTTCATTCAGTGAGACAAGACTCAACTGCGTCAAGATGGCGTCGAATTTATTACACTTTTATGTATCTATACTTCCATTCTCAAGAATATTAACAACAAAACAACAAATATAAAAATCTCTGAAAATATAAGTACGTGTAGGTATAACTTGTGTTACTCTAATATTATTAAACCGGTTTATGTCGAGGGGACGTTTGTGGATGAAAGGGTTACCTTGTGCTCAAATTTAAAACGGTACCCCCCAATTTCTTTGTTGTTGTTCATCTCACTTATTTTATTGCGTAAGCACTTATTCTTGTTTACCACACATAGAGTGAAGTCTATAGGAATGGGATGATTTCATTCATAACTTCTAAAGGAACCCACCGTATAACATAACTTATTCTTTTATAATACGCACACTAGTGATGTGCCGGGGTGAGTATTTGTATAGGTTTTTAAGTTTAATAGGCGTAATAAAGTGTATCCGAAGTAGTAGGTAGACGCTTTTTAAATATGCGGTGTGAATATTGTTAAATTTTACTATTTTATATCAATAAACATATTATATTTATGTTACTATTGATGATGATTATGAATCTGGTAAATTCAATTTTTTTGTTTTTTCGTTATGTATTTTTTGTACAAATCAAAAGTATTTAAAAAAAATACAAAATTGACTTTTATTTCATATTTCATATAGTAGAGAATACAAATACATTTTTGAAATTTTTAAAAATCTGCTATATAATACATATATACTTATAGAAGTAAAGACATGTTTTGTCGCTCTTAATAAAATACTTAATAGGCGGTTAGACTCTACGATGATAATATGTTCATTTAGTCGCGATTAAATCTATTTTTCGTATTATATTATTATACTTTTTAACAATCTTAACTCACTATCTGAAGTTAGGTTGAGCTACAATAAATTTGTAAATCTTATACATTTGTATAATAATAGTTGCATAATAAGAAATAAAAAAAAAGTTATAAAAAACATCTTGAAATCGGTAATTAGATTAAATTTATTTAGATTACAATGTAATAGTTAAATTGGTAAGTGGCAACTGAAATGAATAACTGGACTCTTTTAAGGAGATATTGTATAAATATAGAAATATATGTACATGATAACATAAGTCTAGTTCTAGGTAATGTCTAAAGAAAAAAATATATATTAAAAAATGAATGTATAAGATGACAAAAGGTACGGACCATAAGTCTGTAGTGTAAGGAAGAATAAACAATACAATACATTTTTTTTTGTGGATATTTTATTATTGATAATAAAATATCCACAAAAAAAAATACAATATTACGAATTTCTATTAAAATAAAAAATTCCGCAGCATGATGCACTGCATACAAATATTGAAATAACTAGTAATCAATAGCAACACGTTGCTTTCCACGTGACTAGATGAAAATGCGCATGTCGCACATTCAGTACGTTGAGATGATATTATTATTTATTATTGTATGTATATTGTAATTGCAGCTAACATCGATCATTGTACTTTTATTTTTTTTTTAATTAAAAAAAAATTAATCAGCTTCACGCTGTATCCCGCACACACCAGGGTAGGCAGAGGAAACCTATTGTTAAGACACACCGTTCCCCACTTTCCGTCGAATTTGGGAGGCATTGTGTGTTGAGTGGCGGAACTCAACGCCGCACTTTGCGTCGACACCAGAGCGAAGAAATGGAAATATAAATTTAAATAAATATTTCATTTCCTCGAGTGGGGATCGAACCTACAACCGTCGCGTTACATTCACACCCTTGTGCAGCTGGGCCACGACTTTACCTGTAGTGTATTGTTAATTGACTTGAAGAGAAAGTTTACGTACGATCTCATTCTGTGGCCTAATTTTATATAGATATTTTTACGGTAGATTTATTTGAAAATGTATTTCGTTATGTTCGTTACAGTATATATGTTTTTGATTATTCGATTTTCCTTTTGAGATTGAGTAACTACTACCTTGTGTGTCTGATTGTCGGACTTTTGTAGGCAGGTGTGTATCTAGATTGTAAAGATATTTTCTAGGGAGGGCTTGAACTTAAATTTTCATCAGATATGTAAAGATTTTAATTTAATATAATTTTTCTTCATCTAGTACATATATTTCTTCTTTCTTTGTGCGGTTCCAAACGTCATTCTAGGAAATGATTAATTTAAAAAATATTTACAATCTAGTGTACGGCGTTGAGATCAGCCTCCCTGCTCTGTTATGAGAAGTTTGGGAGGCAAAATAATTATTTACCGTTGGTTTTCTAACACGTCCCTTTTTATTTTCTAATTATATTATCAGCTTCACGCTATATCCCGCACACTGCAGGGTAGGCTGAGGGAACCTAGTGTTAAGACACTCCGTTCCCCACTTTCTGCCGGATTCTGGAGGCATTGCGTGTTGAGTGGCAGAACTCAACGCCGCGCTTTGCCTCGACACAGAGCAAAGAAATGGAAATATAAATTTAAGTAAATATTTCATCTCATCGAGTGAGGTTCGAACCCACAACCTGTCGGTTTTACAGTCACACTTTGTATCCCTGCGCCACGACTGGCCTCAGATCAACATATGCATAAGTGGATAAACATATGCAATCCTATAATTTGTGGTGACTTTATACAAGAGCTAGCTAAGCTTTAGCGTAGCCCGCAAAATGCACGAATATATGAAACCATATACATTTTATGTTAAGAGTTACTCAATAAACCTTTTTTTGTATCCGTAAACGATTTTAAGTAAATATCTTAGGCCAATCGTGGCGCAATGGCGCAAAGTTTGACTGGTTGTGGGTTCGATCCCCACTTGTGGAAATAAGATATTTATTTACATTTACATTTTTATTTCTTCGCTCTGGTGTCGAGGCCTTCCGCACTCAACGCGCAATGCCTATAGAATTCGGTGAAAAGTGGAGAACGAAGTGTCTTAACACTAGGCTCCCTGCGCCTACCTTGAAGTGTGCGGGAAACAGCGTGAAGCTGATGTATATATTTATTTATTTTATTTGTCTTACTATAGTATTTCTATTTTCAATTATAAGAAGCAAAATAGTAGCAGGTAAATGGAGTTTTAAACTCACGCCCCAGATTGCTATTTTTACTTCGTAGTTCACACTGACTAGTGTATTGCGATAAGTGAGTCATATCATTTAAAATCGGTTCTAGAATTACCTACATATTTTGATTACTAGCAACACTTAATTATAAATTTATTTATATTTTCACTTAATATTATCTTAAGAATTAAAGTTTATTGATAACTTATCAGCTTCACGCTGTATCCCGCACACAGGAGGGTAGGCAGAGGGAACCTAGTGTTAAGACACACCGTTCTCCAGATTCCGCGTAGTAAAATGTGATTTAAAAGTTTATTTATAGTGATCGAGAATTCTTATCATTTTATAAGAATAATTTGAGGCCGTCTCCACACATGTCTGCTCTACAGGCTCAAAGGTGTGACTGTAGTGCGATAGTTGCTGGTTACATCCCCATTCGAGGGAATGAATCATTATTTATTAATATTTTCATTTATTCGCTCTGGCACCATCACCACCACCCGCCGTTAAGTTCTGCTATTGAAGACGTAAATGTTTTGAAAAAAATTGCGAAAAGTGGGTAACGGAGTGTCTTAACACTAAGTTCTCTCTGCCTACCCTGCAATGTGCGGGATACAGGGTGAAGCTGATAAGAAAAAAATAGATTAAAAAACATGTAATAATATTTGAGGCCAGTCGTGGCGCAGCGGCACGAAGTGTCACTGTAAAACCGATTGGTTGAGGGTTCGATCCCCACTCGAGGAGATGAAATATTTATTTACATTTATATTTCCTTTTCTTCGCTCTGGTGTCGAGGACAAGCGCGGCGTTGAGAGTTGCCACTCAACACGCAATGCCTCCAGAATTCGGCAGAAAGTGGGGAACGGAGTATCTTAACACTAGATTCCCTCTGCCTACCCTGCTCTGTGCGGGATACAGCGTGAAGCTGAACATGTAATAATAATAGAAACTATTATGATGAGTAGGTACATACAACTTAATATATTAGCACCGCCCACGACACGACTAATCTATGATAGGTCATTCACATCGGGTCCGAATAAAATGCTCATTGTTAGTTAGCGTTGATGGATAAAGTCTACATAGAGATTTATTGCTCCGACTTTCAGGACGCCAGTCAGTCTGAATCCTATTATTATGCCCAATTGAAATGTTCGTAAAAGAGCTCGCTTTTACTGTGTATAAATATTTTAATATATTAGTAGCTAGGATTTGTTTTGTAATGCGTTCATTACATAAATAAATGTAAAATGTGATTTTATTATTTTCTTCACGATGTATGCAGCATACAGCAGGGTATGCAACAACGGCCTAGTGTTAAGACACTCCGTTTCCCAATTTCCGCCTAATTTTAGGGGCATTGCGTGTTGAGTGGCGGAGCTCAACGCCGCGCTTTTGCCTTGGCACCAAGGAAATGATTGGAAGAAATAAAAATATGAATAAATAGCAATTCATTCACTCGAGTGGGAATCGAACCCAAATAACCGTCGCGTTACAGTTACACTCCTGCGCCACTGTGCCACGACGGCTTCATATAACTAATGTTACGGGATATATAAGCCACGATAAACCTGAGTGATAGGTGTCGTGGAGAGTAGGTCGGGGTGGTGGAGGGTAGGTGTGCAACGCGCTGCATTTAATGAAGGCGGGCTCGCGTGCGCGCGGCCTGCACTTCCGGCGCGCCCCGGGGGCGCTGCGCTTTTTCCTCGCGAGGGGCCTCCCTCGAGGAAAGCGCGACCGGTCCTCACCCGTGGAATTAAAATTTTTCACGTAAACTGGTTTCATAGCGCGTATAGTGTATAGTGTGTACAGGCTGTCGTATGGCGGCGGAGTGGGGGTCGCGAATACGCGCCGCGCCGGTCATTAGCTGGCTCGCGTCGAGGCGCGCGCGCGTACTCGACGTCTGCGTGTGCGTATGTGTACGCGACGTACGCTCAAGATCGGCTTCTAGTGTTAGTGTTTTTTTTTATAGTATAATATAATTAATTAATTTGTGAAATATATATATGTTTATATGGTATTTGGATATTATAATTGTGAAAGGATATCGTTATAAGAGTATATGATATAATTTAATGGTGAAGACATAGTTTTATCGTCGTTTAGTATTTGTTTGTTGTTTGTTTTTTTTTCATTTGTTATATTGATAATTTTTTTTTTTATATATCTTAAATTTTTTATATATTATACTATAGATAAGTAATATTTGTGTAGATTTCATTAAATTGATATTACTATTGTCATATTGTTATACGTGCTGACATCGCGACAGTTAATATCGTGCAAAACAAACAACGTGATAAGAGAGCGTGTGCCTCTGTGGCGACCATCGCCGAAATTCTCTTATCAGTCGTCAGTGTAGCCAAGGTCGCGTGTTATCACTCTCATACACGCGGACCCAATGGATTTGTTCTGTGATTGCGCGCATCACCGCAAATTAGACATTCCTCTCCGTGATAATTATTATTAGATTATTTATTGTTTATTAAAAATTGTATTGTATTTGCTTGTCGAAAATTTTTTTTTTTATAATAGAGTTATAATATTTTCTGCCATATTTATTAAAAATTTAAATTTTTAATATTAGGAACTATCTGTTGTTTATTACTATGACAATAAAACTATGTCTTGTTAAATAGAAAAATATACTCATGTAATTATTTAAATTTTATACAGGCGTGTGTGTCGATATTGAAATAATTGTTTACAAACTGAAACTGATTTTAGCGTAGCTCCGCTATGTAGATCGCGACCCAGTTGCGCGTGATTGAGGATAAAACAATATAAATAGCTCGTCAACGTTCGGACGTGTGCGAGAGCTACCGGCTAGTTAGCTAGTACGTTGGAACAGTGTGCGCGGGTGATAAGTGAGATTAGTGGTGCATTGTGATGGTGGCATGATGCGGCACGCGGCCACCTCCGCAGCCTGGACCGCTCCCGGCGAGGTGTGGGAGTACGTCAGCCAGCTCGTCAGCTCGTACCACGACCAGCATGACTGCCAGGTGCGACTACAACTCAAGACAATGTCACATGGCCTTATAACACCAATTGAGCCCAGTCGTAGCGCAGGGGCACAAAGTGGGACTATAAAACCGACTTGTTATGGGTTCGATCCCCACTCGGAGAGATGAAATATTTACTTAAATTTATATTTCCATTTCTTTACTCTGGTGTTGAAGAAAGTGGGGAACGAAGTGTTTTAACACTAGCTTCCCTCTGTCTACCCTGCTGTGTGCGGGATACAGCGTGAAGCCGTTTTTTTTATTTTAATTTAAATGCAACGTGTGTGAAAATGTGTTACAGCAAATACACCGCGATTGCACTGAAGTAGTGGTCGTTGCAAAGTCAATCTCATTAGCTGCGACGCCTGACGTGCGTACAATTATGATGTAACTTATAATGATGCCACTATATGATTAAATAGATCTAGATATGATTCCGCCGTATGTGTTACAGATGACTGTAACGCGACGGTTGTGGGTTCGATCCCCATTCGGGGGGAATGGATTATTATTTAGAAATATTGTATTTTCTTCGCTCTGGCACCAAGACATTGCAAAACATTCGGCGCAAAGTAGGGGAAGGAGTGTCTTAATACTAGCTTTCCTCTGCCTATCCTGCGATAAATGGGATACAGCGCTATTAAGTTGATTTTTTTCTCTTACACGACTGTAACAGTAATTACAAATTTTAGTTTCTTTACGCATATCTTATTTCAATATTATAACAGATTGTGTTAAAACTTACCAAACATTTAAAAAGAACTTCATCAATTATTCCGATCAAATGCTGCTTCAACTATGATATAATGTAATTGCAATGGTCCGCTTCTGTTCGTTGAACTTATTTTTAAAAGCAAGCGATAAGTGCCACGTAATAGACAGATCAAACTTGCTCCATTTGACCATGAAATGGTGATCGAGCGAGCGTGACCGCGTCGCGTGTTCGGACGCGGTGGAACATACGTCGGTGTGGATACCAGCGAGTAGCGGGCCTCGTGGAAAATGTTTATATTTCTTTAATATTTATTTATTTCATTTAATTAACGGTTTAGATAGGTAATTTCTCAATCTTTTTTATGTAATTTTCAATGAGAAATTCAAAAATCGTTGATTTGCGTTGTTTGTAGGACTGAAAAGAAATGCATCGTAGCAGTGATAACTGTTGCGCTTCTTTTTTTTTTAAATATCAGAGAAAGAGAGAGAAAGAGAAAGTTGTAATACTCGATTCTTTATTTTTCCACGTTTCAACGAATGTGTTGGATTGTGGAACTAATTATGGGGATCAAACCCACAGCCCTTGTTTGTACTGCCCAAGCGGTCACATTGAAATCAAGAAATATTCCAAACAAATACGTACATAACTTGTTTTCAATCATAAAAGGTAAAGAATACATCAAAATATTTTAAATAAAAATACATCACTTATTGGTATAATGTCCATGTCACTGATCGATTCAAGGTTGTTTTGTTTTAACGGCTATTCATAACGTCACTTCACATCTCGATTATATCGTGCGATATATAAAATGTAGTCCTACTGAATATCTTATTGTTCGCGGCGTCGCCGTCGTACTTGTTTATTTTGTAATTGCTATAAATCAATTTCAAGATATTACTCCTTTTTTTCGCACACAGCAGCGTAGGCAGAGGGAACCTAGTGGTATGACACTCCGTTCCCCACTTTCTGCCGAATTCTGGAAGCATTGCGTGTTGAGTGGCAGAACTCAACGCCGCGCTTAACCTCGACACCAGAGCGGAGAAATGGAAATATAAATTTAAGTAAATATTTCATCTCCTCGAGTTGGAATCGAACCCACAACCAGTCGTTTTTACAGTCGCACCTCGTGCCGCTGCACCACGACTGGCCTCTTTTTTTTGTGACCGATGGATGCGTAGTGACTAATGAATCTATTAATAATCTTGTTTCCGACTCTTAGACATTTGTCGTTACCACTCCCGGTGGGTAATGGTGGTTTTTTGCTGTATAACTAGATCATTATAAAAGAAAATGGTGGAATGTAACGTGCGGCGGACCCAAGTCTCTCAACTGATTGATGTACGTCGCCGTTAAAGCCCCTGTTGATTTTATCTTGGTATCTAATAGCTTTAACGAGATTACGGTACCCTTCCAGTTCAATTTACATCTCTTCCTGATCATTATCAGATCGATCGACGCTATCAATGTTTACAACTTACGTTTGATGCAACGGACGGCGGTTTAATAAATTATAAAATCAAATCAAAATCAGCTTCACGCTGTATCCCGCACGCAGCAGGGTAGGCAGAGGAACCTAGTGTTAAGACACTCCGTTCCCCACTTTTTGCCGAATTCTGGAGGCATTGCGTGTTGAGTGGCAGAACTCAACGCCGCGCTTAACTTCGACACCAGAGCGAAGAAATGGAAATATAAATTTAAGTAAATATTTCATCTCCTCGAGTGGGAATCGAACCCACAACCAGTCGTTTTTACAGTCGCACCTCGTGCCGCTGCACCACGACTGGCCTCTTTTTTTTGTGACCGATGGATGCGTAGTGACTAATGAATCTATTAATAATCTTGTTTCCGACTCTTAGACATTTGTCGTTACCACTCCCGGTGGGTAATGGTGGTTTTTTGCTGTATAACTAGATCATTATAAAAGAAAATGGTGGAATGTAACGTGCGGCGGACCCAAGTCTCTCAACTGATTGATGTACGTCGCCGTTAAAGCCCCTGTTGATTTTATCTTGGTATCTAATAGCTTTAACGAGATTACGGTACCCTTCCAGTTCAATTTACATCTCTTCCTGATCATTATCAGATCGATCGACGCTATCAATGTTTACAACTTACGTTTGATGCAACGGACGGCGGTTTAATAAATTATAAAATCAAATCAAAATCAGCTTCACGCTGTATCCCGCACGCAGCAGGGTAGGCAGAGGAACCTAGTGTTAAGACACTCCGTTCCCCACTTTTTGCCGAATTCTGGAGGCATTGCGTGTTGAGTGGCAGAACTCAACGCCGCGCTTAACTTCGACACCAGAGCGAAGAAATGGAAATATAAATTTAAGTAAATATTTTATCTCCTCGAGTGGGAATCGAACTCACAACCAGTCGGTTTTACAGTCACACCTCGTGCCGCTGCGCCACGACTGGCCTCTATTTAATAAATTATAATTCCATCAATATATCCTCGTTCGCTAAGTATTGTTTCGTTATACGCTATTGTAGCGCGCCTCTCGTTGCGGACGACTTTAATGACCGATTATGCAATACGTTAGCTCCATCTAAAGATGGCGGTGATTCAATGCGCACTTTGCTGATAAATGTGAAATATATGCTTGTATTTCTGTATTAATTTCATCTTTGAGCTTTCATTTAGTAGAGAGTAGAGAGAGAGAGAGAGATAGAGATAGAGAGAACGTATACATATATAACAACCATCGCGTTTATTTAGTTTTTAAGGTAGAGTTACATATAACATAGAATACTAAACAATCGATTGTATAATTAGGCACCGTAAAAATCCAATTTGCAAAATTGAGTAAAACTTTTGGATCAAAATTTAAATAAATGTAAACTGTGTTCTTAAATATATTATTTTAATATATAATAAGAGAAATTAAAAATGTTTTCAGCACTTAAACACAAATCGGGATTGTATTGTTTTATAAAGTAAATATTGATTAAAGTATAAAGAAAATTATAACCGAAAAGGCGACATGGATCTTTTTTATTCAGTCATAAATCAAATATGTGATTCATATTTTTGGGTAAATTCAAAAGAATCATTTATGAGAGTAAAATTAATTATTTATTTCTAAATATTATCCGAATATAATTTTTCATTACAATAATTTCTTCTATGTATTTTACAAACATAATATTCCCAACATTTATAAGTAGAGGTGCGTTACAACACTTGCGCCAGCGCAGCTCGAACGCATCGCTCGTATTGCATTTTGCGGTGTTTGACGAGTGTTGAATTTGCAGACGCGCTTATGACGGCGGCGGGAGGAGATGGTGACTTAAACCGGTTGGACACCTCCAGCGCGGCGACATTTTGGTGACATCCGCAAAAAATGCACGAACACATGCACCATTTGGCCATCGTTAATTTATTCCTCGATTTTCAAGTTCAATGTTGAAATGATCATTTCTAAACGTTGTATCGTCAGACAATGCATTCAATTCCCTTCTGCTCGCTCGCTATTCGAACCGGTTGCATTCTTGTTTGCGTATCTAGTGGGTTTGTGTCTTTCGCGTATTGAAGATCAATTATATCGATATCTTGCCAATGTACAACTGTTACTGTAAAATCGATATTTTACCATTCGATTATTATAATTGTTATGTTGAGGCAAGTCGTACCGCAGGGGCACAAAGTGTGCCTGTACATCGACTGGTTGTGGATTCGATCCCCACTCGAGGAGATGAAATATTTATTTACATTTATATTTTCATTTCTTCGCTCTGGTGTAGAGGGGAAAGCGCGGCGTTGAGTTCCGCCACTCAACACGCAATGCCTCCAGAAATTGGTGGAAAGTGGGGAACGGAGTGTCTTAACACTATACAGCGGGATACAGCGTGAAGCTGAAAAAAAAAAATATTTTATTAAAAATGATGTACAATAATTATGGTTAGTGCCACACGAATACTACATCGTACGTACGAAAGTTGCGTAAAGCGAGACAGGTAAATGTGAGGGAATGCAGTTTGATTGTGACTGAGGAGGTTCGACACGTCCGCGCTCGCACTTGGCCGCATCGATTAAATTCACCATTACCGGCTGCATATATTCAATCGGTTTCTTTTATAAGTAATTCGCCTTTTGTATTAATAAACGCTTTCAATCGGGATCCTCGTGTGCCAATTAAATATTTATGGGGGCCTTCTACTGTATTTAGCGGTGTCTCTCAGGGTTTTATAGTCTTGTTTTACGAGATTGCATTTCTCGTCTCGTTGGGAACCCATCAACCAACGATACTTATGTAATTGTTTAATTTTAAAATTATTTTTGTAGCTTCATTTTAGTTTTCACCGTAAAAAAATATCATCCACAGTCGATGAGAGAGTAAATAAATAAGTAAATGATAAATTTCGGAACATTGTGATTTTTTGGTGTTATTCTAACACGCAATAATCATTGTTTCCACTGAAAGCGATTATTGCGTATTAACATCGCGTCAAGTATAGGTGCGCTGGGTATCGGGATAAGCCGGTCCAACGGCCATCTTAACTTTACGTCGTTTAATAAAGCCCCTGCGACAACTGCACGCCTCAATAGGGCTGACAACGATGATATACCTGTTTGCATAAGAGTTTGTCCGAGGCCCATTGAAAATAAATTGTCGGCTATCAGCCATATATTTACGATGTACACGCATATGTTTTATATTTATTATATTAATTAGGTTTTTCACACATTTCTCGTCTATACTTAGTGTTATAAAAGTGAAATGTATGTTTGTTAATTCAGTTTCGTTTTTCACAGGAACTTTTGGTTCGATTTAATAAATTATGATTTCGATATAAATAATTCACTTATTTAAAATGGCCATTGTGTACCTAACACAAATTTTGTTTTATGTCACTTAACTGTTTGCATTAACAGAAGCCGCAGGAAAAAGTCAATTATTTATATATATATTTTATAAATAGTTCCGTTTATTTGTTGTTGTTTCTGTCGCTCGTAAAATATATAAGTTTATTTTTACATATTTTAATCAACTTTTACATTTAGATTTGTATCTTGTAAGATCAATACCTAATCTAAATTCTAATCCTACCACATTTCAAAATTCACATGGTCAAGATTCCAGCCCTAAGCTCTTGATCGGGTAATGCAAAACGAGACCCGGGAATAAATCGTTTACATTACATGGTTGTCGGCGTAAACTGGTCTCAGTGCTCGCGGCGCGGCGAGATGTTGCGGAGGTAGGAAGCCATCGGCACCTCCACGCCGTCGTGTAACCATGTGATCTCTTCAATCAATTAAATAAACGCAAACTCGCTAAGTCTGAGAGCGATCTTGAGATGCCGTTTTCATTCATAGTTATGTAATTTATGAATGAAGTGAAATCAAGATCGATTTGAGAGCGGTTTATAAATACTTGCTTAAGTAAAGATTCTATGATGCACATTAACATCTCAAGTAAATAAACAATTGTACCACGCACAGTATTTGTGTACTCCTGTGGTTACCGCACCACAGCCTACAGCCGTGCAGTGGTCGTGGTCTTATCTCACCATTAGAGTTATTACCGGTCGGTATCTCGCGCATCGCGCACCGCTTCGATTGTTTCCGAACCAGCCGCAAAGCCGGGCGCGCCATGCTGTAATTGACCACTGTTTACCTCCGCAGCGAAGTCTTATTTTATGTATTTTGTAGGTACTTTGTGGTCGCAAAGTTTATAATATATTTAATGTAACAAGGAAGTATTTTAATTTGGTGTAGGTTTTGTTCGTTTGTACCGGTTACCTTGAAGTGTTTGTTGCTACTTACTTTTATTATAATAGTTCTTATTATTGTTATTATTATAGATACAACAATAGGAACATTTGTTATTTATTATTTTATTTATATACATGTTTTTAATTAAAAAAACTATTGAGATATTATGTAGGTGCAAGTACACTAAGGTGGTATAAAATAAAATGGTAATAAAAAGTAAATAAAATAATGTAACATAAACTGAAAGTTACCTATGTGATTCTATTCATAAAAAATATTCGTGTTTTTATTAAGATTTCTCATATAAAAAACCTATTTAATAGCTTTCAAAGTGTAAGAATTGTGATGAATGATACGGAATCCATCCTCCGATAGAGCTAGATGTTTACTGCCCACGCGTCTCTCAAGTTCAACCATAGTTCCTTGCCATGTCACTTATCATTAATCGTAATAGTTGGTGACGCAAAATTATCTGCTTCACGCTGTATTCCGCACACTGCAGGGTAGGCAGAGGGAACCTAGTGTTGAGACACTCCGTTCCCCACTTCCTGCCGTATTCTGGAGGCATTGCGTGTTGAGTGGCAGAACTCAACGCCGCGTTTGTCCTCGACACCAGAGCGAAGAAATGGAAGTATAAATTTAAGTAAATATTTCATCTCCTCGAGTGGGGATCGAACCCACAACCAGTCAGTTTACAGTCACACTTTGTGCCCCTGCGCCACGACTAGCCTCCAAATTATCCATATATNTTTAGTTATATACGTATGTAGTCTCGGAGCGTCCTTGGATGCATCTCCTCAATTAGTGGGGGCGGTGATCGGAACCGTCGTATCCGCGTGTGTCGCGTGGGAATGCGGTACCCTCTACCTCCCTTTACCTCACAAACAAAGCGCTGCCGTACGAAATATATTCTTTGATCCTTGGTACAAACGTCTGCATTAAGCCTCCGGTCTTCGTTGTACTAAGATGCATTTTTTTTTCTTCTTTTCCTGTAAGTTGGTTACATGATGGAAATATGTATAATATAATTTTTTTTAAATTATTTTTCTCATATCGATATTTCCAGGCATTGCGTGTTGTGTGGCGGTATTTAATACCACGCTTTGTCTTGTTAACAGAACGAAGAAATGAAAATATTAATAAATAATAATAATTCGTTCCCCCGAGGGGGTACCGAACCCACAATCATTGTGTTTACATGTCGTGCTTGTACTGTATAATCAACTTAGCGTTAAATTTATTTATATATTATAAAAATAAAAATAAATCAGCTTCACGCTGTATCCCGCACACAGCAGGGTAGGCAGAGGGAACCTAGTGTAAGACACTCCGTCCCCCGCTTTCTGCCGAATTCTGGAGGCATTGCGTGTTGAGTGGCAGAACTCAACGCCGCGCTTTGCCTCGACACCGGGGCGAGGAAATGGAAATATAAATTTAAGTAAATATTTCATCTCCTCCAGTGGGGATCGAACCCACAACCAATCGGTTTTCCAGTCACACTTTGTGCCACAGCGCCACGACTCATCTTCATCAACTTAAGCGTTAAATTCATTTATATAAAGTTTCCATAATATGATACAAAGATTTTCGACATGTATTTTCTATTTATATATATAAGCAGTGGTTTGTTTGTTTATCACGTGGTTTTTGTTGTGATAATTTGTGGTGAGTTCAATTATCCTGTATAATTGTTGTAATGTAATTAAATTGTTAATTATTTAATTGTTGTTTACAATTGAATTAATATTTATATAAAATATCATAAATTAATACACTATTGCGTAATAATAAAAACAAAACAACTTATGAAACGAATATGTTATTATTTTTAAAAAACGATTTTTATATCTATTTAAAGTATATATATTTTTTGTTTAAAATACATACAATATAAATACATATAATACATATATCGATTATAATTATTTATTAAGTAATATATTATGTATTAAGTAATATATTATAACGGCTTACACAAATGATATAACTTATACCAGGTCAGGTATACGGCCTCGACTGATTGTAGGTGCAACTTTATGATCACATGCTTCTGCTCGCTACCATTGTTCTAATAGGCCCTCGGCCCTCCTCTCGCACCCGATACTGACCGCCTTGTTACAGACTCGACTTTCTCACATTGCTATTTTATTTTATTTATAAGAATTTTAATATTATATATATATTAAATATATATTTTTTATGGACATTTATATTTTGTATACTTACTTAGTCTTCCTTATTTACTTTTAAATGTTATTATACTTTACGATTTAGTAGACATCTTTAATTGTATATTTTATATTAATGAAAGAAAATTAGCAATTCTATATACATTTCAAAGTCAGCCCGGAGTGCAGACAACGGTGATCGTGCAGCGTCTATCCAAGTCAATTAATCTCGAAACATTTCTCTCTGTGACTTTTGACGTGCCGTCCCGATTTTGTGCCGCACTGACGAGGCACGGCAATATTTTACACATGATTAGAGCGGCGCTCGCTGGCACTGTATGGGTAAGCAAATTGCGGCGAACGCGACGCGCAGTCACGATCTGAACCCCGCGGGAACCCGGGGGGAAAATTTCTAGAGAATTCCAAAGTAAACGCTACAACCGATATTAATAGGTTTATCGATGTTTATACGTCGTTTTGATAGGCGTTTTTTATTGCGGCACCCGTGAGTAGTGTAATTTATTCCATATGTTCTGAAACAATCTCTACTAATAACCTTATTTGAATACGAAACGTTTCATTACTATTAATATATTTTTCCCAAAGATGTGAGACGATTTTTACTATGGTATGTTTTATTTGGATCGAGACTTTTCAAGTCGTTGGTTATTCAAATTAGACAGCGTACCTCGTCCGATTATATCGCGTAACGGATAAGGAAGTTGTGGTTTGCTATCTTGTCATCTTCGGGAGTACTGGCAGTACGTCGTGAGCGCTGTGCATAGTGCGGCACTCCATTACAATCAAATTATACAAAAATTTTATAAATAAATCAGCTTCTCGTTGTATCCTGCACACAGCAGTGTAGGCAGAGGGAACCTAGTGTTAGTACATTCAGTTTCCCATTTTCAGCCGAATTTTGCAATCATTGCGTGTTGAGTGGTTGAACTTAACGGTATTAAATTTTTCATTCATTTCATCGAGTGGTAATCAGACCCGTAGTGGGTTTGATTCCCACTCGTTTAGAGTCACACACTGCGCCACGACGTCCAGGCCTCTAACAAACTATACATTTGTATAAAATATGATTTCTCGTTGCCCGTTAAGTTGTTACTCCCTTTCCACAATGCTGTTAAGAAAGCAACCAGTTCTATGGCTAGCTTTCATGCGATTACCGCTTATCGCCAATCATTATTCCCCGTTGTAAGAATTGGAATGCTGAATCAGTAATGGT
Organism: Heliconius hermathena; assembly: GCA_013403705.1. NCBI lineage: Eukaryota > Metazoa > Arthropoda > Insecta > Lepidoptera > Nymphalidae > Heliconius > Heliconius hermathena. The sequence continues at coordinate 253,714 of JAAIXJ010001742.1, forward strand.
AGTTAAATAAGATAAACTAAAATGTGAAATTTATTTCTACTGTACAGTTTATATATAGGGTATAGGTACTAAAAAAAACAGTTTCACGCTGTGTACAGCAGAGTAGACAGAGGGAACCTAGTGGTAAGACACTCCGTTCCCCATTTTGCACCGAATTCTGTTATTAAAAATTTTATTTTTTAAATTATTAATTTTGAGTAGACTTAAAATATAATTCTTGTTTCGACCAAGGCAACTTTTGAAACAGGTATATCATTGTATTACTAACACGCTTACCCTACTTTGGAATATATTAAATGGGTGTGAGTGGTTATTTGTATTATTACATGAATTTTTCGTCCATTCGGCACCCTAATATATGCCTTAATTAGTTTAGTCGAGATTGGGTTTGTGATCGAAGAAACGATAGCGGCCGCCTAAATCTGAGTCATGGGCGCCGGCGCGGTTGGCAATTACAGTTTTATAAATACATATAATATGCATTTGTATCACCTACGGGCAGGTGGTGACAAATTGGATGCAACTTCTGTATATTTTGATTCAATTTAGTAAAAAATGTATTTGGTTTATGTAGTAGATAGAATTGTGGTGCTCGTGGCATAGCGTGTGATTGGTAAAGCGATTCGATTCCACTCGAGGGAATGAATTGTCTAATATTTTTTTTTCCTCATTCCGGTGACAAGACAAAGCTCGGCGTTAAGTTCTGCCACTCAACACGCAACGTCTCAAATATTCGACGGAAAGTGGAGAACGGAGTGTCTTAATATTAGGTTCCGTTTGCCTACCTTGATATAACAGCGTGAAGGTAAAAATAAAGTATTATATATATATATATATATATATATATATGTATATGTATATATATATGTATATGTATATATATATGTGTGTGTGTGTGTGTGTATATATATATATATATATATATATATATATATATATATATATCATATTTCCCTGATAATATTAATAATTTACATATTAAATAGCACTCTTACTAGTTACTGAGATAATTATTTATAAGAAGTCAATAGGTTAGTCGGTAACCATATCACTTGGTGTGGTGTGCATCGGTGCATGCAACTCGAAACAGGGGCCCTTCTGCCGCCATTAATGCTTATTACAAGCATTAATTTAATTACTTAAAAAAATATGTGTTGTTTCAACCTTTTTTGGGTTTTTATTATTCAAAATTCTTTTTATTTATATTTGAAGTATTCCAAATGTTATAGTTAAGTATACAAAATTTTATCGATTTACATCGACTTGAAGTAGTTTGTAGATGTATCAGGAACCCGAGGCTATATACTAAACAAGGAGAGAGAGACTTATAGGGTCGAATTTTACCATGTCTTGTTACATGTTATCCTGACCGAGTGCTTGTTAGTGCTGGTGCGCAGGAGTGCGCTACTTGAATCACGTCGAAATACAATATTTACTACACGTAAAGGCCTCGTTTTGAAACAATTTGCTAAATTATTTAATGATTTTGATATTTTCGTTGTAACTGCCTATGTAATTTTGTTGTCAGTTTTGTGACAAATAGAATTGACTTTAGTCTTGACATAAAGGTCGTAATCCTATATTGTAGCTATATTTTAGAAAACTTTAGAAATAAGATGGTTAATGTAATATATATGTGAGTTCATATTTTGTGACGCAGGGGCACAAGTGTATCACTGTAAACTCGACGGTTGTGGGTTCGATCCCACTCGAAGAGATGAACTTTTTGATGATTAAATATCTACTTAAATTTATATTTCCATTTCTTCGCTCTGCTGTCGAGGCAAAGCGCGGCGTTGAGTTCTGCCACTCAACACGCAATGCCTCCAGAATCCGGCAGAAAGTGGAGAACGGAGTGTCTTAACACTAGGTTCCCTTTGCCTACCCTGCTGTGTGCGTGATACAGCGTGAAGCTGATTTGATTTTATGCAAAATACGAAGTCTATTGTCCCGTTTAAACTTTATAGCTATTACGAATTTTAAAATGACTACCACGTTTAATTAAATTTAACTTTTTGTTATAAAAAGAACAAATTGTCGACTAGATATACTTGAACGTGTAGTGCCTCTCTACATTAATGGTATTAAAATTACAAGTTGCTTAGTGTATACGCGGTAAAAAGTGCACTTTTTGTCGCGAGAACCAATGTCATATCGTAATTATTTTTATTCTGTAGCCTTTTTTTTATTTGGATTAAATTTAATATGACATATATTTTTTGTAATTTTTTTTATTTAATATTTATTTTTGTAAGAAACAAAATATTACTAGGCTGTATGATATGCTTTTTTTTAAAGCTTCCCGCTGTATCGCGCACACTGAAGGGTAGGCAAGGGAACCTAGTGTTAAGACACTCCGTTCCCCACTTTCTGCCGAATTCTGGAGGCGTTGCGTGTTGAGTGGCAGAACTCAACGCCGCGCTTGTCAGACACACCAGAGCGGAGAAACGGTGAGAACTCCAAAGAAATGGAAATATAAATTTAAGTAAATATTTCATCTCGAGTGGGGATCGATCCCACAACCAGTCGGTTTTACAGTCACACCTTGTGCCCCTGCGCCACGACTGGCCTCATAATGTGATTTCTTTTGCAAATATTTATATATTTTTTTTCATCTAATTGTTGTTGATGCCTAAGCTATACAATACATACATATGTAGGAAATTTTAAAGGTTGAATAGAATAAAAAGAATATATTTTAGAACGCAAGTTTCTAAAATTGCATCATGTTCCTTTTGTTTTGATGTGTTGCTAAAGTGATTCGATGGAGATCGTAAATAATATCATGTTTTTATTTTAGTGTCTTAGTAGGTACTTACTTGTATTCAAGACGCGACAGTGTGACATCACGTCTCACGAATGTACCGCGAGGAGGTATTTTTTTTATTGAAATTATTATTAAAATACATATATTATAAGGAACAAGAAACGTATAAATTTTTTTACGTAGCAGAATTTGAACCTGCACTTCTTGGCAACCGTCCAATTTTTTATACGTTTCTAAAAAAGTATAAGAAACAAGGGGAATAAATTCCCGAATAAAACCAGCAAGTGATGCGTTTTAATAAGATATAATTTGTTTGTCCGTGTAATTGAATGAACAGTGTTTGGTAGTTGGCTCAATAAGTCACTTAATACTTTTAACAAGCTGATTGTTAGCTTTGTACGATTCACACATATATGATAGTGGGGAACCGAGTGTCTTACACTAGGTTTCCTCTGCCTACCCTGCTGTGTGCGGGATACAGCGTGAAGCTGTTTTTTTTTATATATGTATATTTGGCAATAGTAGTTCGAGCGAGTTAACGACGCCACGACCAGTCGTGGCGCAGGGGTACAAGCGTGTAAAGGCGACTGGCGGTGAACGGAAATGTCTTAATGGGACGGAGTGTCTTAACACTAGGTTCCCTCTGCCTACTCTGCTGTGTGCGGCATCCAGAGGGTGGCTAAATAAAAACTTCACGTTTAGAATGGCTTGGCACTCGGTCAAAACTGTATTATTTTAATGGCTAGTTGAAAATTTTACAAGCATTTCGCGCTATTAATATTGAGTTTAACATATACTCATGTCATTTAATATATTATATTTATGTGGGGCTGTTAACAAATCGAATGTATTATATTATAATATTTCCTGTTCTTAAAATAAAGTCACTAAAGATTTTTTTTTATCTTAAGGCTATTCCCCATTTAGCAGGGCAAGCAGGGTAGCCGAACTTGGTGGAACCCAACGCCACGTTTACCTTTGTACCAGAATTAGAATATGAAAATATTAAAAGATAGAATTATTATTTATTCCTTTGCCTCGATTGGGAATCGAACCCGCAACCGTTGAGTTACACTCATATCCTTGTGCCACAATGGCCTACAAGGAACAAAAAATGCAAAAACATTACACAATTTCAATTTAAAACATATATTTTAACACTTTGATGGAACGAATAAAGCCAGATACAATTTAACGTGCGCCCGTCGATCAGATAACATGTGTTTTATTTGTGAATTGATGATCACACCAGTTTGGCAGCCCCATTAGACTTTTTTTGCACTACTTGCTCAATCACTGGCATTAGTGACGGTTATTTAATTTAGTAGGGAGTTCAATTATCAAGAGTATTTATTATTCGGCTTTGATTGTTACGTTAATATCTTAATCTGTTGTCTTAATATGTTGTTTGTTTAAATTGTATAATATAAAAATAGGTTTATTTTTTTTTTAGGTTCACAGGAAATTCCGCACATTGTAGGATAGGCAGAGGGAATTAGGGAACCTAGTGTTGTTAAGATTTGCCGTTCCTGATTAACTTTTCCGTTCTCTATTTGCCGCCGAATTCTCGATTGTATGAGTTTCGGAACTGTTAGGATAAGGAAATTAAAATATTAAATATTTAATTCCCCCGAGTGGGAATAGAACTCACAACATCCAACATTTCCCAAACGAAAATGGTGACGTGTTGAGTAGAGGAACCAGCAACCAAGTACTCATTTCAAATTTTCCCTATTAGAATGTAGGCTTTACTTTAACCAAATATACAATTTATTTTACTTCCGTTGTTATGAAAACAACTTTTGTTTGAACAAAATTTATAACACTATAGTATTATAGTTAATATCACGCGTTTCAGATAGTATTAAGTTGCGGTTTGTAGACGCGACACTTCGTGAACACGCCTCTCGAACAATATTTAAACCGCAGCCTGTCTTCATGTTATAATCTAACTGAATAGGTTATTGTTGTATACATTTTTGAATTTTAAAATATTATTTTTTATATAAATATAAATAAAATATGAAAATTTTATTACTTACTTTATGTTGGTGCTCTAGCTCACTACCCTGCAGAGGGTTGTCAGAGGGAGTCTAGTGCTAAGGCACTCTGCTTCCCACTTCCAGTCGTATTCTGGAGGGATTGTGTGTTAAATGGTGGAATTTAATGCCGCATTTTGCCTTTGACACATTGGTATAGTAAAATCATTTATTTACATTACCAGGTGGTGGTAATTTAGTTACATACCAGGTAGGCCAGTCGTGGCGCAGGGGCACAAAGTGTGACTGTAAAACTGACTGGTTGTGAGTTCGATCCCCACTGGAAGAGATGAAATATTTACTTAAATGTATATTTCCGTTTCTTTGCTCTGGTGTCGAGGACAAGCACAGCGTTGAGTTCTGCCACTCAACACGCAATTGTAACTGATATCCCAAACTCCTTTGAAAATATTATTTAATAAATAATGCCTTGGCTCGTGATGTGTCTAGTGGTTAGAATCGTTTATAGTTGTGATCGTGAAGAACCCAAAATCTTTTAGAGATTCAGAGGTAACAGTATTAAGAATTCCATATTATGCCATTAGAAGGTATCGCTTTAATAATATATTCAAAGGTGTTTGAGATATCAGTTACAGTTCAGTTATT
>JAAIXJ010001742.1:259269-307757 GCA_013403705.1 Heliconius hermathena
ATGTCAACGACCAACGCCAGACAAGCATAGCTTACGTACCGCGAGCGTACTGCGAGACGGCGTCAGCCACGACATAGTTAATGTCGCTATAACAGTTCGCATAAGCCCATCACGTCAGCTTCCGCGACGTCAAGCAACATTCAATATCATAACATTGGTCAAAGGTCACTTGGATCCACAATATGTGCCGCCCCTACACATATATTGCCTTTATAAGAAATTCGATCCTAAAAGATCGTGCCATCATAGGCTTCAAATTATTATATTATATTTATAATATACTTGGTACGAGTCTTTATGTACATCATACTTATTAGTACCGTAGTACTTAAGAGTTCGACTCGACCGCTGCCTTCCAGCATCACCACCACCTATATAGACAGAACGACGGTCGCGACACTCGGGACGACAATACACGAACTCGTCTCGATTAATATTTTATTTTATTTATTTATTTTTAATTTATACCCAAGGTACATACTGTTACACAATGCCTCCAGAATTCGGCAGAAAGTGGGAAACGGAGTGTCTTAATACTAGGTTCCCTCTGTCTACCCTGTAGTGTGAAGCTGATTTATTTATTTTTCTTTTGATACGATTTCAAATCATAGATTTTGACATGGATCGCTCGAGGGTAAAATAATAAGGCATCGAAGATTGGCAGCCATATCGACATTCTGTCAGTTTGTAGTGTACCCACTTGCACCAAATGTCAATATCATGACGACAACGACTCTAAGATTACGTACTCGGTTAAGCAACTGTGTAATTATTGTGTGCATTTTGAACCAGCCATCCCAATCAATAAAAACGTTTATATCTTTAGCATAAATAAATAAATAAAAGCAATTAAAGACTCCGATGTGTCGACCTCTCGTACACTCTCCTGACTGGTAGTCCTTTTGTCCTTGTCCTTATTTCTTTTCTTTTTTTTTGTTTTTAGATCCGCAACGGGCTTTGTTGATGTGATGTGTATTTGCATACATCCTTGAGTCCACGGTAGCCTTTTATTTGAAAGAGTGACTGCATTAAGGTATACCTACTTAACGTGACCATTCTTCATTTGGCTTAAGACGGGACGTTTTAGAGTGGTTTAGAGATGTACTTTCGTTTTTTTAGGATAGCTTTAATTTTTCTAGACGTCTGATAGTGTTTTCGTTTTTTTAAGTATAATTAATAATTCAATACATTTGTTTTTTGTGGACTATTCCATTGCGTTACATATTAAAAATAGCATACTGCGATAATGCGATATTCTACAGATCAGGTGGTCTGTTTCGGGACACCGGGACACACAAGCAAAAAACGGGATTGTCCCGTTCAAAACGGAACGTCTGGTCACGTTAGGTATACTGTACGTCGGCCGTCTTGCAGAGACAAAAATATTGGTAGTAATTGTTTACCATTTGCTCAAACGCCGTGAACTAGCCATATGCCACAAAAAAATCTTATTCAGACAATGAGTTTCGCACATTCGACTTGTCGAGGTGATTGAACCTCTATAGTCCATAGTTTTTGTTAGTACCTACTTCGCCAATACAAAAAGTGATTCAAATAAACTGAGTGAAGCGCTAATATTTGACGTGAGCACGATTATTTAGAACAATTGTTCTGAGGCAATGTCTCATATAGAACATGTGGCAGACATCGCGCGGACCTTGAATCTACACATTTTCGATTTGATTTTTTTTATTTCGTATATATATATATATATATATATATACGATATATATATATATNATATATATATGTATATAATCTGCTTAGAAACTATTGAATTTGTTGTCGCATTACATTTGTAAAGCTTTAGTTTTTTATCTGTTTCAATAAAGAAGTGAATATTCGTTTTTGTCAAGTTCTATATATAAAACTTATAATGTTACTATTTTGAAATTGATTCCTTTTTTTTGAATCGAATCAAGTAAGTGAATATTAATAAACTAAGAGAACAAAACGATTTATGGGGATTACAGTCCGATCGATGTGTATCGCGAATAATAAATAAATCGAGACAGAAACGAGATGTGTCTGGGGAGAAATAATAAGAGGCGATCGACGGCGATCGTCTAGCAAGTAGCAACCAACGTCCTTGAGTGCAGGAATCCTTGATGAGTACAATCAACCGCCACCGGATAGCCGCCTCCATTCAGGGCTGCCAATTAATGTTGTAACCTTTAAACGTGTTTGCGAAGAGTCAGCAACAGCTTCTTAAATTGTTAATATAATAGCAAGAATGGCTGTTTTGCTTTGTCAATTACTTTACACATGTTATATATATTTTTTTAAAGTTAAAATTTAGGGAGCTATCGTGGTGCATAGGCACTAGTTTTGCGTTCGTTTCCCATGGCAAAAGCGCGGCGTTAAGTTCTGCTATTCAACACACAATGCCACGAAAATGCGGTTGAAAGTGGGGAACACACTGTCTTAACACTAGGTTCCATCTGCCTATCCTTCTATATGCGGGATACAGCGTCTACTTTTGTATCTCTATCGTCGGAGAATCATCTATGCAATTAATAAAACTACTTTTTGTGCATATCGAACCCATGTATTTGTCATACAACCCTGTGCTAATAATGAGCTAATATAAGCACCTATATATACCTAATGACAAAAAACCAAAATTGAAAATAATCAACTATCAACGGTGTGGTTCGCGTCAGCCGTTTTAATGCGGGCTATCCATACATGTAAACCGGTGATTATGTGCATTGCGATAAGATTACTTTATCTTGGTACTTGTTCCAATCTCAATCTCGACCGTGTAAATAGCCAAATTTAAATATCTACAGTAGTAGTACAAACTACCTAAAATCAAATTTAAAAAATCTAAATCAAATCAGCTTCACGCTGTATCCCGCACACAGCAGGATAGGCAGAGGGAACCTAGTGTTAAGACACTCCGTTCCCCACTTTCTGCCGAATTCTGAAGAAATGGAAATATAAATTTAAGTAAATATTTCATCTCCTCGAGTGGGGATCGGACCCACAACCAGTCAGTTTTACAGTAACACTTCGTGCCGCTGCGCCACGACTGGCCTCAAAAATAAATTGAGAAGCACTTATTGTTTAGAAGCATTTTTTTTTAATGGTGAGAATGGTCGAGTGAATTACAGAATAATTATAGGTACAGCGACAGGTATCCGGCAGCCTAACATTCATTTTACCCTATCATTATATCAACGTATATATATATGGTTTCGTAAATATGTCACGTCTCATTTCAAATAAAATTGAATTTAATTTGAAGCACGACCTGACAGCTTATCGAGTATAAATTCACTCAATAATAGTTACCAATTACGCTAAAGTACCCGGTATAGTCTCGTAATAATATGAATATTTGCAGAAATATCGCAACCGTCGACGGGCGCGTGGGATAGAGATCTTTTTGTGGTCGTAGGTAAGAGGGAAAATGTACTGTTGTATATTTATCTTGATTGATCTTTTGAACGTGAGCTTTGGATGCTGTGACTGGTTGCTCACTATCAAATGGTCTTAAAATTAACACGATTGTTTTGTGTTGCGATATTGAGTTAAGAGAATAAGTCTTATTTGGAATCTTTATTTTGTTTTTGTTAAGTAGTGCAAAAAATAGAATTAAAAGATATAAATAATTGACGTGATTATAAAAAGTATTATGATAAAAAATGTCCATAATTTATTTTTAGACTTTAAACAATTGGATAGAATACGTCAAGAAAAACTAAAGTTAACATTCACAGCGCAATCACTTCTATTAGTCTTCAACGTTTGTGAAGATCATTAGCGTTTGTACAGAGAGTACAGAGAGATTGGATCACAGTGTCGTTTTGCATGAAAACAATGCGCGCACGCAAATATCACCGGTCGGCCTTTCTCTTGCCCTTCCGCGCTATTTGATCTCGACGCCTGCGCCTGCGCCGGCACTCGATTGTCTGTCGCTGTCAAGTTCACGGCCTTCCTCGATCGGGCAACCTCGAATTTGCTATATATTTTCTTCATTTAATTTGTTAGATTAGATGTTTAAGTTGATAGTGGTGTTTATATTTAAAATGCTATTATTAAAGCTATTAAATTAGATATCAGCAAAGAATGTGTAAATCTTGTTTCGTTGTGGCGGAATAAATTTATATTTCCTGTTGTTTGGTAACTTACTCTTAAATCATCTCAAACTTTTGTAAAAAAAAATTGAGGTGATTTAATTAATTTTACTTAGCTCTGTCACACACAAAATTCTAAATCTACTTGCTTCTAACTTAGATTTATTAGCATGTGTTGTTGTTCACAACAATACATGTGAACAGTTCGACAATTTCTGAGTGTAAGCACTAAGCACGATGGTCGTCTGTTCGATCCACGTCGGGGAATGATTGCATTTAAATTGATATAATTTCACCGGTCTAATAGATAATGCTCGATGTTGCTCGAATGTTTAGCGAAAAGTTAAGAATAAAGAATAGATTTTGTTAACACTAGATTGCTCCAGGCTACCATGTTGTGTGAGGTAAAAAGTGTGAAGCTGAATAAAAAAACTATTACCTCTAATTATAACATGTCCTACTTCCTGCTATATGGTTATTTATTTATTAATTTATTTATCCTATTTCCTACTAATATTATAAATGTTAAAGTATGTGAGAATGGATGTTTGTTTCACTTTCACGCAAAAACTACTGAGCAGACTTGGATAAAACTTTACAGTAATATTGATTATATATTTGTAGCTCCGTCCTCCATGTAGGGTCTAGGGCATGTATGAAGAGGTTGATGACAGTGGACGAGGCGAAAGAGGTATGTAGAGACCGTAGCGTTTGGCGCTCCGTTCTCTTTGACTACCCCGCAAGGGATAAAGCGTGAAGCTAAGTTAAGTTTTGATTATATATCAGAATAGCACACAGGTTACAAATTATGTAAATATTTTTTTATATAATATAATAATGAGCTTAAGCGGGCGAAGCCGTGTTGGGGTCGCTACTAACTTATAAAGTAAAATATTAATTACACGTTATAAAACAAAAATTATAATTCAAATAATCTATTCAGTATAGTAGATATAATAAAAAACTTATAATTTATGATCAGCTTCTATGATCATTTAAACGTTTTAATACCAGATGTATTGTTGTTCACGATATTTGGCTTGATGTCAATGACTCTTACAATCAACTCGTTACTTTGCTTTTTATTATTAGAATTTTTTTTTATTTTGTCTATGATTTTGTTCAAATTATCTCACGTAATATGCCACAACATTCTAGAATAATCTACGAAGAGTAGGTATATGGATGATTAATATTAACTTATCTTTTTATTTATCTAAAGTAATTAATATATATTTTTTTAATTTTATTTGTATTTTTATTTGTTACTAAATAACTGAATTTGCTATAACATATTTAATTGCATAGTTATACAGTAGATGTGTGATTCTTAATTTTCTTTTACGAAATGAATTTATATTGTAGTCCAAGAATTAATTGAATACATCATATCATAAAAAGTTGTTTTTGTCTAGAGATGCCTTTTTATAAACGGCTATCAGTCTATTTTAAAATTATGTTATATTTTTTATTACAAGTTTTTATAGAATATATTATTTATCGGTAACGGATGTGACTTTTACACGCTTATTGTGTTTTTCTAAATCATTTAGATATATTTTTCTATGAAAACAAACGAAATTTCATAAATAATTAACGATTACTTTAAATATGAGATCGTCATTGCGCAGGAACACAAGGTTGTGACTGTAACGCGACGGTTGTGTGTTTGATCCCCACTCGAGGGAATGAATGATTATTTATTAATATTTTCGTTTCTTCGCTCTGGCGCCAAGGCGAAAAGCCCGGCGTTGAGTTCCTCAACACAGAATGCCTTGAAAAATTCGTCGGAAACGGAGTGTCTTAACACTAGGTTCCCCTTGTTTACACTGTTGTATGCGGAGGATACAACGTGAAGCGGATTTAATTTTTAATTTTTTAATTTGACTTTAAACATTGGCAATGTTAACTACAGTTTTGTTGATGAGAGGTGTGCCCGAACAAAAATATTTTGAAAGCCATTCAATAAATGTTTTGTGTTTGTTTGACTTGCTGTCAGATATAAATCTCCGTAGATCACGAGGTGGTTAATGTGATATTCGTGTCGGCGCCGTCTGAGTTAGGTTCAGGGACCGTTATTGCATTGTAGATTCAAATATATATATATATATATATATATATATATATATATATATATATATATATATATATATATATATATCGTATTGATTTTACATTTGTTTTTATAATTAATACATTAATAAGGCCAGTCGTGGCGCAGTGGCACAATGTGTGACTCTAAAACTAACTGGGGTGGGGTGGGTTCGATCCCCACTCAAGGAGATGAAATATTTACTTAAATTTATACTTCCATTTCTTCGCCTTGGTGTCGAGGCAAAGCGCGGCGTTGAGTTCTGCCACTCAACACGCAATGCCTCCAGAATTCGGCAGAAAGTGGGGAATGGAGTGTCTTAACGCTGTGTTCCCTCTGCCTACCCTGCTGTGTGCGGGATACAGCATGAAGCTGATAAATAATAATACATATACCTAGCATTTACGTCGACGTATATAATTTTGCAAATAATACAATATATTTCATTTTGGTGTTACATACATAAGTGATAGATTTTTCATTTTAATTTCGTGCGTATGATTTTTCAAACATTTATCATATGTTTTTGAGTAAAAATCTAAATCTAGTTTACCAGTTACCAATTTCAAAATCTATTTTGCCTATCATTGTAACGAATTAATAACTATTCCATAATATTTACCATAGAATCAATGTAATAGTCAGATTTTAAAGTAAAACACGGCAAATAAAAGTTTTGTGTGTAATATAAAAAAATACATTTTAAGCTATTTTTATTATTTACGTAGAACCAGCCCCTGTAGAGGTAGTGTGGGGTAGTTCAGGGTGTTTTGATATGCGAGCCGTGATAAGGCCGACCACACGACACATCAACCCCTTGCATTGCGAGGGCTGCTTGCCCTTCCGCCTTATTGATTACTGCCATATATCTACATAATGCTTAACAACTTTACACTAAATTGTGCTATTGGGACCCTGATATTTTTTGAAAGAAATTATGAAAGTGATATATGTGTATTGTAAAAGTTTTAAATGTTTTATCTATAGATAGCTTTGGGAACAAAAGTTGTTCTCTAGGCTGTCAAAATATATTATTGGACTGTCTATTCTTTTTTTTTTAATTAGCTTCACGCTGTATCTCGCACACAGATGGAGTGTTAAGACACTCCATTGCCCATTTTCCGTCAAATTCTGGAGGCATACGTGTTGAGTGGCGGATCTCTACACCCCCGGATTGCCTCGACACCAGAACGAACAAATGAAAATATAAATCTATCATAATTAAAAAAAATAAATTAGTCTATTCTTATTAATTGGATTTAAAATTAAGCTTAATAGATAAGCTGCGTTAGACAAGTCAAATAATAGAAGCGTGCTGTAAATCCCTTTTATTGTGTTATCGAAAGTCGTGAGTTGTACATTCATTCTTGAAAGTCTAACCGAGAAAGGAAGAACAATTTCGTGTTTTAAGCACTATCATTCCATATGTTTATTGGCACCTATACGGCTAGTTTTCACTAAATGGGCACGACTGGTGTGAATTCACTATCGAAAAACAATAATTTCGGCCGTACGGGATATAATTATGTGTAAGACACTTTAAATTCTGTTGATATTCAGGAAATATAAGCGGTTGTTAAGCTTAATACAATGTTTTGTATAGACTGTTACGAATGTAAAGGTGCAATATTGCGGCCAGTGCAATCTACACTCTTGTGAAACTACTGTTAGTACTAGTTACGCTAAATCAATCTTGTCAAGCGAATGGCACCTCTCACTCACCCTATGTGATTGTTGTTGAAATCGACGACAGATTTTATGATATATTTAACTATTATTAGTTTTAATTAATAATCATTTGTCAATTACTTAAATTATTATTTAGTTTAAAACTATTATTTACTTACAATTTACCAATTTAAAAAATACTCTTTTTTATTGATTAATATTATTATTAAACATAACGACGTAATTTTCTTCATTATTTACCTTTTAACTTTTTTTAGTTTGCATTATCGGTGGAGGAGAACGGCGCGTGTGGGAGCAGCACGTCATCGTCTACGTCATCGTCATCTTCTTCCTCTTCTTCTTCGTCATCGTCCTCGTCGGATTCAGATACCGCTGAAGCCGCCGGCGGCTCCACACACACATCTCCCGATGATTCTAGTGCACTTGCTGCCGCTTGTCAATTGCAAGTACGTTAATACCATCAAAAATATATATATATATATATATATATATATATATATATATATAATANTATATTAAATCATTTATAAAAAATTAAAAGAAAATAATAGACAAATGTAAACATTTTGCGTATACGCAACGTATCAAAAACTTTAAAGACTTAAACTACAACTTTGCAACTACATTATTATTAGTGGATAACTATATATTTATCGACTTTGCAAAATCCATTCACAAATAGCCAATGACGTTGAAAATAAACTGAAATATATTCCTCAGGTCATCGACGATGCGGACCTTGCGGAACTATTTCCAGAACAAACACCGAGCGCGCCGGCGCAACAGCCCAATTTCTCGACCTTCCCAGTTCATAGCGGTTCGCCAGACGACGACAAATCTATTGCAGATAATGGTATGTCTAGTTTGGTTTACTCGAAAAACTCTTTATCACTATAATTAATAGAAGATTCTTCGGTTTGACAATACTTATTATTATTACAGGAGACGGATCAAGTAGTGAAATGGAACTAACACCACAACTTGTGACAGCTGCAATACAGAGGGCGACGCAAGATTCTTCTGGATCGGAGAATGAGTGTTCAAACTCTACGACTGTACATCAAAGCACGTCGCATTATTCGTCACGACTATTGCAAGAATTTGTCGCGCGAACGCAGCAACTGAGCACCACAGTACCAATTAACACTATTTATCCCACGTCCAATCCTCCAATACCTTGTGGAATCCAACCCAATACAATTGAAGGTGTCGGGACTATTAGTGATTGTGTGCTCGGGCAAATAAATAATTTATCCGAAATACCACCCATCGCGCCGAATTTTTTAAACAACACTCCGCATTTGAGTCCGCAGCAAACAGAAGAATTGTCTCAAATAAACAAAGATCTTGAAGAAATAACTTCTGTGACAGATTCTGTTGGACTATCGATTCCTAATCCGCCTGGTTTAGAAGACTGTGTCGATAATAACGACTTTATGCATTTAGATATAACATCAGGTGGTTCAGAGCTAGGCAGTGCTAGTGATCTGTTAAAAAGTTCACCGATAACCGTAGCTGGCGCGGACACCAGCTCCGCTAACCAGATAGATTCTCAAAAACTAGATACAATCAGTACAAATTCAGTTGAATCTCAAGAAGACGTTAAGAATGTAGTTATTGAATCTAGAAGAAAAAGAGGTCGGCCTCGTAAAGTGAGAAAAGATGAATACGATAGTAAAGGTGCTGAATCTCAAAAACAGTCAAAGTCCCGAGTCAATGTAATTAACGATTTTCACAATAACAACGATCCGCCTAACGTTTCACCTGACTCTGGTATATTGTCTAATCACAATTCACCAACACATTCTCCATTGCGGCGGCATGATATAGAAGATAATCATAACAGGCTTAGCCGGAAATCCATTCATAAAGAAAATACCATAGGTGAAAGGAAAAGTGCCCGTTCAAAATCTAAAACAAGAACCAGAGCACACAATATATCTGATTCAAGTGACTGTGATTTCCAAAAAAAGCGAATAGAGAATGAAATTAAGCAAATTAAAACGGAAGCGCCCTCACCCATTCCACTTAAACAAGAACAAAATAAGTTTGAAAAGAACAAGAAAAATGATCACAAATTAGATATTGCTGCCTTAGATAGGATGCTTTACGCAACTGATAGAGTTTTATATCCGCCAAGGAAAAAAGTTGGCCGAAAGCCTCAAAATAAAACCAAAACAACAAAGTCGACATCTAAAACGCTGAGAGATAAGAACCAATACGACTCAGCAGATAGCGATGACGACTCATTGCCATCTAATAGATCCGTGTTATCTGGAGTTTATGCAAAAAGAAAAGAAGTGAATAGTAAACTTGCTAACTTACCAAAAACTAAGAATACTAAATCAATGAATAACTCCTGGAGAGATCATCAAAGCGAAAATGAAGGTGCTGCTGAAGATCCCCTAGACCCGACATGGAAGCAAATCGATCTTAATCCAAAATATAAGGATATTCTCTCCGGTTATAAAAGTGATCATGAATTTAAACCGTATAAAAGTTGCAGTAGGTTAATAGAATCAGGGTATAAAAGTGACTATGGATGTAGATCTGGTTATAAAAGTGACTATTGTAGGTCAGGGTACAAAAGTGACCACAAATCTGGCTATAAAAGTGACAAGTCAGGCTATAAAACCGACTACAGCGTGAGAAGTATGCGGAGGCGAATGAGAAAATTAAAAAAGACCCGTTCCGTCAGAAATCGGTCGTATTACAAGAATCAAAAACATTTTGTGTCTGATCAAGAAATTTTGCTTCTATCCAATAAAACCTTCAGTAGTTTAACTTTAGGACACAGTTCAAGTGACTCGGAATGTGAGACATATTTACGCAAACCTAACGCTAGTCCGAAATATGTTAGTGTTTGCACAAAATATCCCTTACCGTCGAAATATAATTATGGATTTTCGAAAAATAGTCAAAAACATATACTGAGGCTAAATTCTTCAGATCCCTTTGCGCCCGGCCCTGTTTTTAGCGGTTTACAGAGGCCAGTAACGACTTATAACATTTTTAAAGTGAGTCACAATAATAACAACACGTTGTTAAAATCGCCGTCTAAAACTAATTTCATTGGTAACACTTTGCCCTCTCTCAAACCGCTTTTCACTCATAAATTTGGCATGTCGCCAATCTGTACAGCTACCAAATTGTCTTCTGGCTCAAAGAAAGAAGATAATTTAAGACATTTCTCAAGGACACTTTCACCTAAAAATCGCAAACAAGTCAAAAAGGATTCACCAACTGCAAAGAAAGAAAATTCTTCAAAACCGTTGCCTAGTTGCTTTGAAAAAGCAAAAAATACCTATATTCCAAACAAGTCCTTGTCTAGAAATGTGTTTTTAAATTTCAAGAAACCACACATTAAGCCTTCATACCATATTAAAAAGCAAAGGAGAACGGTAGTTTTAGCGCCACCCAAAATAAACTTAAAACCTACAGAGAGACCTTCAAGGATAACCATTAAAACGGAAAGTAAACATCATAGGCATAGAAGTAAAAGAAGACATCGTTCAAGATCGGTTTCACGATGCAGGGAATCGGTTGCAAATCGAAGTTCAGTTGATTCGGTCGACCAAAAGTTTACCCAAGACATGGATACATTAATATCTAACTTTATAAAATTATGTCAAATAGCACCTAAATTCATAAGTAATATGTCTCCAGTTCCACAAAAAACTATAGAAAAAGAGAAACCTCCGACAGAGCCAGCACCTCCAAAAGTGATAAAAAGAGCATCTAAAAAGCGAAAAACCTCAGATAATCAGGAAATTGCTACACCTACATCAAAGCGAAGGCATAAAAAACAACTGACGGAATCTCAAAATAAAGGCGGTAAAGACACCAACGAACATAAATTACCATTAAAAAAGAGACATTACCATATAAATTCTTCAACCAGCAATTCTTTAAGCTTAAGTTTGGTTTCGGCTGAATTTGATGAAAATTCCAAAACCGATGCTAGCTCTGATAAGTTTCTATGTACAGAATCTGATTGTATGGGTGATGTACATAAAGATATTCCAGAAGAACTGTCTAAACAGAAAGGTGTTGTCGAAAAAAATAAGAAAGGCAGCGATAGTTCAAAACATCCAGCTTCTAATATACAAGACAACAAAGCTCAAAATGAAACTTCACCAAAATCAATTAAGAACACTAACTCTTTAGAAACGCCAACAAAAACCGACGCACTTAATAAAACTTTCTCAGAAAGCCAACTTACAAATAACAATATTGACGATGATCTGGCTATAGAAAAACCTACTTCGGAACAATCTGAGCTTTCTAAGAAAATTTATGAAACCTCAGAAAAACTTAAAGCGGTACATAAAATGGTTAATGACTTAGAAAAAAGTTTGCCAAAATCAAAAGAAGGAAATGATACAAAAATAGAATCATCTAAAATTGAAGCAAGCAGAACGTCATCGCCAAAATGTGAGAGAAAGGCTTCGCCAGTTAGAAATTCAGCTCCTATTGCGACACCAAAAAAACGCCACAGACTAGAAGCCGACAAAGTTATATCCCATTCTAGTCTGGATCAGGTTGTGCAGTCACTGTCCAAAAAGTTATCTGAAGACAAAACAGTAAGTAGTGGTGTTTCTAAAGATATCAATGAAAATACATCAAAAGAAGAAAGCAAAGAATGTGACAAATCTCCTTCATCAGCCGAACAGGCGAATATTACAAATAATTCATCCGTTGATCCCCTTAAAAGCATGTCTGCACGTTCTCTTTATAAAAGTTCTATACCACCTGCACAAAAATCTGAAATAATGACCCGAAAGAAAAACAGATTAGAGGGTCTTACTAGCAATTTAGTATCCAAAATTAACCCAAGCGCAGCTACTAAGGTCTTAGATACACTTCTTAATAATAACATAAGAAAATCAATTGAATCTCGAATTCTAGAAAAAGAAAAGAATAGTGAAACCGGAAGTAAAATATCTGACGATCGCACTAAAGGCAAAGAATCTATACAAGTAAACACAAGAGCGAGCGTTATCAAGTCTCCGGTGTCTAAAGGAAAATTATTAGAAACTAAAAGATCGAAAGTTACCGAGACTGTAATAGAACAATGCGTCGTCGTCAATGTCGATAAACCCACCGGTATTTTTGAGCCATCTGTAGATTTAGAAGATCAGATTCCTAAATCGTCCATTTGTGTAAATAATATTTTGGTCGAGACGTCGAAGAGCAAGAATAAATCGAAAGGGAATGATACTAAAAATTCCAATGAATTGTTAGCACCCATAGATACCGAATCAGAAATACCTCTTGCCTTAATATCAGAAACGCCTGATCCAATTATCAGACCTAAAAGAGGCGAATCAATAGCAGCAGTCCTATCCGATAAAATCCAAGAAACCACCGGTGGGCATAACTTGAGACAACCTAAGAGAAATCTTAACGAGAATGATGATTTAAATGAAAAGAAGAAGAAGAAAACATCAAATAATTTAATTAGAGAAAGTAAGCTCGTACTTCCAACGAAAGTTGTACTACCAAAACTTTCAACGGATAAATTGTCAACATTAGAAAATATCAAGAAACAAAATGTACTTGCAAAGAATGGTGAGGCTAATGAATCCACTGAGAATAAGGTTCTTGAGGTGTCTAAGAAAAGAACAAGACGACGCAAAGCTATAAATAGAACTGGTTTCCCCAGTGTTAAAAAGAAGAAGAAGAAAGTGGAACCTTCTTCCACATTAAACAATACTGCCTCTGATAATTTCACATCAGAGGACACCGATCATTCTGCATTTGAAAGAGTACCTAAAGATGGCGAGGCTATGAGCAGCTTTTTAGAGCGAACAACGAAGAAACCAGAACTCAAAATTGTCTTAAATAAAGATGAACTGCCAAAGCAAGGACGTCTAACCGTGGTTGCTCTAGAAAAGTTACAGGGAAAAGATGTTTCGGCAGATAATTGTAAAGTTTCTTCTATAGAAAAGAATGTCACGGAAAAGAAAATTGGAAGTACTTCTATCTTACGGGCACCAGCTTTGCAACTCAAACAATCGAGATCTGATAAAGAATTAAAAAATCATATTAATAAATGGGAAGTCCTCAGTGAGACTGATAGTATTCCTTCATTAACTAGCTCCCTGGGAAATGACCCTGAAGATAGCATTCCCCTAAGTTTATTAAATCTCAAAGCCGATAAAAACACCACTCGCTTGGATAACTTAGAAAGGTTGAAAAGAAAAACTAGGGCTATGTCTCCATCACATGAAATTGAGGAAATATTCTCAAAGCGAAAAATTGTTGAGAAAACTACAAAAGTCGGTTTGAGGCCGAAGTCAAGCCTAGCTATCTTATACCCCGGTGAACGGAGACTAACGAGAAGTTCTGATAATGCATCTGAGGAAAAGAATACTAGAAAAACTGAAAAGAAACTTCCCTTAGACATTGTTGAGAGGTCGACCAAACCAGAGAGCATAGCTACTAGGAGAAAGTCACGCTCATGTACTATCAGTAAAAAAGTTCAAGAAATACATTCCAGCTCTCGAGAAAGTTCTATAGACACAGTAATAAGTCGGCGGCTAACATCAAAGTCTCGTGAACCATCCATAGATACTCTTCACGACCACGACGAAAACGATCCATTACCTCTAAACGAGAAAGAAATAGATTTTGAAAAGAGCATTGATGTGCTTTCAAAAAGTGTAATTTGTAAGAAACGGGTGGCGTCGTCGCGTGACGAGAGTCCTGTTAATGGCGCTGATGTTCGGGAGAGACCTACAGTTTCAAAAAAGAATCCTCGATTGCGGAAGAAGTTTTTGGTTGCTGGACTGTTTTCCGATTATTACAAAGAAGAGTAAGTATACATACAATTGCACTGTTTACCTACTTCCAAGATTTTATTACGCATTTATAAATAAGTATATACATATATTTTTTGTTTGTAATAAAAGATACACAGATCGTTAACCAAATAATCTATAAAAGATTTTTTTCTCATACAAACATCTTAGAGATTTCATTTTAAAGATCTATTTTCAATATAAATATTTATCATAATAATAATAAGATATGTGTAGGTTGGTTAATTTAGTGAATTTTTAATTTGTTTATACTATTTTTATACTTATATGGAAAAATATTTTTTTAGTCCCAAACCAGAGGGGAAAGGAAAGAACTTGGTGACTCAAACGGAGTTTCCACCGGGCCTGCTCTCTCCGCCGCCGTACTGCGAGCGCTGGGTGCGGCGCACTCCGCAGTACTTTACTCTGCCCTACGACATCTGGTGGGAACAACATTACAACCAGCCAGTACCGTCTTGGAACTACAAGAAGATACGCACAAGTGAGATATATATTATATATAGATATTTTGATCATTAGGTTCCCTAACTATTAAGACGCTCCGCAGCCTCCCAAGTTTCGATGCATTTCGTTTTCAGCGGCGGCGGATTATTCATTTCCCCAAGTAGGGGAAGTAGATTCGATATGGTGCTAAAAGCTCATGCGTTGTCTCAACTAAAAGTAAAAAAAAACAGTCATATTGTAGACCTCTCTTCTTAGGTTGTCCATATTTTATAGTGTATTGATTGATTTACGAAAATGAAAGAACCCACCTATCTACTAAAAAAAGTAAAATATTAATTACAAACTGATCAAATCGTATTACAAACAGAAACTCCTTCTCCACTCCAGACAGAATTGTAAAACTAAATTCTTAAAATTGAGGCCAGTCGTGGCGCAGCGGCGCAAAGTGTGACTGTAAAACCGACAGGCTGTGGGTTCGATCCCCACTCGAGGAGATGAAATATTTACTTACATTTATATTTCTATTTATTCGCTCTGGTGTCGAGCAAAGCGCGGCGTTGAATTCTGCCACTCAACAACAGAAAGTGGGGAACAGAGTGTCTTAACACTAGGTTCCCTCTGCCTACCCTGCTGTGTGCGGGATACGTGCGGGATAGCGTGAAGCTGATTAAATTCTTAAAATCGTATTTTTTTTTCAAACTATTTAAAATGTATCTACGCCATCAACATTTATTGTACTCAACCTGTTGACAAGCTTTCGATAAAGAAGATAACATTCGACTTGATTGACTGATTTATTAACGTTACACTCTTGACTCTCTATTGTAGTACCGATACTATAAAGTGAGCTCGAGCGTTGCTATCTCCGTATCACTGCGTGTTTATGTAGTAATTACCATAATACTTGGTCGTATCAGTTCATTTGTTTGTTTGTGTTAATTGACATATTATACATATGAGGCTAGTCGTGGCGCAGCGGCACGAAGTGTGACTGTAAAACCGACTGGCTGTGGGTTCGATCCCCACTCGAGGAGATGAAATATTTACTTAAATTTATATTTCCATTTCTTCGCTCTGGTGTCGAGGACAAGCGCGGCGTTGAGTTCTGCCACTCAACACGCAATGCCTTCAGAATTCGGCAGAAAGTGGGGAACGGAGTATCTTAACACTAGATTCCCACTTCCTACCCTGCTGTGTGCGGAATATAGCGTGAAGCTGACATATTATAATTCTATTGGCAATCGCGAGGCTTTGCTCGCTTGTTACTATTTATTTTCTCATCTCAATTACTTCCATGATCTAATAACATTATCATTTTAAAGACGATATTTTAAAGAATGTATAGATATTCTTTGTATTAGCGTACAGACAAACGGACAAAAATTATACTAAACACGCATTATAACGAAATCTGACAGAAAGCGGAAAACATATTATTATTTTAATACTGGTTTCTTACCAAGTAACCTGTTGTATTCAATTTTAAGGGTAAAACTAAAAAAAATGTAGAACACTTTTTTTTATCACTTTAATTGTTTCAAATTTCAATTGATATTTAAAATATTGATGATTTAACAGTCTAATTCGTCGTAGTATTTCATTTATTCGCCTCTTTGTGAAATGAATTGCTAATTTGAATTAAAGGTGTGTAACATTTACTTGTTAAATATTAATTTATATTATAATACTCCTGACCTTTTTACAATTTTTTTTTGTTAAAGTTGTTAGTTATTTTTTTTTTATTTGAATAATGCAGTGCACGCCTTCGCAACGTGTCTAACTAAATGCGATGACCGTACATGCTAATTGTAGCTTGCTTGAATATTTATAAAGAAAATATTTGTTGGTTTGGTTAGAGTTTCTAAATGTACGGAAGTCAACAATTCAGTAAATAAGTCTATTTCCGGTTTTCCAGTACACAGTGTGAATTGCGAACAGTAGTAAATAAATATATGCCACGTTTTGGTTCCCTAAAACGAGACATATAAATATATTTTTTTTAATTGCAAGTTAACATTTTACGGAGTTGCAATCAACTCTACAACCATTGCGTCTACAGTGCTTCTTTCTCATTATGGCTTCTATTTCACATTGATTTAGTTTCTGATTGTAAACGCGACGGTTGCGGCTTCGATCCCGCTCGGGGGAATAAATAATTTTAATTTTTTCTGTTTACACCAACTGCAACGTTGACTTCCACTACCTGAAAATGCACTGTTTCGAATTCGGGACGGAAGTTGAGTACAATTTCTTAAAAATATTCAAAATATAAATCAGGATGTAAAATTTCCAGATGTATACTACGACGTGAAACCGTCAGCCGAGGAGTGTGAAAGCGTCGCGTGCAACTGCGCGTCCTCCTCCTGCTGCAACGAGGACTGCATCAACAGGCTCGTGTTCTCGGAGTGCTCGCCGCAGCTCTGCCCTTGCGGGTGAGTTACAAGTTTTATATTAGGAATAATTATTTAAAAAAAACTTCGTTTTGAGGGAGTTTATTTTCTTAATTAAATTTACATATTGTCTTAATTTTTTTATGTTACTAAAAATAATGTGACTAAAATGTTTAAACCAAAAAATGTTTTAAATAAATTGTCACAAAAAACCTTAATTGATCAAAAAAAAAATTATTCAACTTGGTTCGATTAGGAACCTGTTTGTTGTAATTAATGTTTAGAAAATGAACTAGTAACTGGCGATAGGGATAGGATTTTGAAGCGTTATTAAATCCATACATCAATCATATAAATAATATTTATCCAATAGGGACAAATGTAAGAACCAGCGGATCCAACGCCACGAATGGGCGTCGGGCCTTGAGAAGTTCATGACGGAGAACAAAGGCTGGGGTGTGCGCACCAAGCACATGATCAAATCTGGTGATTTTATACTCGAGTATGTCGGTGAAGTGGTTTCCGATAAGGAGTTTAAGGTGAGCTTATGTTAAAATGTTGCCCTTTTTTTTCTTCTGTTGTGTTGCTTAAAAATATTTTTGAATTTTATTGTAAATAGGATCTTAGTAGGACTTATAATAAATATGCGATAAATATTTCATGTTTTTTACATTTTCGGTATTGTTTTGTCAACTGGTTTAAGTTTATTTTTAATTCTTGAAATGATTATCTCTCATGACGGTTATTAGTTTGACTCCCACCCCAGGGGAATAAAATATTACATGTTTTCATTTCTTATTACTGGTGGCCAGGCAAAGCGCGGCGTTGAGTTCCGCCACTCAACACGCAATGCCTCAAGAATTTGAAGTCTTTGAATGGAGAACTGGGTGTCTTACTAGGTTCCCAGGTTTCCTTTACCTACCCTGCTACTTACGGGACATAGCGGGAAGCTAAAAAAAGTCTCTAATATTACTTCTCTAATTGAATTGGATTGTATACAAATAATAAAGATTTCATTTTTTAAGTATCTAACCGAGGTCGTCAGATAAGGTATTTAAAGTAGGAATGCCAGTATTTGCATTAGATACGCTATCTTATCTCAAAACATAATTTAACTTGTAAACCCGACTGTCGCTTTTTAGTAATTAACGTTAATTGAATCCAAGGTCAATTTTTTATATATTTATCATCGACTTATTAGCTTTGAAGCTATATATTATGTAGAATGTATGAAGTAAACAAAGTTTCTTATTAACCTTGAAACGACCATCGAGGTCAATTATGGATAGTACCCTACAAAAAGTACTGAAGGAATATTTATATTTACCACATTAAAGTATATTATTTATATTAAAATCAAGATATCAAAGTACATATAAACCTAGTTTTTGTTGTCTCGTTTATCTTTATTGCCTTATTGAGGAAGCTTTTGTGTATAATTTAATTTTTGTGTAGTATGCACGTACATTGTCTACGGTTGCTCATCTATGACGAATATTATGGTCATAAAAAATCCCCTACGTTTTTACTTTTTATGTACGCCAGGTGTACCACGTGGCGTTTAGAGTTAAATATATTTATACTTTGTAACAAATCAATATTAGGCTTTGAATTGAATTATCAAAATCTTAAGACACTCCGTTTCCCACTTTCCGCCGTTGCGTCGTGTAAAGTGGCGGAACTTAACGCCGCGCTTCTCCTTGACTACAGAGCGAAGAAATGAAAATATAAATTTAAATAAATATTTTATTTCCTCGAGTGGGGATCGAATTCACAACCAGTCGATTTTACAGTCACACCACACCTTGTGCCTTTGCGCCACGACTGGCCTTTCAATTGAATTCAATTATATTATATTGTCAAAATTTATTATACTTTTTATATATTATTTTAAAATTAAATATAACATTTACACGTAAGAAACATATATTTTATTAAGAACGCAACTATTCTTTTTATGCTAGATAATAAAGCAACAGATTAAACCAAAAACAGGTGTAGTTATTACTAATTTTCACAACTAAGAAAGTTCTAATCTTTGTAAGGTTTTTTTTGTTAAAAAGCTTAACCAACGAAAGTCGAATGATTTTAACGCTTTAGGGAGTTTGCCGTGTACACTGTATTATTCAACTTCGTTGATAACGGCTTAATATTGAATTAAAGAGATAGGACAAACCTACCAATTTTTGACTTGTACAAAATCTTTGCATATAAAAAAATAATATAACAATATTATTTTCTAAACAGATTTTAAAAACATTTACTTATTAAAAGTTGTATTAAAACGTATAACAGTAATCGTATACATTAAGTATAATAACTATTTATTTTTTTATTGTTTATATTTTATAAATAAGTACATATTTTGTACTCTTGACATTTTTGACTGAACGCAATAGTTGAAGGTTCAAAAACAAGAATAATTTTATAATATTGTGTTCCATTTCGATAAAACCTAATATTTAAAATGCAAAAATATGTAATATTAGTGTTAATTTATTGGCTTTGGTGCTAAATTAATAATATTTTTATCGCGTAACCACTCCAGCACAGGCCATTTTGATAATTTTAGCTGGAACCTGTCACATTAATTTTATTATCTCGTTCTATATCTATTTTGATGTGATGTAATCTTGTAAATATTTCTGATATTATTTCAAGCGAAAGTGAGTGTTACGTTAAGATTTTTTTTATTGATTTTAATAGTTTCAATTAAATTCTAACAGGTTTCTATTTCATATATTCATGGAATCGATTTAAATTTTAGGAAAAAAACAACAACATAGTAATTATGACTCATTTAAATCTTATGTTATGTAAAAGCTGAGAAACGTTTCAAATTTCACTGTTGTTTCGGTGTGCTAACACAAATATAATTTTAATCATATCCATATTTAAATGTCTCTAATTTTGCGTATTAATATTTTCTGTCTACTTAGTTATGCGGAATAGAAGTATCAAGCTGTATATTTCTTTGTTTATCCACTTTTAACTGAGGTACTGTTACAGCCATCATCTTATGTGGGAAGAGTCTTAAGGGTTCTGTTACGGTTGATCTATATATTGTACGTGAAGCAAAAACTTTGGACCCCCTTTTACGAAAATTAAGCGTTGGGAGGAGTATGAAATTTGGCACATTTAAAATTTTTATGTAAAAGTTCGGCACTTTACTAATATTTTTCAATAATAATGCTTATAAAGTGCATTTAAATCAATGAATAAAACATTACACACTACCATACGTTTGACAACATTTATGCTTATAATTTTATTCTGCTATGGCAACACCAACGCGTATTGTTATAATAGTCAATTGGTTCTCTAGTTTAATTAATATTCATTTAATAATGTAATGCAAATGAAATCACATTTTTTTATAAATTTAACTGAAGACACAAGATGACACAAGCCTCTTGGGTTCAGTTTGCTAAGTCACACGCTTACTGCGCAGGAGCGCATGGCGACGCGGTACGCGCGCGACACGCACCACTACTGCCTGCACCTGGACGGCGGGCTCGTGATCGACGGCCACCGCGTGGGCGGCGACGGCCGCTTCGTCAACCACTCCTGCCGCCCCAACTGCGAGATGCAGAAGTGGACCGCCAACGGTATGTGCGACACAAACCAATGGAACCAATCGAAATTTGTTTTAATTGTTATCGGCTCTTTTCTAGTTGTTTATTTACTTATTACAGTTTTTGTGTTAGAGATCTTAATTAATCAATTGATCAGTTGTACTATGCGGATAGTGTGCAGACAATTTTTTTATAAATTTGATCACTACATAAAGTACCTAACTTTCACGTATACTTGTTTGTTATTTTTTATATTTTGAAAAAAAAATGCAATGAAATGATGAAATGAATTGCCAGACACTTAGTCCGGTGAAGAAACTTACAAGTTTTATAATATAACGAGGACCTGGCTGCCACAAACTCTTAGGCTTTCTCACAGTTAGAAGCAATATAACAATTCTTTTTTTTGTATGTACAGGCACATTCAGAATGGCATTATTCGCTTTGCGTGATATTGATCCTGACGAGGAGTTAACCTACGATTATAATTTCTCCTTGTTCAATCCAGCTGTTGGTCAGGTATGATTTTTTTTTTATGTTTCAGAGTTTAGAATTTATATTTTAATGAAAATGTATATTTTAATTAATATATTGAATTTTTAAACAATTACAAATATGATAAAAGAATATTAATTTTTCAGCCATGTAAATGCGATTCAGAAGATTGTCGAGGAGTCATCGGTGGTAAATCACAGAGAATAACCAAACAGCCTCTAAAGACTCAATCTCGGACTCCATCGAACGCATCCAATCAATCTAACAGTTCCACCGGTCATCAACCACGAGTGGGACGTCCGAGGAAAGCGGTCAAATGTAATAAGAAATCAGAACAACAGAATGTAACAGCTTGTGATATTAAAAATATGACTATATTGAAGTATCAGCAGCATTTGAACAAGTTGTGGCAAGAGCCCCAAATGAAGCCTCTCACGGCGAAGGAGAGGACTCTGGTTAAAGAACGACATTGTTTCCTGTTTAGGAATTTGGAAATTGTAAGTAATGCTTATTTTTTAAAATAGACTTTAGGTAGTTTAAGACTTTGTGCTTAAATTTCTGGACATTTCGTATTAAGTGGTAGAACACAGGCTGCGCTCTGGTCAAGAACCAGAGCGAGGAAATGAAAATAATTTATTCCCCTGACTGGTAATTGAACCCACAACCGTCATGCAGTGCCCCAAGACGACTCAATTTCTCAATTAGTATTAAGTAATCACGACGCAGATGATGTGCGTTTGGCAAAAAATATAATTATAGGTTTTGATTTTACTTAAAAAATAAAATTAGCTTCACGCTGTATCCCGCACACAGCAGGGTAGGCAGAGGGAACCTAGTGTTAAGACACTCCGTTCCCCACTTTCTGCCGAATTCTGGAGGCATTGCGTGTTGAGTGGCAGAACTCAACGCCGCGCTTAACCTCGACACCAGAGCGAAGAAATGGAAATATAAATTTAAGTAAATACTTAATATATGAATATTGATATGATATATAAATACGATAACGGAATCTTCATCTTGAATAAAGATGTAATAGATAAAATACGTTTACATAATATGCAAATTACGTTTTACGATTTTTGTATGTATTAATAATAATAAATTGAAAGGGAAAAAAAATAAAAATATTTTTTAAAAAGGATTTTTAAATATTTACTACCTATCAAAAATTATATTACAAACTAGCCTATTTATATTAAATCAAACGCTTAATTTTCAGGTCCGCCGTATCCGCGAGCGTCTATCCCTACCAATTCCGCCATCCCCACCTACTTCAGAGTCTCAAGTTCAGACACCCAACACCCCCCCGACCTCAAACCCTCCCTCGACCCCAAACACCCCCTCAACCGCTAACACCCCCACAACACCAAACACCCCCGTGATAACAAACGTCAACCCCCTAACCCTGCCCGATACAATGAACCCCTCTGTGTTCCTAAAGAGATTGCAGACATTGCGCGCGCTGAAAGAGGAGAGTGTGAAGGAACTAACTCGCCTGGAGGATGATTCGAGTCTTGATATGAAAACAAGAATAGCAAAGATTTTGAAGGCCCTTTATAATACTGTTGTAGCTGCTAAAGGTGATTTTTGTAAATACATTTTTTCTCATACAAATAGTAAATAATAAAATTTTTAGGAAGCATTTCATATTTTTCATATTTAAATATGAAAAATTATCATTTTTATATTACATTAACCTAATATTTTAATATTAATTTATTCGTAGGGCTGCCATGACGCAGTAGTCTTTGTTTGTTAGAACGACAGTTGTGGTTGCGATACCCACTTAGGGAATGATTATATTAAATTAATTTTTATTTCTGCGTTCTGGTAGATAAAAGTCAAGACGTAATGTTTAAGTGTTTTGTGTGTAGTAGTGTGTTTGTTAAACACTAGGCTTTTTCTGCCCACCCTTCTATATGAACAAAAAAATTAAAACTGAAAAAAAAAGACTAATAATATTATAATTTTATTTAAAGATGACGAAGAAAAACCTGTCTGCTCGCTTCTAATGAAGCTTAAACCTGCATCTAAATGTGAAGTTCCACCATTAGATCTGACCACTATACAGAGTAATATAGAGAACAATCAATATGAAAACGTGGCGCAGTTCGATAGCGATATGAACACGCTACTCTCTACTGTTATACGGGAACATGGGAAAGTGACGGCGTTAGGTGCAGCTGCTACGCAATTGAGAAAGGTGACTATTTCTTAAATAAAATATGGTATGATTGTTAGTATTTTTTTTTAATTTAAAAACAAAAATATAATCATGATCGTTACTTTCATTAAATTTACTATTTAATGTATTGAGTAATTACATTTTTTTTATTTATATTTTTCTAGGTTTACAACTCAATGAAATCAGATTTCGCTGAACGTTTGACTAAAATACTTGGATCACAAGATGCTTTGCCAGCTGGCTTTGTTCAAAAATCTAAGCCCGGTAAGTAAAAGATTATTATGACTTATTATTACGTTTTAAAAGAGGCCAAGCGTGACACAGGGCCACAAGCGTGTGACCGAAAACGCGACAGGTTGTGGTTTCGATTCCCACGCGAGGAAATTCATATTGTCATTGAAAAAAAGAATCTTACAAAAGTAACAATTGACATTTAGATTATATGCTCACTGTCAACCGTATACATGTATCTATCGCACACTAAACACTGATTCATGCAAAGAGAGATAGAGGTGTTTGTTCGAAATACGGCTAGCGTTGTGGGTTAGAGTGAGAGAGCATGAGCATGCCTGCCTATGCCGGATGCCAAGCCGTTACGCGTTACGTAACGAAACGGTTTACACTCCCATTAGAAATGATCACTTCAAAAAGTGACACATGCTTTTTTATTTTTACAGAGGAAGTAATTCTATGCATATGCGGCCTCCACATCGAGGAGGGCCTCATGGTGCAGTGCGGGCGCTGCGGCGTGTGGCAGCACGCTCGCTGCGTGCGGCTTGCTGATGCGAAACGACAGCACCATTGTCACTTTTGTAGCCCTAAGCCGGTTTGTATTTTGACCTATTATTTAATACGTTAAAGGGTGTTTGTTACTCTTCATTTTCAGAAATGGTTAAAAAAATTATATAACTTATTATGATTTATAATTTTTTCGCATGGCAAATTTTACATAAATATATTTAAATAAATCTCCTACAAAATAACCACTACCACCACCACTGAAACTTGATAATTATATAATTCCAAAACTTTAAAGACAATTATTTTGTATATATTTTTTTCTTCACCATAGGTTGATCGTGAAATACCACTCGATGAATACACAGAAGAGGGTCACCAGTTCTATCTGTCACTCATGCGTGGTGACCTACAAGTGCGGCAAGGTGACACTGTATATGTGCTACGTGACATACCCATTGACGACAAGCGTCCAGATGTCAGTCAGAATGGAGATAAGAATGACTCGCCGAAAACTAAACGTCAGGATAGAAAGAAATTGAAGTTGTCTAAAGGAAAAGATAAGACTGAAGAGACGGTTGGGAGTAAAGTAAGTAGAAAGTGGAGTGAGGTTTTTTTTTATCAGCTTCACGATTTGTCATGTATAACATCCTTTCCTTGCCTTACTACTACTAGGCCAGAAAAATCAAGATATAGATAAGATTTTAGATTTTTGCGTATGTTATAAACTAAACTTTTAAACTGGATTAATCGCGTATATTTAGTTTAATTTTTAGAAACAGGAAAGTCAACGCGTGAGTACAGACTCCTGCCAAGTGTTTGAAACTGTAGGTTTCCGAAAATGTATTAAACTAAATACATTATAAAAAAAATGTAATAACTAAACTTGATTAATCCGATTTTAGAAATTGATTTGAAAAAATGTACAATACTATAAATGCTTAATTTTTTACAATTTTTTCAATATAAATATCGATTTTTCTTTTTATTGTGGTATAAACAGATACTATTAAAAGTAAATATGCCATTCTCCACTACTTATTTCTAAAATAAAAAAAACTTCATTTCACAGGAACTTGAAGTCCGTAAACACACATATCAAACAATAGGCGAGGTTCCGGTCTCCGAGTTAGATATATTCCGCGTAGAGCGTCTATGGAAACATAAGGACACGCAGGAGCGTTACGTCTACGGACACCACTACTTGCGACCACACGAAACATTCCATGAACCTACTAGGAAGTGAGTATAACTTTAATTATTATTTTTAGTTTCCACTTTTATTCTTTAGAGTGAACCTGGTGAAATACTCTGTTCTCCACTTTCTGCCCGAGTTTGAGCTAATCGATTTAACCGATGTAACTCAACGCCGCAGTTTGTCTACTAGATTGGGGGAAATGGAAATAGTTCATCATAAAGGGGGAGGCACGATAATGTTTTTGTTTTTACTTTTTTACGCATTATTGTTAGCTTAATAAATTATATTGTCATGTTTTAGGTTCTTCCACAATGAGGTGATGCGAGTTCCTTTGTACGAGGCGGTGCCTATAGAGCTTGTCATGTCACAGTGCTGGGTCATGGATTTAAATACATATTGCAAGGTTTGTTTATTTCATATATATTTTTAATTAAGAATAAAAATATATTGTGTTGGCACAATACTATTCTGGGGATAACGGACCATCCGGCCCTCTCTATTCCTACGCCCATATTTATCATATACTTTATATTTAATTTTTATGACAATAGACGTTTTACTAATTTATTTATAAAACTTTCATACCAGGGTCGTCCAGTAGGCGCGTCTGAAGAACACGTCTACATATGCGAGCTCCGAGTGGATCGTTCAGCGCGCCTCTTCACGCGCGTCTCAAGACCGAAATATCCGTTATGTACTAAGCCCTATGCATTTGATCACTTTCCCACGAGATTGAAGTTAACCAGGACTTATGCTGTAAGTTTATGGATAATTTTTTGGTATTTTTTTGCTAACATATCCTGCAGAGCATCAGGATATCTAACACAAAAATCATAACGTGAATGATGACAATTATCTGAAAGATAGCCAATGGCGCCATGTTGGCGTCGTTCTAGGAAAAGTGTTTTAAAATCTTTTTTGTTTTATTGTAGTTAATAAAAATAGACGTAATATAATAATAAAAGAATTTAGCAATTTTAATTATTCATATAAAATATGAAAATTAACCATTAATTAAATTTCAGCCTCATGAAGTGTCACCGGAATACTTAAAAGGCAGAGCAGCCAAAAGTGCTCCGCCAACAGACAAGGCTAAGTCTACTCAAGAAACAAAGAAGAAAGCAACACCAACAGTGTCAAATGTTGCTCCTAAGGTAAAGGTAATAATTGACTAAAACATTTTCGCTAGAAGTAGAAAATATTAAAATAAATTTAACATAACAATTTGAGAGTGAATTGTAATGTCGGTTAATGTTAAGATATTTAACTTTATTTTCTTAACATTTTCAACGTTACTTTCTATTGTATTTTTGTGTTTCCCTATTGATATTTATGTAATATCTATATATATAAAAGGACTTGTGCTGACTGACTGAGGTAAGACACACGCAGAGCCGTAACCGCTGATGGTAGAAACGTGAAATTTGGGCAGATGTTTATTTTCATATTCTGGACATCCACTAAGAAGGGAATTTGAAAAATTTTAACCCTAAAGGGATGAAATAGGGATTGAAAGTTTGTATGGAAAAAAAATTTAATCTGTACCGATTTTTATAAAATTTGAAATTCAGACTCTTAAAAAATATTTCATTGAACACATGTTTCTTGGTTTTTAAGAATTCACCCCCTAAGGGTTCAAATAAGAAGTTGAAAGTTTATATGGAAAAATTTTTAAATTGCCACCGATTTTTATAAAAATTTAAATTCAGACTGTTAAAAATATTTTATTGAACACGTGTTTCGTGGTTTTTTTAGAATTCACTCCTAATAAGCGGGCGAAGCCGCGTGCGCCCTCTAGTACAATATAGATTATGTAACATTAAATTGTAACCCAGGCGCTTTCACCGGCCGCTCGTCGCGAGCAACAAAAGGAGCGCGTGAACAACATCGCGCGCCGCCTGCTCTCGCGCGGCGGACAGCGCGGCGCCGTCGACGCGTCCTACCTGCTGGCGCCGCGCGCCCCCCGCGCGCCCCGCGCACCGCGCCGCCCCCGCGCCCGCCCCTCCTGACCCCGGGCCTGCTCCACGTGCCCCTCCTCGTGATGTATGTGCGCCTAGGACTTTGGAGTCCCTCTAGTACTATGGAGTACACAAGTCGCCTCACCTGGATGAAAATGCATGCTCCTTGTCACTCCTGGTACTTCTAATGTAATGAATTGTATAGGGTGCATGTTTTAACAGTTTTGTATGGAAACGTATTTAATTAAATAGACAGATGTTTAGCATAATTTGGTAATTGTATCATATATGAAGTAAAGTTTATTACCACTAGCTGAAGTAACTACTTCACTATTATAGAATAGACGTTATAGAAACACATTATAATTGCAAAAAATCAATTGTTTTCACTTTAATATTGATAAATATATTATTTTGCGAGTCGTTTGTATCGATTTATATCTAACATTGTGGACGCAAAGTAAGAGTGACGCACTAAAATGTGCTACTGTTAGACTGATGGAGTATCTCTGTATATATATATATATAATCTTGAACGCTAAGATGTCATTTCGTCTTCAATTATATTTATATTAAATTAGTATTGCATATAATGCATATTGAATGTAAATGTAAGGACATGTATTTATCTCTAGTTAGTGTAATGTATTAACTTAGTTAAATAAGTCTTCGTATATTACAAATTATTATTAAATTTTATAATTTTTGATTTACTTATTATTATTATTATTATAAAAAAAAAACATGTATGTCAGGGTACTGGAATAGATAGGATTTTGGTGAAGGCTTAGGTTAGGTACGTTGAATGGATATGGGCATACTCTTATATTATATTGTATTCTCTTGATTATTATATATAATATCTTTTTTTGATGAAACTATTTATTGGTCCACATGTAAGTTCATTGTGACATTCCCAGGTGAGATGGCTTAAGACAATAATGAAAGGTAAAGGTCGGTGGAATACCACATTTGGAAGTAAAATGAAAACGAATCTCGTAGCTTTTGTACATATTTACAGCACCCCTCATAAATAATATTTTTGTAATATAGTTAAGATACCGTATATATATATATATATATATATATATATGTATATGTATATGTATATATATATATATATATATATATATATAT
This sequence comes from Heliconius hermathena, assembly GCA_013403705.1. Lineage (NCBI taxonomy): Eukaryota > Metazoa > Arthropoda > Insecta > Lepidoptera > Nymphalidae > Heliconius > Heliconius hermathena. The sequence continues at coordinate 288,077 of JAAIXJ010001742.1, forward strand.
ATATATATATNAGTCTACTTTATTAATTTATTATCTTTTTTTTTTACTTGTAATGAAATTACAAATGTAATCTCATTCTTTATTTAGCATTTTCCCCCTCATAGTTTTGTGTGCTTACGCGTTTAGTTTAGTTATAAATATATTTTTTTAATAGGCTAATATTGTTATTATATAGTGATGATATAAAATCTTAAATTAGAATAAATGAAATTACTATTTAACGACCACTGGTGCGAACTGATGTTGAGCGTTGAAAGTTTTTATAGCAGTTAGATACAGACGAGTTGTTTGGGAGGTTGTTAAAGTAATATCGATCGTTTGGTGCAACAATGACGTATTTGATATATATATTTTTTTAATTTGCCGGAGACGCAATTTTCTTATATTTATTTAATCATTTTAAAAAAAATGATATTATGTTATTGTTTCAACGAATGATCGTTATTAATTATAATTATTATTTTCATCTTTAATAAGATAACGTCTACGATTATTTTTGTATCTGGTCATTTATATTTACAGTGTTAGCGGATTCGTGCTAAAAAACAAAACTCTCTATTCCGACGTGTTTATTTTTAAGTTGTATATTTGTATGGTGTATGGTTGTTTAGTTTTATATGAAATATGATAATATATTGTTCAACACTTGTAATGGAGCTGTGCTGTTTGCAAGTTTTGGATTACGCCTTGCTCGATGTGATTAGCAGAACAAATTGTTTTTGTTTCTAATTTATTTGTAAAGTACAGTTAGTTCTTTTTTTTTAATATATATTTCTTGATTGTTTTGATAAGATTTTGTGTTGATTAATTTGTGTGGACGGATTTTTAAATGCATTATTTTAATAATCATTGTCTGTACAAAAATAATAAATATTTTTAGGTCTAAAATTTCAAATTGAAATTGAGCACAATATTTTTTTTTTATTGTATTGTATGTTGTGTTAAGGTTTTTGAATTTGCTTTCTCAAACTAACTGACAAACGTGGAGCTGAGTACATTGAAAAATTGATCCCAAAATGTAGTACAAAATTCCACCGAAACGTCATATTATATTAAATTTAATTCTGTTGTATGTGTGAAAAATGTTAGCTAAATAAACAAATAAAGATGATAAATCAATTTTTAAATATTATATTAAATAGTGATTTTCGAAATACATAGTAGAGCCGTTTAGAGAGTCATAGTTAATGTTGTTGATTTATTATAAAGTATTACATTTACGAGAAGTTTTCATTATTCTATGTTCACATATTTTTGCTTGCACAAAATGCACTTAATAACTAAGTAGTTACTATTTTCAAACATTTATTGAACGTCGAATTGTGTGTGATTTTAAAATGGCGGCGGCCATTTTGCTAAACATCTTTTAATATAAAATCATTTGAAAATAAAAATTAAATCGCATATAATTCGAGTTTAATATATCGAAATAATATAAATAGTTTTGTTATAGTATCACAATTCCAATGTACTTAATTAGTGATGAAATAGCAATAGTTTAATGTAATAGTTAGGTTTAGATAATCATCCCCCCCCCCATGCTTTTCCATACGTGTGTCTTCTATAAATGTTGTTAACGTAGCATCTGATATTATATCGCATTTTTGGGATCAAAATTATATTCTAATATGTTTAAATATTGGCAATGAAAAATTATTTAGTCCTGTCCACTTGAATATGATAATGTGTTTTTGATATATATTTTTTTTATTTTAAGCTTGTATTCACTATATTTGATACAGAACTTAAAAGAATAATACAAGTAAAATGATCTTATTATTTCATCAGAAGTTAAAGAAAATGGTCGTATAGTTGATGTTCATTGTAATTTATGAAATTATACAATTTGAATTAAATTTTTAAAATAAATATATATGTATAGTTTTATTTTTGTAATTTTTTTTGGCTTTTTATAATTATTGACTTTTTTGATATTGTCTTGTTTGACGCGTACTATATTCAAGTGGATGGAGGCTGGTGCATCATGTAGTCCATCTGTTGATAACTTTATATTGAGCAGCTTTACTATTTATATGTAGTATTTTGTTTTAAGATGCCATTTGTTGTAACTCATGTTTTAATATTAAATTAAAATGAAATCAAGTGGTATTTTATTTAGCGGTACCGTTATTTTTAATTGTGTTGTGGATGTTAACGCCGTGAAACAAATGATGATTTTTAACAAGAAAAAAAATCGATTTCAACCGGATCCCATAATGAGAAAATAAGCAAACTCTCATCAAATTCCTTCTGAAGTGTAAATGCTATTTAGCGTTAAGCCTATTGTACATTTTTTTGTATTAAATTTTGTTGTTGTTGTTGAATCTAAAAAAAAAAGTGTAGAATAAAAGTAGACTTATGTGATTTTCCCATGGATAACATTGTTAAAATAAAATTGGGACCACGCGGTTGGACCGCGTGGTCGTCAAATAAAAAAATAACATCAAAAGCGGTTTACTCAGGTGGAGCCTAAAGTCGCGCTTTTTCCTCGAAGAAATAAAAAAATTAAATGTTTCATTTCCTTGAGTGGTAATCGAACCAACAACCTATCGCATTTATTGCGACACGCATCATCCCCCGCGACACGTCTATCCTCGAAACTTAATTATGATAGAAGTATTTTATTAAAATCATTACTACAGTTTCAATTATATTAGCTATATCGTTTCAATCTTATAACTATAGCCTGGAGAAGGTACTACATAACAAACGTGATAATATTTAAGTATCTTAAAAAAACATAAAGGTTTCATATGCAAAAAAATGCTAACAATCAAAATTTTATGTGCCGCGCCCCGTTTCTCCGGGCTGCAGTAGCTTCTCTAATACTCTGATCGAAGGAGATGAGTAGAGGTGTGGCCTCTTTGCAGGATTTAGGGAATAATTGAATGGAGCCGAACATATGCGTAATTACTTTTTTGTATTATTTTTTTAATAGTTATGCAACAAAAAAAATTCTGAGCCATCCAAAAGGTAATTCAGAACAGACATAAAAAACTACATCATTCCGTACTTTTCTATTACAATTTTTTTCATAATAATATTTAATGTACTGTTTGTAGATAGTATAGATGTTATTGGTAAAAGTCACAAGGACTAATAAAAAAAATAAAGGAAAGGAAATTTTATTTGAGTTTTCTTAATTAAAATTTATTTTATGAAATGAATATTGAAAATTTTTGAACGTAGAAGCAAAATGATAATGTTATTGATGTACAAGAGCACTCGTCAAAATGTGCGAATCTGACTAAAAAAAGGGCGGGTACAACGATTCAAACTGATATTCATTCCAGACGAATAAATTATTAATTACCATTAAAAAAAAGCGGACAAGCATTGGTAGGGATCGCCCACCGAGGGTTCCATAAAGAAATTGGAAGTGTCAAGCTTTTCTGAAGTTTTCTGAAGTTTAACTTAGATCGTCTGATACCTCATTTAAACTATCTTACAAAATTTTGCTCCCCTTTTAATGCTATGACTTTTTAGGATTTAACTAGTAATTTATTGTACAATGTAATTGTTTTAAGTTTCTTTTTTCATGAACTAGTACCACCTATTATAGATGCTAGCTGCCAAATATCATAATTCTAGGTCAACCGGAAGCAACCTATTAAATTAGATTCTCTTTTTGGTGTAGAAATACGCATTTTGTGCGATATAAAACGGTCATATCTCTTTATTAAGTAAATGTAGAAATACTTTTTTTCCAGGAAACCATAGGGCCGTAGACCTGAGTATATAATTTGAATTAACTCAATATTTCCAAGCATTCCGAGATAAAGGCTCTTGACAGACAGATAGACGGACAACGAAGTGTATAAGATTACTTCGTTTTTCCTTAAAAGGTACGGAACCCTAAATATTATTGCTTAATATTATATTAAAACATAAAAATATTATGCCTATTATATTAAAGTTTCGTGGAAAAAAAAACGAAAATAAACACTCAGACGGTGTGAACTTAAAAATTATGCATATACAATATTTTTGTACAATAGTCCGTATATTTAAACTTGTACCAACAAGTACCTAATAGGTTTGTTTTTTCGATCCCAAGAGCTAACTCATCTGAAATTGCCAACGTTATTTTCTGGATTGAACTAACATTGACCTTAAGGAACAATTTATATTTACGACTTACCCTGGCCCCAGGACCCTGGACAACAGTGGCCCCGCCGCTCTGGGTCACGCGATGAGGAGATTAAACTGTCCACCCGTATTACAGATCTACCGGTACATAGGCTTACTCGTATAACGAAATTGATCCTATTTTGTTTTCACAATTTAACGTATTATATCAATCATCTTGAGGCCAACCGACTGGTTGTGGGTTCGACCCCACTCGAGGAAATGAAATATTTACTTAAATTTATATTTCCATTTCTTCGCTCTGGTGTCGAGGTTAAGCGCGGCGTTGAGTTCTGCCACTCAACACGCAATGCCTCCAGAATTCAGCAGAAAGGGGGAACGTTGTGTCTTAATACTAGGTTCCCTCTGCCTACCCTGCAGTGTGCGGGATACAGCGTGAAGCCGATTTTTTTTGATCTGTCTTATAATCTTGTGACGAATCCTTATAGTCTTGTTACATTAGTCATATTTTAAAGTATATATATTTTTACGTTCTGTTCTGTTCTTTGATTATGGAAAGTGATAGTTGAGCACTAATCACGTCTCCGGATACAGCGTGAAGCTAAATGAAGCAAAAAAAGCAAGTTAAAGGCTAGATAGTATAAGAGTTGTTTATTTATGTACTAGTTTATGTATATCCATTTCTATAAGATTCCATATATATATATATATATATATGTATATATATATATATATATATATATATATATATANAATATAGACAGTATTTAAAATACTGTCTATATTGTCATACGAGAATACTAAATCTTTTCTAGTTCACAGGTGTTGATAAAAAAATTTAAAAACGTCACACGAAAGATTTGTATACTTTTTAAACAGGTAAATTCATTAAAAAAGGGTCAATGTCTTCTTATGAAAAACCACAATTTACAAATTCAATGTTTACATTTAACCATTTACTAAGAAATACAGATCTAAATAGATAATAGTATTTTTAATGTAAACACTATTGTACTTTATTTTTTTGTAATATTCGACTATTTAATTGGAGTAATCTTATCTTGCTAACAGTAGAAATATGACGAAGTTTAAGCAATAAATATTTCATTTTTAACAAGTTCCTTGGTTTTCGCGGTTATGGATACAGCAGAGTAGGCAGAGGGAACCTAGTGTTAAGACACTCCGTTCCCCACTCTGGCGGAAGTCAATGCCGCGCTTTAAAAAATTAAAATTCAAACAAATATTTCATTTTCTCAAATGGGGATCGAAGTCACAACCAATCACGTTTACAGTCACACTTTGTGCCCTTGCGCCACGTTGCGACTGGGCTCTACACATTTTAAATGAAACTACCTATCCCGAAATAATCGCATATATTTTGTATTAAACATTTTCGGAATTGGTCTTCCCGTGACCAAGTACTACTAACTGTAAAGTGTTCGAAGCGTCGGGATTCCAAATAATCCGATATATAAACCGATATCCAAATATCGATTAAGCCGCTTAAATAGTTTCATTCAAAAAAAATACTTTTAATGGCTCTATATAATATATATACGAGTACATCACATATCTAAACAAATAGATGATAATTCACAATAAATGCTAACTGCCAAAACCCAATACTTTTTCAAAATTCTAGAGCTAAATTATATAGAGGAAGGTTGTTATAATTGGACCACAAGTTATGTGCCATACTAAATTTAATAAAAGCTATAGAGAAGTATTGATTTATTTTTTATCCTTTCTTGATATAGATACGAAACTATATTTATTTCAATATAAAGATGAGCAGTTTTGGCAATATAGTGAGAAAATGATTTTTAAAACCGTTACCTTGCACGGTTGCCTTGAATGGACCACTCCGTTGCTATCAGTGGACTTAAAAACGTTTATACTAAAGGTCCAATCATGGAAACCTAATTGAGACATAAAATTTTAATCAACTTTTTATTAATAGGAGTAATCACAATTATGTAATTGTTATTTATTACATTGCAACTAAATATAAATATTATTAGTACTGTTTTAATATATAAATAAAAAAGTATATAGACTTAATATAAATTTTATTATTCTGACCATAATATTAGTTGAGATAAAGAAGTTTCTAACTGAGATTCAATATAATCTTTTGGTTCTTCATCAGTTGCTATGAACTCACAGTCAGCGAACACGTCTTTGTTTAACGTATATACTAGACACTCATTTTAAAAAAAAACCATCTGTGCCGTACCCACAGATGCAGGTCATGAAATGCCTTTCCCAAACAACACAGACACTTGGAATGTTGCCTCGGCCAGGGTCCTGGTGCAGCCGTTTTTCAGTTTCATCTATATTATTATAAAGACTTAAAGACTACCTTCGTTCATAATTTTAAAATCTACTTCTGGCGTCATTCTGGAAAGAATTAGAAGAAAGTTGTTACTAAGTCAGTATATAAAAAATTTCATTCATTGGACCAGTCCATTGAAATACTTAGGTGGTCCAAAGAAAGCGTCGGTCCATTGATCGCAACCTTCCCTCAACGACCTTTTTATTGGCACGTTCCTTTTTTTTTCTTATGGAAATTGCATTTCCGGAATATAATTTCGTGTACAAATTCAAAGTACAATGGACAAAGACTTCGATTAATGCGCAATATTTGACAATAGGTACAGGAAGTCAGGCAATAAAAATTAACTTAGTTATTTTGTAGTTTGGTTTTAACTAATCTCTATCTCTATATATAATAAAACAGTAAAAATATTTGTCTGTACATTTAGTAATTTTGACTGAAATGATTATAGAGACACTTAAAAAGAATAATAGAAAGCAAAAATATTTTTTTAAATTTCTTGTCCGTCTGTCTGTCTGTCTATTTATATGGTCACACTTCACACACAAAAAGACTGTTACAAAAATCTATAAGTATAAGAAATAATTAGCTTTATTTTTACACATATTAAATTTCAATACTGGTCGTATTTTTTAATTCAAAACAATCAAAAGTCCTTATAGAAATTACGATAATGTAGTAAAAAAATCATATTAGAAGTCATTTCTGTTTATTAGATCAATAATCATGTAGCTTAAGCGGGCGAAGCCGCGGGCGGGCCGCTAGTCTTATAATATTTTGAAATGCTGAAGACCGTGCAAAGTGGTGGAGATTAAGACGGAAAGTATCAAAGCAGCAAAGACCCTGGCAAAAAAAGCCGGGACTCCAAGTGGAAGAAAACAGGAAGTGGCTACTGTAAGGCAGTAAAAATTAACTTGATTATTTTGTTTTAACTAATCTAATAATATTTTAAACGTTTCTTTAAGTTCTGATATCGTACATCTGATAATTATAGCGTTGTAAAAGGGTCCATTGTTATCGAATAGCGTACAGACACTTCAATGCTATTTGTAAATAAGTAGGTATAAATAGGTGATGATGTAGTTAAATCCATTCTTTTGCTATTATTTATTAAAAGTTTGAAGCATAACAGGTTATGGGTTTGATTCCCATCAAATTTTAAATATTTCGTTTCCTAGAGGAAACAAAATATTTTATATTTCATTCCCACCCTCTGGTAAACAGGCTCAACACGCAATACCTCCAGAACTCGACGGAAAATGAGGCACAGAGTGTCTTATCACTAGGTTCCCTCCCTATCCTGCTGCGTGCGGGATACAGCGTGAACCCGATCCGTAAATATTTATAAAGGAAACTAAGAACAAAACTCTAGTCAGTCCAATGAGAGTAATTGAGTAGACATTGTGTGAGCGGAAGCGTCTGATTGCCCGCAAATAATGCGACGCGTCAACTTTTCTTACCACCACTGCCAGTTGTGAATTACTACTTGTTTGTATGTATGTATGTATGTAAGTATGTATGTATGTATGTAAGTACTAGGAGTAGGTCAGATGCGACTTGTGAATCTGAATCATTGTGAGCGATTTTGATTTATAGATATATATATACAAACTAGCTGACACCCGCGGCTTCGCCCACTTTAACGATACGAATATTTATCAACTATGTTTATAAAATTATTTTCAGTTTTCAATAGGATTAGTAAGAAAATATAAGCATAATTAATCACCAAATAAGCGGAGAAAGAATAATAATTAGAGTAAATTCTTATTATTAGAAAAAATTGCTGAGTAATTAAAATGAGCAAAAATAATAAGTACGTAACCAAAAAAAATATAATAAACAAAACCAGCTATATTATCAATATTATCAGCGTAACATAAATATTTAAAAATATTAAAGTTAAGAGTAACACGAAATATAATCTATACTATAATAAAACAGTAAAAAAATGCTATGAGAAGATATATGCTGTCACCGAGTTTTATTTAGATTTTTTAAACGATTACAATATGTTCGTTACAATATATGACTTTTGCGTATATATAGGGCACGACCGTTTTATTCCCGTATTTTAAAACTTTGATATAAAATATAACTAAAATATCAATTTCTGTGATATGCTGTTTACAGGGTTGTATGTTTAATCTATATGATATAAAGCGCACAATGTATCTAACATATTTAATCGGATAAGGAATATTACTATACTGTTGAAAATAGTTTTGCAATTATCTCTTTTTTTATTTTTAAACACAAAATGGTTACTGTGGGATATCCTTAAGAAATAGACATATTATGTGCTAAAGGCTAGATAACATTACGGTGTATTTCTTCATTTAGCCTTACATAACCAGGTAACAATAATAATGAACGCCATCCACCGCGAGCACTGCAGAAACAATAAAATATATGCAAGGACATCGTACTACAAAAATATTCAATTTTATTCTTTCTAATAAAAGTCCGCGACACCGTATGTCCGCGACACCGTATGTCCGTATGTAGGTGTTAAGACCCCACTTTCCGCCGAAATCTGGAGGCATTGTGTGTTGTGGCGGAACTCAACGCCGCGCTTTGCCTCGACACCAGAGCGAAGAAATGAAAATATAAATGTAAATAAATATTTCACTTCCTTGAGGGGGGATCGAACCCACAACCGGTCGATTTTACAGTCACACTTTGTGCCCCTACGCCACGACTGGCCTCGTTATATAACAATGTATAATATAAGATTAAATAATGCGTTCCCTTTTTAAATAAGCGAATGTTAATTACTAAGCAAATATGTAAATTTATTACTTCAAGATTTTTTTTAATATCTTAATTATATAAATATTAAATATATAATGAGGCCAGTCGCGGCGCAGCAGCACGAACTGTGACTGTAAAATCGACTGGTTGTGGGTTCGATCCCCACTCGAAGATGAAATATTTACTTAAATGTATATTTTCATTTCTTCGCTCTGGTGTCGAGGCTAAGCGCGGCGTTGAGTTCTGCCACTCAACACGCAATGCCTCCAGAATTCGGCAGAAAGTGGGGAACGGAATGTCTTAACACTAGGTTCCCTCTGCCTACCCTGCTGTGTGCGGGATACTTTTTCGGGATATTTTTTTTTAAATATATAATGCAATGGACATCCATTTCTAATTAAGTCCCGTCACATTTCCAGGCGTTTCCACTTTTCCGGATACGCGAAAAGCCTCGGATACTGATAAGATGACTAAGTAAACGTTTCATGTATTTTTATTCACAAAACTATTATCCAACGATTGATTACCATGCAGAATATACCACGTGCTTTATAAGGAAATATGAATCCTCTCACAAAATGTTCGGTAATTATTTCATATTATAATCTAAAAGTAGTAACGTGATTCAAATGAAGCAGTGACAGGGGTATAAAAAAATATGATTGAAAAGTGAGTGGTAAGAGAGGAAGAGGGAGACGTCGGTTGACCTTCGAAACACAGTATCAAAGATACTTGAGGAAGATCCGTAAAAACCATGAGGATCCCTCGGATGGCATGTATGAAGAGGTTGACGACAGTTGACGAGGCGAAAGAGGTATGTAAGAGGTATGTAAGAGACCGTAGCGTTTAGAGGTGCGTTCTCTCTGACTACTCCGCTAGTGATAAAGCGTGAAATTTAGTTAAGTTGATTCAAATGAAATTATTTGGCACAAAAAATATTTCGAATGGCTTAAATAAGTCACTTCGTTTCAAAATATAATATAATTTTATAATGAGACAGCTATCGTAAAAGCGAGTGTGGAATCAACCCTCACATGGTGAAATGAATTGATTTTATTTCTCCACAGTAGCAAGACAAAGTGCGGTGTAGAGTTCCGCATCTCAATACAAAACCTCTCGAATTCTGGCGGAAAGCAAAGACTGCTCTGTCCTCCGCCTAAATAGCTTTTTGCAAGTTAGGTACAGGTAGATGTGTGCGGAATAGGCCAAGCGAATCTTTTTTTAATTTTATTTTTCTCATGATGCTACACGGCGCTCCTCCTCTACTGCCATTTGCTGGTGCTATGGGAGTCAAGGGATTCTTCTATAACCCCTTGCGGCAGGCAAAGAGCTGCTTGAAATTGAAACTAAAAAATATTTATTTTACACTGTTAGTTTTCTTTTCATCACTCATCATCTTCTTTACCTTTACAAAGTATACAGAGACACCCTGTTCTTATATTAATTTACACATTTTCTATTTTAGGCATATTTAAAGTCGCCTCGCATCGTCTTGGGCAGCGGAAACCAAGGTGCAATGATAATATTTTTAAAACCTAAGCTTTGGGACTTGAATCTACAGCCTGTTGCGCTTACAGTCGCTCTCTTGTGCCTCTGCGCCACGATTGCTCTCAATTTCACTTATTATATGTTTATATTTAATATCGTTATTTATACATCCACTTAGCGTGAATATTGAATATTTAATAAATATTTAAGAATTGATGGTCATCAAGAAGTCTTCATTCGACGATATTAAAAAACTCCTTTGAACCGGTGAGCAAGTGTGACAACGTCCTAAGTAGAATTGTTACTTACAAGTTACAAGTAACTACTTTATGAATGGATAATTTATTAAATATTCAATATTCATGCTAAGTAGATGAATAAATAATGATATTGAATATAAATATATAATAAATGGGTATATTGAGAGCAGTCGTGGCGCAGAGGCACAAGAGAGCGACTGTAAGCGCGACAGGCTGTAGCTTCACCTGATGGTAAGTGACTACCGCCGCCCACGACCCCGTGCAACACCAGAGGAGCTACAGGTGCGTTTCCGGCGTTTAAGGTGGGTTGGGCGCCGGAGCCCGCCATTACCTGATGCGAAACGCAGTGGCATAAAGCCACTACTTCACGCTGGTTTTGAATGCCGGGGGTGGTAATGATCCGGTCGAGTCTGCCCATACGTGTTGCCATTGCTGGCGACGTGACTCTACCACACGTACTTTAGTCGCCTCTTACGACACCACCAGTACAGGATGATCCTATTCTAGGCACACGGCAATATAATACTTTGATTTCCTCGGTGGTAACGAGACAAAGTACAGCTTTGAGATCCGTCACTCCACATACAATTCCTCAAGAATTCAGCGGAAAGTAGTGAGCGGAAGTGTCTTAATGAGAACGGAGTGTCAACAAGCAATGTCTCCAGAACTCGGCGGAAAGTGGGGACCGGAGTGTCTTAACATTAGGTTCCCTCTGCCTACCCTGCTGAGTGCGGAATACAGCGTGAAGCTGATTTATTTTCATTTACTAGTATAGAAGTATAGATATAGATGTCCTTAGAATATTTAAGTTTTTTATAAATAATTTTATCATTTCCTTATAATGTATGCCTAATAACATTTGTAATTTTGTGATAACTATTCGATCTAACAAGTTCCAGGTAACAACATTAAGATAAAAGTTTTATGTTCGATTAGTATTGCATTAAATTAATATTCATAAGAGCACCTAACGTTGATAAAAGAGCTAATAGAAGAGAAACGTCAGGTTATAGTACCTACTACAAGGTAAAGAAATAATAAAGAAATATAGTATATATTTGTGACTGTAATGCGACGGTTGTGGGTTCGATCCCCCACTCGGCGGAATCAATTGTTATTTATTAATCAGCTTCACGCTGTATCCCGCACACTGCAGGGTAGGCAGAAGGCACCCAGTGTTAAGACACTCCGTTCCCCACTTTCTGCCGAATTCTGGAGGCATTGCGTGTTGAGTGGTAAAACTCAACGCCGCGCTTGGCCTCGACACCAGAGCCAACAAATGGAAATATAAATTTAAGTAAATATTTCATCTCCCCGAGTGGGGATCGAACCCACAACCAGTCGGTTTTACAGTCACACTTTATGCCCCTGCGCTACGACTGGCCTCAATTGGTTATTTATTAATATTTTCATTTCTTCGCTCTTGTGTCGAGGTAAAGCGTAGCGTTGAGTTCCGCTACCCAACACGCGGTATCACCAAAATTCACTGGAAAATGGGAACGGGAATGTTTTAACCCTAGACTCCCTCTGCCAACCCTGATATACAGATGATGATTTTATAGTATGTATATTGGGGTGTAACGTTAATATAGAAACATTGCATATTGTGATAATTGATTTATCTATTCGGGCATCATCCAAAAAATAAATGAATTATACAAACCACCTCCGTATACAATGAAACTGTTTTGATTGTTGTTTGTAGAGGTAATTCGTCGTCATTATAGGTCAGTCCGCCGGCTTCTAACAGGACGTATATTATTTTGTCAGCCACTACCACTGTACTCCGCAGCACACTGCCCTCCACAAATACTAAGCGGCGACCGCGCGACGCACGCTTATACCAATACTAAATTAATCTAAAATACCTACATTTGCAATTAGCCTGCCCTAATATATAAGAAAATTGAAATTGGAATTGGAATTTGTTATAAAGTGACCGTTTGAATTTAACGATCGAGGCATGAGAACGATCGGGGTGAATAGCAAAAGACATCAAGATCCAAGAAAAGCAAGTGTCTTCATATCGTCTTTGAGGAATGTTCGTGTATCAGTAAGTCGAATATGTACTTACATTTATTGTTAAGTATTCTTAAAATAAACAAGTCTCTCTAAGTTCTATTGTGGAGAGAGAGAGAGATCTTGCAAGTTCCTATTTTGCCACAAGTTATTTATTATTAAATTAAAACAAAAATGTATTGAAATATTTATGAAAGTTTTAGATTTTTCTTTAATTGTTGATGTATTGAGTGTATCTACAATCTTTATAGTTAAAACGATCTATTTATTTATGTACTACAAAGTATAAAAATATATTTATAAAATTTTGTTTGATAATTTTATGTTTAAAACTAAGCGTACTCAAAGTCCACAATTAAGTAAATATCGGCCTAAAACGTATTGCGTAGTGCTGTTTTACTATAGCGTCGTACGGATGGCTGGCGGTGAATAGAATGAATAGCCGCGTGACAGCGTGAGTCAAGCGGGCGTACAGACGTATGATTAACGTGACCAAACGTCCCGTTTTTCGCTTCTGCGTCACGGTGTCCCGAAACATACCACCAGGATGTAGAAATGTCCCGTTTTTTTTTCCCGTTAGTACTAAATTATTTATTAAAATATCAACTATAGATGTCGAGAAACATTGAAGCTATCCTAAAAAAAGCGAAAGCACCTCCCTAAAAAAAAAAAACAAAAGCCACCCTACAATATCCCGTTTTGAGCCGACCGAAGAATGGTCACGTTACGTATGGTGATCGCCGAAATCGCTTCGCTCGAGCCGGAACACTTTATACTGTCGTTATTGATAAATTGCCGTCAATTTTGTGCCTCTCGATCTGTCGCCTGGACCCTGGAGTGCAGCCGAGGAGCCGACAGCTTATGTGACTCTGTTGCTAAAGATAGAGTGCTAAATAACACTATTAGTTCATCAGGGGTTGCTCTTGCCCGCATATAAACGCTAGTACTGTTTGTTGAGCTTTGATTATATTATTGGTCCCACAAATCACTACCAATTGTATAACACAGTCCATAGAAAAAATAGCCTAATAATAAAAACAATTGTAAAATGAGAAAATTACATTATTTTAAGCAAAACTGAGGCCAGTCGTGACGCATGCGCACGAAGTGTAACTGTAAAAACCGACTGGTTGTGGGTTCGATCCCCACTGGAGATTAAATATTTACTTAAATTTATATTTCCATTTCTTCGTGAAGCTGATTTACTTATTTTATTTAATCAAAACTCTCCTTAAATTATCATTTTATATGGACTATCTGGAAATATAGAGCGGTACATAAGAAAAAACACAATTCGAACTGAAAAATTAATAACAACGACACAGGCCACAGATTGGCACAGCAAATTAAATAATAGTTCAATTGTTCTGCATGTGAATATATAAAATATGGCTACCAACTACAATAATACATAGACATAGAATCTTTATAACTTTATAACAAGAATTTGTTTTGATTATATTATCTTTCAAATAAGTCTGAGGCCAGTCGTTTTTAGGGGCACAACTGTGTAATACAGCTGGTTGTGGGTTCGATCCCCACTCGGAGGAATGAATTATTATTTAGTAATATTTTCATTTATTCGCTCTGGCACCAAAGCAAAGGCTCGGCGTTGAGTTCCTCAATCAACACGCAATGCCTCGAAAAATCTGGCGAACATGGGGAAACGGAGTGTCTTAACACTATCGAGTGTCTTAAGCTATCCTATCCTGCTATATGCGGGATACAGTGTGAAGTTGATTGATTTAATTTTAATTTCAATTAAGAATTGTATAAATCTGCATGATTATATTAAACGTGCGGTTCTGCTTGTACAAATATGTACATAATTTATTATTTCTATAAAATATTTATTTATATTAATTTCTAATGAATATACATACAAAATACAATTGCATTAATTAAACATTTACGTAACGGACATTAAGTCTTTACGCTTATTGATCATTAAATGAGACGTAGGTATGGCTGTGCGATATAATGCCTAAACAATATTCAGTTCATAAAAAGTATATTTATATAAATAGTTTTACTTTATTATCTTAAATATTAATTTATTAGAAATTTACTATATTTGATTCCATTTTAAAAAATAGTGAGATCAGTTGTGGCGTAGCAACATAAGTGCAAGCATAAACCCCACTCGAGGAAATGGAATATTTGATACTTTCAATTTCGCTCTCGTGTCGAGGTGGAGCGCTGCTTTGTGTTCCGCCACTTTACACGCAATGCCTCCAGAATTCCGCAGAAAATGGGGAACTAAGTGTCTTAACACTATATTCTCTCTGTGCGCACTGTTTGAGATACACGTAAATATACATGTAAAGCTAAAAAAAGGTGTTTTCTTTTTTGTATTTGCCAATGGAAAAGCGATTTTAAATCACATTTATTAATGCTCGTAGCACTCATGACTCATGCCAAGAAATGAAAATATAAATGTAAATGAATATTTCATTTCCTCGAGTGGGGGTCGAACCCACAACCAGCTGATTTTACAGTCACACTTTGTACCCCTGCACCACAACTGGCCTCTATAATATAATAAACAAGCTATTTAGTCGATTTTATGTTTTTTCTTCGGTATACATTTTGACGTCGTGGTTCACAATATTTCTTAGCAGCGAGCGCGGATAAAGATGATCGAAGATTACTACTTGGCCTAGATTACCGAACGTATGCCTTATTAATCACCTGCTTCCCAACGACCAACAATTTTAATATACGAGTACGTAGTATGTACTGTTGTATGTTTGAGCGCCTAATGTCTAGGTCAGTGTCTCACTCAGCTTCACGCAGTATCCCGCACACAGCTGGATAGGCGGAGGGAACCTTGTGTTAAGACACCCCATTCCCCACTTTCCGTCGAATTTTGCGTGTTGAGTGGCGGAAATCAACGCCGGGCTTTTGTCTTGGTGCCAGAGCGAAGAAATGAAAATATTATAAATAATAATTCATTACCTCTAGTGGGGATCGAACCCACAACCGTCGCGTTACAGTTACATTGTTGTGCCCCTGGGCCACGACGGTCTCTACCTCTACGTGGAAGTACTCCTGTAAATAAAAATAAAACCAGCTTTATATTTTTATACAATTATTTTAAAGGCTAGACGAATTAATAGAAACAAATAGACAAATTAAATAATAAATCTATGTTGGAAGAAAAAAAATATATCTATAATATTACGTGTGTGTGTACTAACGGTGTGGCGGCAATTGATACTGCCAGAATGGTAGTAGTGCTTATGTAGTGTATATATTCTTATTAAGGTAAAAAATGGACAAACTGACTGTATTTTTTAGGTTAAAGGTTCCCTCTTCTGAAATGCGATAGATAACAATACTAAAATTCCAATGTTTTTTTGAGTTTTCTTGTAATGGAATACGGTTATCACCTTGGTTTTTTTGTCGTGAAGAAACTATTTTATAGGTTTCACCACGCGAGGGAGAAGAGATGGCTGAGTGGGTTATGTGGGATTCTTGATAACCTCACAGTGCTCCTCCGTCCCAAAACTCCATAGGATACGTCTCTGCTTATAATATTTCTTATTTACTTTTAAAAATAACGATACTAACTACTAAGTAAAGATATCTCTGATAAATTAAATTATTTAATTAATATATTTTGTTTTTCTAATGTCTTAGTATATTTTTTTTATACACAAATATAATTTAAATCAATTTGAAACTCAATTACCACTCTTCCTTATATGTTTAATTTCCATATATTATATTTTTATGTATATCTTGTAAGATAAATATTAGATTTCATCACTAAAACTAGTACAGGACATTATTCATAAATTAAATAGATAAAGTAAATTGAGGCCAGTCGTGGCGCAGCGGCGCACAGTGTGACTAAAACTGACTGATTGTGGGTTCGATCCCCACTCGAGGAGATGAAATAGTAAATATTACTTAAATTTATATTTCCATTTCTTCGCTCTGGTGTCGAGGCTAAGCGCGGCGTTGAGTTCTGCCACTTAACACGCAATGCCTCCAAAATTCGGCAGAAAGTGGGGAACGGAGTGTCTTACACTAGGTTCCCTCTGCCTACCCTGCTCTGTGCGGGATACAGCGTGAAGCTGATAAAAGAAAAAGTAACGTAGTAAAGTAGTAGCGTAGTATTGAAGCCGGAAGCTAGCAATAAAAATTTCATGATTGCATCGGTCCATATATGAATAACAAAATCAATAAAAAAACATTTTAAAATGACATTTTGAATAATAATAATAATTAATAAAAAGTATGCGCATAATTAAAAAGGCATGATCAATAATTTTTAGGGTTTCTTACCTCAAAACGAAAAAAACGGAACCCTTATAGGTTAACCGTGATGTCCGTCTGTCTGTTTGTTAAGACCATTTAACTCGAGATCGTATGAAGGTATCAAGCTGAAGGTTATATTAAATATCCAAATTCTCAAGGGATCGCCTCTTGATACACAGAAAAAAAATCAAGCTTCTAAATCAACATAACCAAAGAATGCAATAAATAATACAATCTTTAAAAAAATTTGCTACATTTAGTATGGAATTCGCAGAGATTTAGAGCTTACAATATAAATAAAAGAAAAAAGGTGAAAAGTGAAAATTTATAGGTATTTTACGAAAGGGAATCGTTAATTAATGTAATACAAAATGAGTGCATTCTACCGCAAACTTTTATAAGTTGTACTTTGGGTTGACGTATTATCCTGCAATTGGTACGGAACCCTGGGGACGGCTTTTCTGTCTCGCGCTTGAGCAGCTTTTTTACATCGTGTGCTAATTTTCGTAAATGTTTGAGATATAATATAGTTTTTTTACGAAGTGCCTTATACTCCAATCATTTTTATTTATATTTTAAATCACTAGTTTGAGAAAACAAATGTAGTGGTATAAAATTTTTACACATAAATTTAAAAAAAAATTGTCATTGATGTTCGTGTCAGCTGAAAATCGATCCTAAATGAAATATTTATTTAAATTTATATTTTCCATTTCTTCACTCTGGTGTCGAGGCAATGACTGGCGTTGAGTTCCGTCACTTAACACACAATGCCTCCAAAATTCGGCGGAAAGTGGGGAACAGAGGGTCTTAACACTAGTTCCATCTGCCTACCCTGCTGTGTGCGGTATACAACGTGAAGCTGATATAGTCAAAAAATAGTTCACAAAATAGTTTAAAAGAACTCGTTACAAATTACATTTCTTTTTTTTATTTCCTCCTCATTCAAGAATTAAAAATCATTCAGATGCTTAAACAATTTGTTGTTCTTCTCAAAAAAATATAGTAATACATAAATATTTAAGACAAGTAGCTTTTGTTATTAAAATAGTGTTTATTCTTAATTCCTATATTCACAAAATTAGCACCTGAGCTCGTTCACATGTTATCACTGTGTACATCTCCATTTCCAAACAGTACATTAAGCATATAAATTCTCAATAAATACTCCATATGAAAATTAAAATAAAATATTTTAAAGAATAAATAATATAATAAATTTTAAATAATGTAAGATTTTAATCTTTATAATTCTAGCGATGTGACGTAGATATGCCTGTAGTTTTGTTACTTTATCTCTGTATACGAAATCTTTTCTTGAAATAATTAAACAAACATTATTCATAATATTTACATCATCGTAGTGGTATTGCACAGCGTTTGTCTGTAAATGCCATGGTTGTAAGTTCGATTATGACTCAGAGGAATAAATAGTTTCATTTCTCCGCTGTGGTAGACAAAGCGCGGCGTTGAGTTCCGCTACTTAACAAGCAATGTCTTATAAATTGGATGGAAAGTGGAGAACGAAGTGTTTAGACACTTGGATCTTTTTATATATATCTGCAGCAAATTCCAATGACAGATGTTGCGTACTTATAAGTAGGGGGAAGTCGCCCAGTGCCGAACACTTAAGCTTAAAATGAATTTAAACAAAAACTCATAGATTGGTATTTATTTATTATGCGTTTATCTCTACACAACAATCATAGACATATGTCGAAACCAACAAATAATTAACAGGATAAAAATTCAAAGTAAAAACAAAAGCTAATCATTGGTCTTACTTTTTGATTTATTAGACTGTGGCACCTAGTACCGAACATACTTAAAAAATGGCACATATGACCGAACACTCCTAGGAAAAGTGACATCTGTCACAAACATATATACGTCAGAGCACTCTGGAATCGCAGCGCATGCCTCGTGGGCCTACTCCTGACAGGAATTGCACTGAATCCAATTCTCCTCATGATTTTCTAAGCAAACAACACTACATGCATCTATCAGCCAAGTCTTTGACATGTGTTTCTAAGACATTCTCATATTCTGACAAAAATTTACGTGTGGTAGAGTCACGTCGCCAGCAATGGCAACACGCATGGGTAGACTCGACCGGATCAATACCACCCTCGGCATTTAAAACCAGCGTTAAGCAGTGGCTTTATGCCGCTGCGTTTCGCATCAGGTAATGCCGGGCTGCGGAGCCCAACCCCCACCCCTCCCTGGAATATGATAGCGGCACTTAAAGACAAACTACCCCAGGGTACGCTCCACGGCAACCCCTTCCACGCTTAACGTGGACTTTTGGAATATCAGGGGTTTACATTCCAACCTGAATGCCGTCCACCACCATCTCGAGACGGCACGGCCGGCCTTGTTATTCCTGACGGAGATTCAAATTGCCCGACCGAGCGACACAGCCTATCTCAAATACCCCGGCTACAAAATAGAACATAATTTTATGCCT
>JAAIXJ010001742.1:308835-414849 GCA_013403705.1 Heliconius hermathena
CCTGGATACGTGGCAATCCACTACTGTGCGGTTTCGTAGGAACTTCCTTCCACGCACCACGGAACTGTGGAATGGCCTACCCGCGGCAGTGTTTCCAGGTCGATATGACATGGGTACCTTCAAAAAGCGCGTCTATCTCCACCTTAAAGGCCGGCAACGCACCTGTAGCTCCTCTGCTGTTGCACGGGCCGTGGGCGGCGGTAATCACTTACCATCAGGTGACCCGAACGCTCGTTTGCCTTGTCCTTTTCCATAAAAAAAAATATCATATAATGTAGTGGTAGGAATACCATGTCTTGAAGCGGCTTCCCTTTTTAGTTATTACTTTTTCAATTGCAATTTTTAAATTTTTAGGGCTCCAGTGAAGAAAAGTTCTTCACTCTCTCCATTATCTAAGATATGAAATCATCTGAAATAATAAAATAGGACATGCAATATTACTTATATTTAAATAACAGTGAAAAAAAATCGTTCGGTCATAGGGGAAAAAACAGTGTTCGGTCCTAGGGTCTCATAGAACGTAACTAAAATAATAATAACTATAAAAATACCTAAATAATACAGATTTTAAACACAGCATTTGAAAAAACACTTACCAAAGGTAAATTGAACTCTAATACAAAAATCACCACACGTAAATCTTGAGAAATTCAGAATCTTCTAGTATACACGAAACAAACCGTTTACGCGCAAAATGCAAGTGAATACCCTCACACGCGCGACAAGCACGTCGGATGACTGCCTGACTGATTTTAATATTAGTTTTTATCTCCTGAATTTTTAATGTTAATTTAGGTTCTGGATCCATTTTCGTCACCTGTATTTATTAGTTAAAGAATTGTTATGTTATAGTACCATAAAATAACGTCAAATAATAGAAGATATTTAGCTATTTTGAAAAGCAGATGGAACTTTTGAACTTATAAAGACAAAGTTTCCGGCAAATTGTCGAGGCATTGCGTATTGACTGGCAGAGCTAAACGCTGCACTTTGCCTTGTTACTTGAGCGAGAATATGAAAATATTTCACATTTCATTCCTCCGAGTGGGAATAGAACACACAACCGTCCCGCTTACAATCGCACGCCTGTGCCTCTGCGCCACAACGGTCTTAGATATTTCATTAAAGTCACTAAAAACAAAATCGGAAACAAACGCACTGAATGAATAGCCTAAAAGAACCCCACCTTATGTAAAATATGAAATAGAAAATTAATAGTAAATGACACATTTTTTCTAGTATTAAGCATTCCGCTCCTTACTTTTCGCCGAATTCTGGGGGCAGTGGGTGTTGAGTGGCAGAACTCAACGCCGCGTTATTCCTCGACACCAAAATGAAGTAAAGAACATATTAAATAATTCATCTCCTTGAGTGGGAATCAAACCCGCAACTTGTCGCACTTACAGTCACATGGTATTTCCTGCGCCACGACTAGCCCTAACTGTAATATAAATATTATCGTATTAAAATAACCATTTTATGTACTATAAAACTAGACGCAAAACCGAATTGAAATAAATATTTCATAAAAACAAAGTAATTAGTACAAATTAGATACTTCAAAATTCCTATACGAACAAGAGAGTACCTAATAAAATCATCACCCCATCACGTTTCCCCCGGAAAAGCACTCTATACGCAGTCGACATTTGAAATCCATAATCAAATATTGTTTACTTGTTTTTGCATAGTATTTACAGTAAGATTGCCCGTGTTGACTCGCCGAGGCCCGACTGCAGATATATAGCTAGACGCACAGGTTACGGTCTCGCACTCCCTCGAGAGTGTTTCCCGTGAGCTTGTAGTGTTAAGTTTTCATCTCATTCATCTCTCGTTCATAGCCATTTCGGTGGTGGAACTCCCATACCAGAAACAGCATCAGAAGAGACACATCAGGCCGACCGGTGAGTTCTAGCAATTAGCATGTGAACCTTGCGCGGCGATTATCGCCCTCTCATAGTTGTGTGACAGTGGTGATCTGTAAAATAGTTCGTTTAACAGTTAAAATTTCCTCATATCTAGTTTGGATGTAGGTTATTGTATATTGTTTGAATATATCACTTATTTTTTTTTTCACTCTTCCAAAACAAAAAAAAATATTAGCTTCACGCTGTATCCCGCACATAATGGTGGTAGGTAGTAGAATAGGATATTTTAATAGTATGAGGATAATATTTAGTAGAAGCCTTCTTTCTTTTAAATTCTCACTTTTACCTATTTTCAGTGATCGATGTAGGACCTAAGCCTTGAAATATGTAAATATCTTCGTGAAATAATTGTCCAATAGATACAAATTGACTACGAACAATAGATAATTGTTGTGAATTTTATGATAGAAATCCCAATAATGGCTCCAGTAACCACAAATATGAATTTTCATAAATATTATGTTGGTCTTGTAGTTCAGGCAAGGTTGCTAAGATCTTATTCATAAAATATACTATAGATAGTTAAATTATGGTAACTAGAATTTTTTTTACAACTTATAGGTACATCTAATAATTTATTTAGTTACAATACATAAACAATTTCACAGTTATTTTTAGATTTCACAAAATTATTTTTGACATAAAACCTATTATAGTTCGTATCGAAACTAAATTATAATGTAACAAAATAGTATCTGCAATCTTCTTTACAAAAGTCCATCTCAGTCAGACATTCAGCCCCACAGACTACTTTTAAATTTACAATAAAAATTCAAATTAAAGCACCATAGCTCCTGATATAAAAAACAAAAAAATCTTTGCAAATGTCATCGCCATTAAAAATTTCATACAAAAAATAGTAATAATCAGCTTCACGCCGTATCCCGCACACAGCAGGGTAGGCAGGGGGAACCTAGTGTTAAGACACTCCGTTCCCCACTTTCTGCCGGTTTCTGGAGGCATTGTGTGTTGAGTGGCAGAACTCAACGCCGCGCTTTACCTCGACACCAGAGCGAAGAAATGGAAATATACATTTAAGTAAATATTTCATCTCCTCGAGTGGGGATCGAAACCACAACCAGTCGGTTTTACAGTCACACTTTGTGCCACTGCGCCACGACTGGCCTCATACGAAATATATTACATAATATTCCACAATAGTGTTTGAATAGCAAATTTGTTGATAGCTAGTATCATGTTGACTCTGCCGGTGCGGCATCCTTCAGCATCGCAATCTGTCGCGAGTGAGACATTCAAATATACACAGTGATAAATTGATGTCCTCTCGTTAACTATGTCAATATATGTTTCGTCAGCGCCACTCGTGGTTTGTGGCCTTTTTGTTTTTTAAAAATATATATACGTTATGAAACTGATTAGTTTAGTTATTTTTATCTATTAATTATTTATTAAAAAAAAAACAAACTACATATCTAATAGTAGCTTTACATCTGTATTTTGCTGATAACAGGGTAGGTCAAGGGAACTACTGTTTAAGGGTACTGTTAAAGCACTCCATTCTTATTAAGACACTACCTTTTATCAATCTCCGCCAAAATCATTGCGTGTTGAGTGACGGAACTTATCGCCAAATTTTGCCTTGTTAGTGAATAGCGAAGAAAATGAAATATTAAATATTGGATTTTCCCGATTGGGAATCGAACCCACAACCGTTGCATTTACAGTTGCACGTTTGTGTTTCTGTACCACGACACTTCTAATAACAGATATACTATTATAAGGTATGTAGTAGCGTGTAGTACAAAAAAAATTACTGATAGTATCATTTTACATTCGTTATTTTAACAAAGAAATATTTAACAATAATAATTTTGATTAAACCTAAATAGAAACAAAAACAAAAGAAGAATAACATAATACGGAATAGATACAGCTATTACGATAGAAATACGCTTCAATATCAAGTTCACCTTTATTTTACACGTGATTTATCATTTCCTTATGTTTAGATATTTTAAGCTGTTTTAAATTTGAACACGTTTTAAATATTACAATAAACACATGTTATTGAATATGGTGAGTGATAAAAATATGTTTTTTTTTTGTGTAAATTATGTTAAAATTATAAAATACCTACTAATACTATCTATATTTTATATCTGTAAAATATTACTAAAATACTATTTCGACTCGTTAGCATTATTAATTAGACTACGCTCTGTATTACCAGATCGAGGACGAAATAAAAAAAAATTAAATTGACAGTTTTGTATGAAAATAGTAGGATGTGAACTGACAGCTGTCATGCTGTATAAAACACGTTAAAATTGTGCCACAATGGCGCCACTGATTGTAGAGCTTCTGAGTACACACAATATAAACATTTAAAATTTATATATATATATATATATATATATATATATATATATATATANTATATTGAGGACGAAGATCAAATATAAAAAAATTGTGACCTGAATTCCACAAAAAAACATGTTAAAAATGGCGTTCACTTAAAGTCTACAGGATAAACAACTTTCTAGTTGAATGATTAATTCGCTTAACATCAAATGCCATTGTCCCACATGTGATTAGTGCGAATTTTAAAACGAATAATTCTAATGTTAATTATTGCATGATTTCTCTGATTTCTATTTATATATTTTTATCTTCAACAATGTTTTAAATTGTGAGAGGTTAGAGGGAGAAACGGTGAACTTTCATTGCTTAGTCACTACCTCTCTACTTTTGTCCAACATACTTGGTCTAATTATATCGAAGACAATATCTTAAAATTTGGTGCAAAGTGGTGATGAGTGTCTTAATGTGGGTAATTGTGAGTGTCTAGTGTCTAACACTAGGTTCCCAGGTTACCTTTGCTTTCCCTGCCTGCTATGTGCGGTATAATCTGGCAGTGGTTTTTTTTAATAAAAAAAATACTTATTTTACAAAGAAAAGATAAGGACGTTGGCAACCGTATCACTTATTTAAATTTTATTATATTAAAAATCTATTTAAAAACCGGTTCTGATTAACTAAGTATAGAATGCACGTGATTATTTAATGAAGTAAACAAGCTTTTGTCTGCGACTACACGACAGCATTTAATTAAAAATATTAATATAATACACATAGATACATTTTTTTTGCGGTAATGTAATTAAACTTCCTTTATCCAGATATTATAAAAACAATAAATTATAAAAAAATAATTATATAATAAAAACCGTAATACCAAAATAAAACTTAAAAGAAACCCATTTAAAATTTTCGGGACTCGGAGAGGAGAGGACTGTTAATGTTAATGAACGAATCGATTGACGAACAATCATCAAAATCGGCCAAGGCGTTTGGTCTCTACAACGACACATACATACATACATAGACTGATAAACACATTACCCTCTTATACGTCGCGCAGTCGGGTAAAAAAAGGTTGAATTAGAAACCTTATCACAAAATAAATTATAAATTGGTCTCAGTATATAACTGACATCAGTCTAAAAGATTTATTTATATTTGTGAATGCTACCAGCTTGAGGTCTCCATAGTGCATTTTACATGACTCCAGCCTTTACCTTGGCGGACCGGTCTCAGGCCACTGTCCGAGGTCTCTAGGTTATATTTCTAATACATCGTGTTCCGTTTTTAATCTGTTTCTGTATCATTTCCTTATCCGTTTTACTGTTGACCAAGCAACGCCATGGATTCCTATAGAAATTCCTTACTACTATTACTACTACTGTTAACTGCATAATATGCATTTCCAAATATAATATTTCACATATGTTAGACGCCATTAGTTTTTATTTCAATCAATACGTTATTTTTATCAGTGATTTTTGGTACTATTTAAAAAAATTAAAAGATATATTTTATCAATTATCTGTATATTTTTTTAAGCAGTTCTAAATAAATTTTGAGACGTCTCTGGTTTACATTGATTCAATTTCTATACATACACTCTTCTTCTCTTCAAAAATAAGAAATCGAATTAGTACATTTAATAGATATTCATATTAAACATATCTATTAAACGTACTAAATGATCTATTAAAATATAGGAGATCTATCAGTTTTTAAAGAATATATTTCAAATGTATAATAAAAGTTTTCAATTTTAAAATTATGCGGTACCAAATCGATTTACCTAATCGGGCGTAATGATAACTAGTAATAATATACAAAAAATTAAGACCAAAAGTTGAATAACAAAGTTAGTTAGTTAGGAAGGAAACCGACCAGGTCGGACCGACCTGGTCGGTTTCCAGGAGGCGCAGGTTCGAGTCCCGCTACGTTTAAATTTTTTTACGTTTTCTAATTAAGTATTTTTGTTTCCTAAGTGTGGAATATAACTTTAAAAATGTTTAAAAAAAAGTTTAGGTGATTTCTTCAGAAATCAGCGAAAAGTGGGGAACGGAAATGTCTTAAGGAGAATGGAGTGTCTTAACATCAGGTTAAAGCATGAAGCAAAAAAAATAAAAAATATATTTTTATGATTGAATTAAACCCATAATAAAATGAAAACAGAAAACGCTGTTGCACTACACTACGACAGCGCAGTGGAAGCCTAATATGTAGATAATTAAAAAGTATTTTAATACCTCAATTACTGTTTACAAATATTATTCATATATTTTTATGTAATTAAAAGTAATTATAGAAATATATTTTAATTGTTTTTACTTTGTTTGTAATGTCGTCTATTTTTTTTTTATAATTAATTAATCATTAATGAAAATAAGAACAAAAAATAGTCTTAGTACAGATAAGTTTTTTCCTGACTGCTTGTATGAATTTTATGCCATAG
The DNA here is from genome assembly GCA_013403705.1 of Heliconius hermathena. Classification (NCBI taxonomy): domain Eukaryota; kingdom Metazoa; phylum Arthropoda; class Insecta; order Lepidoptera; family Nymphalidae; genus Heliconius; species Heliconius hermathena. The sequence continues at coordinate 315,535 of JAAIXJ010001742.1, forward strand.
CCACATTTTTTTTAATTCTTACCTTTTATAGTTTTAAAATGTAAAAAGTTAATTTTGTTATTTCTGATCCCCATAGGAATACCAGAGATATGTATCTCTCGTAGTGTGTAAAATACCAATTGTTGTCTTTTAGCGAAAAAATTAAGAATTGTATTTAACTCTATCTAACCTTTTTAAAATTTTAATAATAATTAAAAACACTTATAGTAAGTGTTTTTAATTATTATTAAAATTTAATTTAATAATAACACTTACTATCGGTATTGACAAATTATGAAAGTTAATAAATAATATTAAATTATACAAAACATACTTTTCTGTATCATAATTTGGTTGAACATAATAAGTAGATATTTATTTATTCATAACAACAAGTTTAAACACGTTTCAAATATTACAATAAACACATGATTTAAATATGGTATGTGATATGTTTTTTTTTTGTGTAAATTATATTTATTTGTTTAATTATATTTATTTATTATTACTAGTTATCATATAGATATAGTCATGTTCAACCAAAAACCTAAACAAAATATACTCTACACACTCAAGGCACAGATACGTACGTGTGTTGGACACTATGCGTACATTATATGATAAACGCCCTTGTTGTTTCACATTGTACATAAGTTTTATACATAATTTTATTTAACCCATTACATTAATGTCATGACATATCAACGTTTACGAGATAATAGTATTTTACATAACTATGTAGATCTTGAGCCTGACAAGTTTAAATAGAACAATATATATATATATATATATATATATATATATATATATATATATATATATATATATCTGTCTGTGTGTGTGTGTTTGTTTTGAATATTATATGTTTGAGGTCAGTCGTGGCGCAGGGGCACAAACTGTTAATGTAAACGCGACTGGTTTTGGGTTCAATTCCACTTTCCCATCAATTTCATTATACGCTTCTTTGCTCTAATGTCGAGGTAAATCGCGGAGTAGAGTTGCGCCACTCAACACGCGTTGCCTCCAAATACAGCGGTGAGTGTGGAACGGAATGTGTGAACACTAGGTTCCCTCTGCCTACCCTGCTGTGTACGGGATATAACGAGAAGCTGATATAGATTTTTTATAAATATATATCTATTGCTTTATATGGTAATAGTAGACAATGCCTAGGCTGAACGTTTAAAGCTTTTAATATTATATATATTTATATCAATAACTATTATAGTAACTCATCGCTGTCTGTACATGACCGATATATGAGAAAATCTATTATTGCGGGCATTTATTAATGGTACAATAATAGAACCTAAAGCAATGATTTTTAATCGTTTTTTTCTGTTGACGCATATTTTTTTTTAACATAGTGGGGTCTGAAGCCGCGACTCTTTTAAGCTGTCTAAGCGCTCTGACCACCGCCACCGGTGCGGTCTAAAAAACACAGGTTCAAATCCAGCTACGTTCAAAATTTATTATACGTAAAAAGTTAGTATTTTTCTTCTCTAGCTGTGGAATAACGCTGAAAATGTTGAAAATATTTGATAAATAACTTTCTCTCTTGAGAAAAGATAATTAAAAAAAAATTAAATCAGCTTCACGCTGTATCCCGCACACAGCAGGGTAGGCAGAGGGAACCTTGTGTTAAGACACTCCGTTCTCCACTTTCTGCCGAATTCTGGAGGTATTGCGTGTTGCGTGGCAGAACTCAACGCCGCGCTTAATCTCGACACCAGAGCGAAGAAATGGAAATATAAATTTAAGTAAATATTTCATCTCCTCGAGTGGGGATCGAACCCACAACCAGTCGGTTTTGCAGTCACACCTCGTGCCGCTGCGCCACGACTGGCCTCTATCTATAATTCTAAGCATTTATCTTTTGGTAGCAGAAATTTATAAAATTCTCGCGACAGAATATTAGAATTTCGACGTAGCTTGATGAGAAGGCTTAGTGGTCAAAGCGTTTGGAGGGTTTTCAAGAAGCGCGGGTTCAAATTTTGCTACATTAATTTTTTATACCTTTTTTTAAATAAATACTTTTGTAAAATGTAGTTAGTATTACCTAGTAAATTAGAATGGTGATACAAGTATTAATAAAAGAAAACCTTTTATATATTATACATATAAGTAATTTTTTTACTTAATTTACATATTACATATATATAGGTACAAATTATTCTACAAAATAGTCATCCACATCGTTTCAGATAAACCAAAAACGGAAATACTGAAAATTTGTCTATACTAAATTCCTATCTCACATCAATCAACATAAATGTCATTCTACATCGTCATCGATTCCTACAATTCGGGACGAATCGTAGTGACATCGTAAACTTCCTAAGTGATCTCGACACTTACGGAACTAAAGTAGCCTCAAATCTCAAAGTGAGATAATTGAAAAAAGCAATATTGGCAAGGTGGGGCGAGCGTAGTGTACCGGGAGGTGCAAAGGCAAACGCGCGTGCTTTTTTACCATACACCCGCGCGCACTCTCACAGAAAACACGTTGAAATATCAAAATATATAAAAAAAATATTTTTTTTTTACTTTACTATAGAAAAACTTTATAATAATAAGAAAAGTTTCAAGTGTTGTGCATTGTCATGTTATATTCCAGTGAAAATTCACAGGATTATATTTTTGTTTGTGTTTAATATTTAAATAATATTTTTGTTTATTTATTAATATTGTTTTTTTATTAATTAAAATTGAGTTTAGTTAGCTTTGCCAAAGTTGAATTTGTGTGCCTATGTTTTTGTTGGGGTCCCCTGATTTTGCTGTAGCCGGCTTTCCCAAAATTCGGTAAGATTTTTTTTTATTTATATTAATATATTTGTTTTTACATATATTTAGTATACAATAAGTTTTTAGAAAAGTCCTTAAATTGTATTTGCATATAACTAATTTATAACTAGTGATATTTGTTATTTAAAATGTTATAAAACGCAAACGGCATTATCCTTGTGTAATGTACTGCTTTGTTTAGCACCTATTTCATAATTTATATGTTTTTTTTACAAAGATCAACAAAAGTAATGTAATAATAATACAGTCCGATACTTTTTTTTAAGAATATTACTTTTTTTAAAAACTTTAAGCAAAAAAACTTGGTCCGATATTTTTAACACTTTTAAAATGTTATTCCACACTTAAGAAAAAAAAAATCTTATTTCGGAAACGTACAAAAATTTTGAACCCCTTCACTAAACTTTTCGTGTAAACTTGTGTATACTTGAGATGTTAACGAGTTTCGTGACAACATTGTAACTGAACATCGTAACTTCTAAAATATTAGGTAAGAAGAGAGAAAGATGAAATATGAGGCAGTAAATGCCTCAAATATGATTTTATATTATAATTGCTTATAATTGCTTATTTTTAACCTCATTCGTATTAATATGTAATGTTTTGTCTCCTTTTTTATTTCCACACACTCACCACTTGGGTTTCGGTACCTAACACCGCATTTTACCTTTTAATTGATTGACAAATGAAAATTTTAATTGTACGACATTAAATATTCTTATATTTATTTATACATATAATTACAATAATAGTAACTAAATAGATTTCGCTGAATTCTGTATATTAATCACTTTAAGTATTTACTTTGTAGAAAAAACTCATTTACAACAATAATTTAAGTAGATTTTAATAACTATTTAGAACTGCTTGTGTGAAGTCAATAAAGTCAATGAAAATAGTGTAAGTTTTAATACACTACATATATTCCAGGTAATTTACCTTTTTATAATAATGATTACATCTCTATCGTCTCTATTATTATTGGTTTTGTATATATGATGTATGTATGTTTGCATAAATCAGCTTCACGCTGTATCCCGCGCACAGCAGGGTAGGCAGAGGGAACCTAGTGTTGAGACATTCCGTTCCCCACTTTCTGCCGAATTTTGAAGGCATTGCGTGTTGAGTGGCAGAACTCAACGCCGCGCTTTGCTTCGATACCAGAGCGAAGAAATGGAAATATAAATTTAAATAAATATTACATCTCCTCGAGTGGGGATCGCATCCACAAGCAGTTGATTTACAGTCGCACTTTGTGCCCCTGCGCCACAACTGGCCTCAATGTATGTTTGTATGTGTTTAAGTAATGACATGTGACGTTTTCATGTCACAAAAATATTTACAAAAACTTATTTTAAAAATGAATCGTCGAAATTATTCAAAATATGTAGTTAACTGTCAAATTAAGTGAACAGGTTTGAAACTTGATTTTTCTTCATTGATATGTTTTATATTAACGTTACCTACTATTAGAATTAATAAATATAGTTATTAAATTTTAAACAAATTATTTAAATTTAAAAATATAATCGATATTTTTGATTCTTAAATAAAATCATATCTGATTAATATAATAAAGTGAATAAGATGACGTTTCTAACACTCAGTTGGGTGGCCACTTTACAATATGTACAAGAGAACGTAGCAAAAGCAACCTCGTTAGTACTATACAAGAAAAATTAAGATAAAAATAATTATTTTAAGGTACTTTAATGAAAAATCTCGCTATATATNTATATAGTAGTAGTATAGAGGCCAGTCGTGGTGTAGGAGCACAAACGTGCAACTGTAAACGCGACAGGTTGTAGGTTAGATTCTCTTTGTGTAACCAGACCGGAAAATCTTAATTATTATTTTAAATATATATATAAACAATACACAGAGGAAAAACGACCATTGTGGATATAAATTAACTAAATAATAGATTTTTCTAAATGGATTTGAGACATTGCTAAGTGTGACTGTAACGCGACGGTTGTGGGTTCGATCCTCACTAGGGGAAATGAATTATTATTTATTAATATATTAATTTGTTCGCTCTATCACCAAGGCAACATACCGGCGTTGAGTTCCGCCACTCAACACGCAATGCTACGTGCATTCGGCGGAAAGTGGGGAAAAAGGTGTCTAACACTAAAGGTTCCCTCTGCCTACCCCACTGTGTGCGGGATACAGCGTGAAATTGATTTAATTTAATTTTAAATCAAAAAACAATTTAAACGACTATTATTCAATGTTATAAAATGAAAGACTTTCTCCGATTTTTGTAGATTTCTTTTCTCAATATCACAAATTAACAAAAATAGCTTCTCACTTATTTCCGTTTCCTCAAAAAATCTGCGTAAATTAATTATGTATAGTGGTTTTTATTGACAAAATCTCAGGGCGACTCGCCACAGGTTATTGTCACTTAATTATTTTACTTTCGTGTTATATTAAGATCACGTCGCCTTCCACTCTATACGGGTGACGTAGTGTAGTGCTAATAATGATGTTAAAATCGATTTTATTGCGGAAATTCAACTAATTTGAGGAAGTGAGAAATGCATAATTGAAATATTCAAAATATTGATTTCAAATTTAAATTTTATAATTAGATTTTTAAAAAAATATTAAAAGTAACGATTGATTAATAAAGCATGTATATATTTTTTCTTTTTTTTTATCTTTACGCCCGCACGTAGCAGGATAGGCAGAGGATACTTGGGAACCTAGTTTTAAAAACTTAGTTCTCATTAAGACACTTACGTTGCCCACTTTCCTTCAACTTCCGGAGACATTGCGTGTCGAGTGACAGAACTCAACGCCACACTTTACCTCGAAACCAGAGCCAAGAAATTAAAATATTGCCTCGAGTGAGAATCGAATCCACATCTGTCATGTCCTTGATCCTTGTTTTTAGTCCTTCAAGATTGGCCTCTCACGACGACTTAAATACGTATATTATAAAATAATATAATAAAATAATGTTATATAAGAAGTAGTAAACGTATAGTAAGTAGTAAAGCTACAATTATCGGATTAGCTCAGGTTAATTAAATTCAGGTCAGTAACGGCCGATTAGATACAATATTATTTAGCTTTATATAGTTAGTAAAAAAACATAAACGTCACTACATAACATAACATAATATATGTTGTTTAAGGTTAGTCGTGGCGCAGCAGCGCAAGTGTGTGATTATAAGGGGATTGATTGTAAGTTCGATGTCTGCTCGAGGAAATCAAATATTTAATATTTTTATTTGTTCGCTCTGGTGTCGAGGCAAAGTGTGGCGTTGAGTTCCGCCATTCAACACGCTATACCTCCAGACTTCAATGGAATATAGGGACAGAGTGTCTTAACACTAGCTTCGTTGTGCGTACTCAGCTATTTGCAGGATACAGAATGAAGTCAAATTTTTATATAATTTCGGCTTTACGATAAGTAAACTGCAACCAAATACTCACAGTATTTAGTTTTCTATTTTAAAAATAAATATAACTGATATATTTTTTATACAGACAGCAGCACTAGATGTATTTAATATATTTTTAAGATTTATCATATACCTACGATAAATATTATTTTTTATTTCTTTTTTATCTAAGTATATCATCATAAAATGTAAATCAGTGGTTCCCAACCAGTGGTCCGCGGACCACCAGTGGTCCGCAGAACCCTAAATATGGTCCGCGAACGATTTTCATTTTATGACTGGGAATGGTGAGGTGAAGTTTCTGTTTAATTATCACAGTTAATTTTTATTATACCTACATGCATAGTGGTCCCTGCTACCAAGAATGATATAAAAGTGGTCCTTGGTCAAGAAAAGGTTGGGAATCCCTGATGTAAATGGAAACTTATAATCAAACTTTTATTTTCCGCTCATTTATAAAGCACACTGAGCCTAAATTGTTCTTTGTAAAAAAACGTGACAGATATATGAAAACTATATAAATATAAATATTTCCCCAAATGGGATTCGAATCTTCTACCGTCACCCCGTTTAGTAACGCGTGTCCATTTCTAAATTAGCGTTTTTATTTATATTTTCACTCCTACATCTCCAATTTATACAATACCTAATCATAATGTAGGTAGGTACAGGTAGGGTACCTACATATAAGTTGTAAAAAACAATATAAAATAAACATAACTTGCTCAGATTTACACTTTGTATACTTTTGTGGTTTTAAAGTGTTTTTCATATTTCAAATTCATTAGGTTAAAATTCATTGCAACGTAAAATATTGTAAATGTAGAGACACCGACCGCGAGGATAATTTATTTAAGTATATTGGTAACGCATATAAGGTAGAGGGAACTTAGTGTTAAGACACTCCGTTCCCCACTTTCTGCCGAATTCTGGAGGCATTGCGTGTTGAGTGGCAGAACTCAACGCATATACGAGTACATATATTTTATGTGAACTGATTAAAGATTAGAAATTCTAAAATATAGCAAGCTGTATAGAGATTCTCCATTTTTCACCGAATTCTGAAAGCATTGCTTGTTGAGTAGCGGAACTCAATTTTTGTTATTCTCAACTCGATACCAGAGCGAAGAAATGAAAATATTAAATATTTCTTTTTTTCTAGTGGGAATCGAACCACAACCTGTCGCGTTTACAGCAGCACGTTAGTGCCACTGTCCCACGACTAGCATCTAACGAACTAATTGATGTATGTATGCATTATAATATGTATTGCTCCGAAACATGAATAAAGGTTTAATTGTAAAGTACGATACAATCGTGGTTAAGTAAAGAGAATAAGGCTTATATTGGATTTAAATTTTATTCATAGTATTTAAATGTAGGTTGTAATAAAGCGTTTTCAAATCCAAAATTATTTGATAAAAGGTTCGATTTCCACTCGAAGAAATGAAAAATTTAACATTTTGATTTTCTCGCTCTAGTAAATAGGCGCGGTCAACGTTTAAGTTCCGCCATCATCACGCGGTACCTCCAGAATCCGGCGTGAACATTAAGTTCCCCGGTTCCCCATACCTACTTTGCCATGTGCGTACTTTGCCACAACGTTAAACCCAAAAAAGAAAGATAATTAATTTACTTGTATTTGATTTACTATATTGCGACGAAATTTTAAATATTTAATCATATCACGAACCCCAAGTACGTACTGTTAACCCTGACCTATGTTGACACACCCTTAAAAAAATCGCAACTGTTCATATAATAAATAACAATTTCAACCTCGCGTTATGTCAACATTTGCGTGTACAAATGCAAAATAGAATTATATGGATACCCTTCTAATTCCTACGACAGACGATGGCTCCTTTTGACGCATACCTTTTACAATTTTCTCATAGCGTTTTTAGCATAGAACTATGTATTGTTCATTTATATTGTAATTTATAATATTATATTTATATCCTATTAAATGTATGTAAAAAATCAAATAAATCAGCTTCACACTGTATACCGCACACAGCACGGTAGGCAGAGAGGGAACCTAGTGTTAAGACACTCTGTTCCCCACTTTATGCCGAATTCTGGAGGCATTGCGTGTTGAGTGGCAGGACTCAACGTCGCGCTTTGCCTCGACACTAGAGCGAAGAAATGGAAATATAAATATAAGTAAATGTATGTAAACATATTAATTTGAAATATTTTCTAAGGGGGCCCTTGATTTTAGTTTTGAAGTGATCGTTTTGTGTAAAAGTTTTCTTTATAAATTTTTCAGTTAGTAAACATTCTAGAGTGGACACGGCTGCCATTACCCAACCCCCCCCCCCCCCTCCCCCACCGCATAATTTATAGTAGGTTTTATTTGAAATAAAAGTTACGATATTGTAATTAATAGAAAATATATTGACTAAGTACTTTATGATATATTAAATAGTCGTTTACAGTTGTTTTCGGTTAACAAAGTCGTTCACGTTCACGTTAAAAGCTTTTGACAAACACGGCCGTATTTATTTTTTTTCAAAGAAATTCTTTTATACATAACATTTTTATTTATATTGCTTGCGATATTTTAATAAGCATTTTTTAATCTTGGCCGATATTCGGATATTCCAAAAAAAAACGTGAATAAAGTCAAAATAATTTTATTCAAAATAAGAAATTACATGCTTCATTTTTTTAAACGTCAAATAATTTACCACCAGTTCACTAAAGTTAATGCCTCAGACCTGAGAAGAACCGGAGCAAGAAACTCAAGATAAAAAAAAATAAAATTTGTTGAAAACTTTTAAAATATTAAATGTATTGATTTCAACAAAAATTTAAGAAGAAACAACTTGATCAAAGATGTAACAGAATTGTAAATACAACAAAATTGAAATACCAGAATAAACAGTTGCGAGGAACCTTGAATTTGTTTAAAATAAATAGTTTGCATTTTACGAACTTGAAAATAGTTATCAAAAGACATTTTTAAAGTGTTATTCCACACTTAGGAAAAAGAAATACTTATTTAGAAAACGTATAAAAATTTGAACGTAGCGGGACTCGAACCCGCGCCTCCTGGAAACCGATCTGAAAAGACATTTTGTTCATATTATTATATAAAAACGTTTTTTTTATTTTGTATTTAATAATCCACAATATATGTTGTGATCTCAAAATTGGGCGGAAAGGAGAGACCGAAGTGTCGTAACACTAGGTGCTACATATGGAATGTAGGAAGAAGCGGGAATAATATTAATAATTATTTTTCTGTATTTGTAGTTAATATATATTTTTTGTCTTTAATCTCTCTTGATTTTTATTTTTTTCATAGCATTGTAGTTACAATTTTGAAAGGAAAACGATTAACAAATTTTATACATCTTGAAAAGACGGACACGATCTATAAAATTTTTGACCTATGATGTTTTAGTTTGACCGTGAACAATAACAAACAAATGAAGTAAACGATAATACGCTAGATTTTATAACAAAATATACAAACATTGAATATTGGTTGTGGGCATAACGCGACGGTTGTGGATTCGATTTCCACCTGAGAAAATTAAGTATTCAGTGTTTTTATTTCATCGCGGAAAATGAGAAAAGGAGTGTCGTAACACTAGGTTCCCTCTACCTACCCTGCTGTGCACGGGATACAACATGAAACTAATTTTGAGATACAAACATATGAGCTCATCTGATCGACTCCATTATTCGAAGGAGATCTCAATAAATTGGTTCAACGACTTGCAGCGCTCCTACGCATCAGCAAGTATCGCGTATTACGATGATTTATTAATGTAACATGATGGCTAACAACGGACATCCGCGGACTGAGGCTATGACTCAATATTGGAGTCGTAGGGCACCTGGATTTCTTTGTTTTTCCTCCTTTTCTCCTGATATATAGTATAGCAAGAGAAGAGGAGGAGGAGGAGGAAGAGGAAAGAGGTATACTATATAACCTGTATAGTATACTTACTATATTTTTAAAAAATATATAAATTTTACTGGTTAACACTTAATGTATAATTTTTTTTATTCATTTTTTTAATAGCAAGTTAGGCAGAGGGATTAAGAACCTAGTGTTAAGACACTTTCTTTCCATAAGGACACTTGCGTTGCCCACTTTCCGGCGAATTCTGGTGGAGTCGCGTGTTGAGGAAAGGAAAATATTAAATATTTCATTTCCTCGAGTGGGAGTCGAACCCACAACCACAACGTTTACAGTCGCATGCTTGTGTCACTATCACATCTTAAAATTATTTTAACCTATTTGTATAACTTTATAGTTAATAGTAATTATTTAGATAATTTGTGTCTGTTCAAATTATTCTTACACGCAATATTTTTTTTAATTGCTTTATTGTATACGAAGCACTATAATAATAGCAAAAGATACTCTATCGCTTTTAAAAATGCAAATTGTTGTCCATAGTACGTACGTTTTCTGTTTGACGCAGAAATATCTTAAATATTAGATTATATTATAAAAAAAAAGCTTTCGAAATTATTCATTTTGTATCTAATGTTAAATTTATTTTTAAAACTTTCTCCTATCATTTTCTCTTGTAAGTTGTAAAATTTGAAAAAGTTGTAAAATTAATGCATTTGTACATACTGTACATTTCGTGGTGCAGAGGGTCAGTGTTTCTTCGTTTCGGTAGTCAAAATCGGGCGATGGCTTCCCCTTCCCAATCAACTTGGATTCAGTCAATGCGGAGAGAGCCAAGTGTCTTGACACTAGGTTCTCTTTGTCTTGCCTGCTGCATGCCGGATAAATCGTGTTTACATATATAAAACGGAATACTAACATCGCAGGATATAAACCTGTGTCCTGTTAAATTACATATCCTAAAATTTTATACATACATAATGACGTCAGCACATGTCTTAAATAAGCTTTGTTAAGCTTTATAAATACTCTTATAGAATATGATTAATATATGTAGTATCGCATATCAAATCGTTGAGGCACAGGTGCAAAAATGTGTGATTGTAAAACCGACAGGTTGTGGTAGGTCCTTTGAGGAAATGAAATATTTAATATTTTCATTTCTTCGCTCTGGTTACAAAGCGCAGCGTTGAATTCCGCAACTCAACAGACAATGCCTTCAGAATTTAGCGGAAAATGGGGAACGGAGTGTCTTAACACTAGCTTTCCTGCCTACCTTGCTACATACGGGATACGTGCGTGAAGCAAAAACAAATAAAGTATCGTTTGCATTATTAAAAGCAGAATGTACCGGCATTTAAAACAACATAAGAATAAAAATGCTTGCAAATCTAGATAAATCTACATCAAGATTGTACACCAGATTGTGGTCTGGTTACACACAAATCTGTCTCACGGTACTCCTCAACATATCCTGTGTTACATATTTATTATTGTTACTCACGCGGAAGAACGTAGTAAAAATGCACTTAAGGACTTCGTCTATTACTGTTTACTATAGAGGTGAGCTGTTGAGCTGTGATTTCGTTTTTTTTAGGGTTCCGTACCTCAAAAGATATAACAAAATCGCTTTGTTCACTTTGTTGTCCGTTTGTCCGTTTGTCAAGAGCATTTTTCTTGAGATCGTTTCGTGGATGTATCAATCTGAAATTAATATCAAATATTCAGGTCTAAGGACCCTTGAAAAAATCAAGCTTTTAAGTGAACGTAATCAAAGGATTCGAGCGCTTATGCATCGTTTTTGCTGTATTTTGTTTGAAATTCACCTCGTTATCAAAACCTATAGAGTAGGTACTTGCAGTACAAATAAATATAGAAAATGTGAAAATTTATAGATATTTCATAGAAAAAATAATTATAAACTTATAACTGTAGTTCGTTTCATCATTGTACAATTCTGAAATTGGTACGAAACCCTCGATATGCGAGTCCGACTCGCATTTGACCGGATTTTTTTGTGTAATGTAAAAACTAGATTCTAAACAGATGAATATATTATAGCTATTTTCACTTGGCCTCTATAAAGAAAATTTATTACATATTTATTATAATAAATACCACAAATTACTTTTACAAGGGCTCCTATTTAAATAAGTTTAGCATTTTTAAATCAGCAAATCGACGGTTTTGTTATAATTATCACAAAAGATATGCAGAGTTTATAAATTGTATTCGATTTACAATGAAAATCGCAACACAATTTTATAGAAAAAAAGTTTCAATTACACGATAATAACTTTCATTAAAATATATAAATTATAATTTGAATATCTATCTAGATCCATAGGAAAGATTGAATATATAATAGCACGAAACAATCATTATAGTCGTCTCTTTGTTGTTATTTGCTTCATTCACAAAATTTTGTATAAATTAGTAAGAGAAACGAAAGCGAATAGTATTAAAATAACATATACATAATTTTATTACTTTTTTAAATCGAGTGATATACGATTAAAATATATATTGCCACTATAAATTACGAATTTTAGAAGACTTTAAAATATTTTTATTTACCTTTATGCTGTATTTATTTCGCATATAGCAGGGTAGGCAGAGGGAACCTGTGAACCTAGTGCGCAACTTCCATTCTCCACTTTCCGAGGCATTATGAAGATATTGCACGTTGATATTCGGTTCTTAACGACACGCTTTACCTGGTTACCAGACTGAGGAAATGAAAGTATTCAATAGCATTTCCTCGAGTGGGAATCGAAGCCACAACCTGTCGCTTTTACAATCTGTCGTTTATGCCCCTGCCCCACGAATAAAAATATTTATAAACATTAATTTTCTTTTAATTAATCAATTGACAAAATCTATTTTACACAAGTGATTCGCAACAAACCAGAGTGACCCAGTGCGTACTGCCAACTCGTACTACTCTTGATGATTGTTTCCCGCCCATTATTTTGCGGTAATTATTGTGAAGCTGTGGGCTGTGGCCCGCGTGCATTCAGCCTAGTTATCTTTTTTAATTAATTTTAATAAGATAAAAATAAAATAAAAATAAAATAGCTTCACGCTGTATCCCGCACACAGCAGGGTAGGCAGAGGGAACCTAGTGTTAAGACACTCCGTTTCCCACTTTCTCCCGAATTCTGGAGGCATTGCGTGTTGAGTGGCAGAACTCAACGCCGCGCTTAACCTCGACACCAGAGCGAAGAAATGGAAATATAAATTTAAGTAAATATTTCATCTCCTCGAGTGGGGATAGAACCCACAACCAGTCGGTTTTGCAGTCACACCTTGTGCCGCTACGCCACGACCGGCCTCTATTTTAATAAGATATTTAGTTAAATTTGATAATGGAAAATATGATGATATATATGTGTACTTATTTGATGTAATTTTCAATTTTTTTTCTTATTATTCGGTTCTCTTCTCTATTTTCAACTCAATAAGAGACGTCACGTCTATTTGTGTAATAATCGTATCGGTATATAATTTTAAACAAGGAGATTTTCTTTACAATATTTTGAATACCAAATATAGGTACCCTCTTAATGGAAAATTTTACTAGGAAGTAAAATTTTCCATTAAGAGGAAAATTTTACTTTGGAATGGAATGTTTTACTAGGAAGTAAAATTTTCCATTAAGAGGGTACCTATATTTGGTATTCAAAATATTGTCCTTGGTTTTTTAATTAAAAATTCAATACAAAATAAATTACATACAAAATATGTCAATACATACATACCTAGATATATTTAATGTCATAGATTTGCTAACGGTACGTTAGTGCATTTGCTTCGCGCTCGCAATATTCGATTTTTTTTTATAATTAAAGCGCAAAAGAGAAAGTTTTGATAAATACCGTTATACAATTTAAATCCTAAATAAATTGAGAAGATAACATATTTCGTATCCTATAATAAAAGCATATTTGATTTTGTTTTACAGCTATACCTAGACATTTTTTTTTAATATTCAGTTTTTCGCTTGTTGCCATAATATGTAGCAGGATAGGCAAAAATATTCTAGTTTTAAGACAGTCCGGACCCCACTTTTCGCCATATTTTTCAGATGTTACGTTAGTGTTAAGACAGTCCGGACCCCACTTTTCGCCATATTTTTCAGATGTTACGTAATAAATGCTGTAATGTAACGTAATGTTTTGTCCAGAGTGCCAATAAAATCAAAATTATAAACTCCTCTGAGTAGGAATCGAACTCACAACCGTCTCATTTGCAGTCGCTGGCAATATGTTTTTATGATATAAAATTTAATTTATTTTATTTAATAGAATATTGAATCACTACATTATTGCAAGTTAGATAAAATATCACGAACACCTATTCGTATCCAGGATGGATTCTTAAATTGCCAGGATTATAATCGGCAATAACATTTTTACGACCGACGATCTTTATATTTTTCAATGTTAAAGTTATAAAATGCGATTGATGTCTTAAAATAGGACTTACTCGGCCATCTTTGCTAGATCTGCAAAGACTAATGCATTTCTGGAATCAAGCCATTATACACTTACGGTTTTCAGTGTTATGTGCAAGAAAATTCCAAACTTTATATATAACTTTCAAGTTCTTTGATTAGTTGACTAAATTATAAAAAAACAAGTTATAAATCCTAAAAAAAACTAAATTGCTAAGTAAACCTTCTTTTTAAGAACAGTTTTATTTTTTTTTCTAACAGACGAGCTTTGTGCCGTTGGAAACGAACTCGTAGCCAGTGAAGTAGTATCAGTCCGCGTGACCGCCGGCATACACCGCTACCCGCCCGCATAGGATGATAGAAACTGACCCTGGGCCTAAGAAACCTCACAGTAAGTATTAATAGAAAAATATATAAGTTAAGCATAGATAACAACTTAAACATTAAATTAACACGCATTTTTTTAGCTTTATGCTGTATCTCGCACATAACCTAGGAACCTAGTGTTAAGACACTCCGTTATGTGTTGAATGTCGGAAAGCAACGGCGCGCTTTGCCTCTTTACCAGAACGAGGAAAATAAAAATATTTCCTCAAGTGGAAATCGATCCAAAACTTGACGCACGCAGCCGTGCCACTAACATTATATTAACACATAATACTACTAATAACACATATTTTATTATAATAATTTTATGTATAAAAATTAAGAAAAATCGTAAACAGTATATGTATATGATTTGACTTATTTACATCTGTGGTGTTTCTTGGTTGAGATATTTCTTATATTCCATTATTTATTTTCAGATTGTGATGTAAAAAGTGACCACCAACTAAACGGACCAGGTTCCAAAAATATTGATCTTGGTAAGTGTTGCAATTTTTTCGAATGACATTGTAGCTTTTTATTTATTTTTTGTACTATAAAATTACATATAAAAATATATTGCAGGCGTCGTGCCGTCGCTGAAGACACCAGCAAAGCTCGACCCAGAAAAAGGATCGTCGGAAAAGGCTGACTTCGAGCGGGCTATCGAACAAGCTGGTTAGAAGTTTAAAATACTCTAAAAGGAACATATAGCATAAATAAAACTTTATTTTCAGCTTCACGCTGTATCCTGAATATAGCAGGATAGGCAGATGCGGAGTGTTAGGACACTCCCTTAAATAACTGCTCACAAATAATCTCAAAGCTCTAAAACTCAAATGTTAATACTACTTTTACATTATAAGAGGCCCCTTGTAATTATATCACTGTAATTTGTAAACATAGTAGTAATCCGAACAGGGAGGTCAGTAACGACTCGATTTATGAATGAAGATAGCCCGCGTTGCATTTTTTCGCGTGGTACCACGGAGTAAACACGTCAGTTCTGGGAAGTTGGTCGTATGACACCAATATATTTGTTTACGCTTGTACAGGATATGAGGCTGCCATGGTGCTAGAATGTGAATATGATATGGGAAAATATCCAAATGGCGTTTCGACATTTCAGAAATTAAGCCTTTGCCATTTGGAATTTATGCGCGTTAGAAATTTTGTCGTTGAATTTCTAAGTATTTTTCAAATGCAAGTAGTACATGAGTTTCTGTCTAGACTAGAATACTAGAATATAGACTATATTGTAAGTTTAATAATTATGATATTGAATCCTAGTTTTCCTTACTAAATAACTTAAACTTAAAGATTGTCTATTTGTGATAAAAGGCATGCCCAGATAAAAAATATATATATAGTTTTCTTAGTTTTTGTTCCTCTGTTTGAGGTCTTGTTGAGGTCAACATCTTTTCTTATTACTGCGTGGATCATGAATTTTAAGATTTAAAAATATCTAACTCTCTGATTTTTATTTTCTTGGTGCAGTTAGGTAGAAGTAGGTAAAATCGTATTGACAGATAATATTTTAAACTTACACATGAAATCAAGCTCGTCAGTTGTTTTACATACTTAACAATGTGAACTTTATGAAATTGAATTTTGAAATATAAACAACAATTGTAATGTCGCAGGCTATGGACGCTTCCACTACCTCCTGCTGGCCGTGTGCGGTCTCGTCAGCACCTCAGAGGAGATGGATGTCATATCCATGTCCTTCATCTTGCCGTCAGCGCAGTGCGACCTAAACCTCACCACACAAACCAAAGTAAGAACTGTTTGTAGGACTTGTTGTACGTATTTTTGGGATTCCCTATCTCGAAAATAAAAAACCATCATCATTTTAATGTCCGTCTGTCTGTCTGCCCGTCTGTTAATATCATTTTTATCAAGATCACGTGGAGGTATCAAGCTGAAATGAATATCAAATATCCAGGTCTAGGGTTCCTTAAGATACAGAAAACACAGGACTTGCTTTTATTGTAACTATAACTGAAAAAAATATTTCTGAGTAAGTTCTACCATCCAACATTTTTAATATCGGATTTTTTGTTTGTCAAAAATTATCAATTATAAATTCCTATGTACAGGAAAATTTTTAGAAATCAATACTGTGAATCCAAAGCTTATTTAAACAAAATGTATACAATGATGAGCAATATTTGACGAGTTCTAATGTTTTGGGCAAACATTTTTTATCACCGGTACTCCCCCTCTTTAACTTGGACCATAATGATATTTGCAAATAATTATATACACATATTCTGTACCACGTGTATATTATTACATTCTTAGTAATATTGACATTAATATATCCCGCACACAGCAAGGTAGACAGAGGGAACCTAGTGTTAAGACACTCCGTTCCCCACTTTCTGCCGAATTCTGGAGGCATTGCGTGTTGAGTTGCAGAACTCAACGCCGTGTTTTGCCTCGACACCAGAGCGAAAAAATGGAAATTGATATTTCTTTTACTTAAATTTATTTTTCAGTAAATATTTCATCTCCTCGAGTGGGGATCGAACCCACAACCAGTCCGTTTACAGTGACACTTTGTGCCGCTGCGCCACCACTGGCCTCAATTTCAAACGTCTGAAAGACAATTCATATATTATATATTTACCTATATTTACAATAATAAAAGATAATAAAAAAAATCATAAAACTGCATTGGAACTAGAACTGCCTACACTTTCGTCTATTATCTCGTTATTATACCACCGATAACTTAAAATCAATATTTTTTTTCATACTGAATGTTTCCAGGGATGGCTAAACAGCATAATCTTCATAGGAATGATGGTGGGCGCGTACGCGTGGGGCTCCGTGGCGGACTCTCTGGGCCGCAAGCGGGTGTTGATCGCGATCTCCATCATCAACGCGCTTGCCATCGTCGCGTCGTCGTTCAGCCAAAATTATGAACTTTTTATGCTCTTCCGCTTCATAAACGGTGCTGCGTAAGTATAGTTCATATCAAATTCTCTTTGTGAACTTTCTTCACAACACTATTTTTGGTAACTAGAGGCCAGTCGTGGCGCAGGGGCACAAAGTGTGACTGTAAAATCGACTGGTTTTGGGTTCGATCCCCACTCGAGAAAATGAAATATTTACTTACATTTATATTTTAATTTCTTCGCTCTGCTGTCGAGGCAAAGCGCGGCGTTGAGTTCTGCCACTCAACACGCAATGCCTCCAGAATTCGGCAGAAAGTGGGGAACGGAGTGTCTTAATACTAGGTTCCCTCTGCCTACCCTGCAGTGTACGGGATACAGCGTGCAGCTGATTTATTTATATATGTAACTATCGAGCATAAAATATTATTCATTTTGACAATAATGGAATTTTCCTATCTAAATTCTTATTAGCTATTTACCCATATGTATTTTTTACAATCCTTCGTTTTCGATATTTTATACGAGTACCGTACAAAGTGAGGTAGATTAAGAAGGGAGGAGGATATATATTTTTAAGATTTTTATTTTATTTCTTTTTTTTGTTTAGTTTGGGAGGATCAGGTCCGGTGATCTGGTCATATTTCGCCGAGTTTCAACCTAAAAAGAAGCGTGGTGCTATGTTAAGTTTCATGGCTGCCTTCTGGACTCTTGGTAACCTTTTCGTCGCCGGTCTCGCTTGGGTCATCATTCCAAGTGGTACGGAAACTTAACTCATTCTTTTCTAATCAAATACATATAATATTTAATATGCTTTCTTTTATTTGTAATAAACATCAAAAATATTGTCCTACAGAAATCGGAGGAGTGACTGGTGGATTCGTTTACAACTCATGGCGTATTTTCTTACTAGTGATGTCACTGCCTTCGTTCATAGTGGCCGCACTATTATTCCTACTGCCGGAATCTCCCAAGTTTTTAATATCGACGGGGCGTCAAGAAGAAGCTTTAGAAGTATTCCGTGGTATTTACATGATGAATACCGGGAAAAGTAAAGATCTATATCCGGTTAAACAGATTTTGGTGGATGAGCCAATGCATGTGAAGCCGGAGAAACAAGTTGAGGCGAAAGAGCCTAAGTCCAAATTGAGAAGAATGATGAGTGATATTGTGGAACACAGTAAACAACTTTTCGTCCCACCAATTCTGAAGTTCACTACGATCTCTATTACTATCAACTTTACATTTCATATCGGGTAAGCTTAAGCAAGTATACGTTAAAAAGATACATTTTTTTTGTATGTCTATATATTTCTGTGCGTACTTACTAGAAGAATAGTATCTTCCTAATAGTAGTAATAGTAAGAGTGTAGCCCGACGGTTGTGGGTTCGACCCCCACTCGGAGATACCAAGACAAAAAGCGCAGTTGAGTTCCGCCACTCAACACACAATGCCTTGAAAATTTGGTGGAAAATGGGCAACGGAGTGGCTTAAAACAAGGGTCAGTGTTTCTTACCCTGCTGTGAGCTGTAAAAAATTATACCAACATCACAAGACGAAGATTTTTATTTCACAAAGAATAATAATAATTAAAATGTTGATAACATTACAGGTACTATGGTTTGATGATGTGGTTCCCAGAAATGTTCAACCGTTTCGACGAATGGTCTCGAACCCACGACAACGCCGAGGCCGACATTTGTCAAGTGACGGCGTACGTGACGCAGTTCGGTACACATTCTGCGGAAGCTAAATGCGACTCTCATATAAACTCGGATGTGTTCATGGAGTCCCTTATAACGGTGGCCGCGGCTATACCGTCCAATATATTTGCAGTCCTCGGAATGGATAGATTGGGAAGAAAATTCTTCTTAGGTAACTGTTTTTCTTTTACCATAGGCTTTGTATACAGTGTAAATTGAAATGTATTATACATTCTTTAGAGATTCGTAACTCCACTTTTTTTTATTAAAGTAATACAAAAAAAAAAATAAAAAAACATCTATTGATTCAAGGAACGAACAGCTTTCTTGTACAAGGCACAATCATGTAAAAGCTTTTCCAATTATAATTTTAAATATTTTCAAGAATTCGTAATAGATATAGATACTTAAAATTCACTTAATATTCTTCATTCCAGTATTCGCCACATTCTCGGCGGGTATGTGCTCAGCGGCGATGTATTTCGTTTACAACAAGACTAACAATCTTATTGTGAGTGCCATCTTCAGTTCGGTCATATCTTGCGGGAACGCATCCCTCGACTGCCTCATCACCGAAGTGTTCCCCACCAATTTACGGTAAATATTATAATCTTTCTTATAATACACTTACATATGAAAATTTAATTTTACAACTAAATTACGCATTTTTTTTAGAAAATTACTAAACCTCAAAGTTTTACATATCTTTGTATGTACAGTACGGTCGACGAGTCGTGGTCGCCCTGAATTCCATTTTTGTTACTTTAAAGCCGGTGTCGCGCAGCGTCACATCGTTTGACTATAAACTTGACAGTTGTGGGTTCGACCCTCACTTTTTAGTGACAAGAAAAAGCGCACCATAGAATTCCGACTTTCAACACGCAACCTAGAAAATTGACCGGAGTGTCTTGACACTAGATTCCCACACCCTATCCTGACATGCGAGATACAGCATAAAGCTAAAAAAATTACCTCCTAATACAAACATATTCTTCAATTACAGTGCAACCGGTGTAGCGGTATCAATGGTAGCCGCTCGTCTCGGTGGTATCATCGGCAACGTGGTCATAGCCGCCTTACTGGATACGTACTGCCCAGCACCTACCTTCATCGTGGCGGTCCTGCTCGCCAGCGGCGGCCTGATGTGTCTCTTCCTACCCAACACAACGCGACAAGCTTTACAATAACGAACGTTTATTAATAAAAAAACACCAGTAGATTTCATTGTATCATAAACTCGCGTAGAAACATTTGTCTTTTATGAGTTTTTTATATATTTAATCGAAATATATATATATTTAAATATTGATCGCAACAGTATTATTACTTGTTTACACGATTTGAAGTTCTTGAATATTTTAAGCGCATTGAAATTGAAATACAAAAATAAATATCAAATTTCCCACCAAAATATTTGACGTGAAACGTTTTGATTCTACTCTTAAACTAAACCTAAATAATTTACTATAAAATATAAATTATAGTTATCCACTGCAAATGTTTAAATTACGTTTTATAATTTCTTTGTACAATTGTCTAATTATCAAAAATTATATTTTAATATTAAATACATTATCCCTTATTTACATAGTAAACGTCAAGTTACTTATAAAATCTGTAAAGAACTTTAAATTTTTATAATAAGTAAACTACGTATTCAAATGATGTAGTTTTTATAAAAGAATTTTGTTCTTAAATACTGTATTAATAAAATGTTACGAATTTATATGTAAAAATTGTTACCTTAAATTAGTAGAATAAAGAGAATTAAGTAGTAAGATTTGATATTTTTACTGAAGCACCTGTTACTACAAAAAATTTGAATTATTCTGTAGTTTTATAATTAATTGTAAGTCCACCATAAATATATTTATGTAAAAAAATATTAAAGTATATTTATTTCAAGCATTCACTATAGGGTAGTTATTTAAAATAAAGAAAATCTTGAATAAAGTTTATTTATTAAAACCTTAAACTACACAGAAGTATATTACTAACTTCATTTTTATAGTTCGATCTAGATTCTGACATAGATCACTCAAACAAACCAATATATGTGCCTTTGACATAATATTAAAAGTTAATTCAACAAATATTGTACTTAGCATTAACATTAATAATATTTAAATCAGTTAACTTTTAACTGAAATTACACCAAAAGGTGCAGAACTTACGCCGAAGTTTATGTCCGACAATAGTTCATAAACCAAAAAAATATATATATAATATTTAACGTAAATAGCACAAATAATCATGTACAAATGTGTGTCCACTGTACCTAATTATATCATTCAAAAGATCGCTAAATGTTATAAAAATATTATAATATATGCCTAACTTTTATATATTACACGGGATTCAACAATACATAATTCAATTTAAATTTACAATTATATACTCGTAACTTACTCTAGGTCGCTGTGCTGTTCGCATCTGGTTTTTATTTGGATGAAAGTCCAGAGCCTTAGACACCATCATAAAACTTCAGTCACTTTTTTATTTACAGTTTTCTACATGCGTGCGTTTAAAACATACGCTTCTCTTATTTCTTTGTATTACTTACCTTCCATTGTTGGAAACAAATAAAATTTTCTTCCCATTTAGAATACTTAGTTCAAGATTTCCAAATGATATAAGAATCGAGAAAATAAGTAAAACTTAACCTATTGCACATTTTCGTCAACAAATTGACCCTCACGAACTGAAGGTTGCTAATAAATATTTTTTTTTCAAAAGTAAATCAAATAATAACTTTATATTCTATTAATTAACTGCTATGAGATAAATCGCTCACTGATAACTGCATGATAGGCTGTAACGGTATTTCGGCTGAAGTCTCGGACGTGTCGGAGCACGGCGTAAGAAGCCTCCGCGGCCACTGCCCGCTGTCTTCGTTCTCGGACTCCCTGACTTCGATGGACGAAGGTGACCCTATAGTAGACTCCACCGACGATATGGTTCTCTCGTTCACTTCATCCGTGAGGATAGGCATAGACTTCCCCACGTTGTCTTCCTCAGTAAGTATGGGCATGGATATCGGGCCCATAGGTAGATCTTCAGCAGTAGAAAATTTTAATTCTGTATTTGGAGAAGATAGGATAGTCGTACCGTAATTATTGTTGCTCAACGGATCAGTAGTTTTCGGCGCTATTCGAGGATCGGTCACAGTTATAGGTAATTCGAGTGAAGTTGGTACTGTGTGAGGTGTTACCCCAATGACGGCCAGCCCATCTTCCAGATTAGAGGGCACAGCAGGCTCACTGTCGCCTTTCGATGGAACTTCAACTGGTGTCATTATAGGTTGATTTAATGTTGTGCTAGTCTCTGATACTCGACAGTGAACCGAGACATTAGCGTTTAAATCCCTGAAATCTGGCGCTTCGTCGCGAGGAGTATCAGCGTGGAACACATCGCTGTTTGCAAGAGCAGCTTCTAATATGTCGCGTCGTTCCGGCACTGGCGCCAGCACTGGCAACGTTTCCGCCATTGGCACAAGTTGATTGTTATCTAAAAGGAGGGGACGATTATCGATTACATTAAATGTTCCATTGTCTTCAACACACAAGTAAAACGACCCGGCAGGCCCTCCGAAATGTTCTCCGGGTACTGCCAGCAGTTGACCGTCGGAGAGCGGAGCTGGGACGGTAGGTTGTGCGGATATTTCTGGTTGAGCCAAAAGTGATTCCTGTCGAGCGATTGCTGTTGATGGTAATAACTCTTCAAAATTATCCATTTCAGAGAAATTCGAAGCAGCCGGATTGTTAGTAGTACTAGATATATTTGGTACTTGTGACGGAGCGATTGTATGGGATATGGGAGCTAGTGCCGGCATGGACACGGGGGCGGGGGCTGGTGCGATGGCAATTTCATGTTTTATTCTCTTGGGCGGCGTTGGTATTTCAGCGGTTTGTTTTCTTATTCTCTGCTTTTGTATGGTCGGTACTATTGGCTCACTTGGGGGAAGTGTGATCGACTTTTGGACAATCACTTTTTCTTGTGGGCTTGCTGCTTTTTGTATTATTTGACCAGTCCGTTGTAAATGTTCAAATTGAGCTGCTGTTAACTGCATAACTGTGCCTGACTTTTGTTGTAAAAATATAAGAGGCTCCGATGAATTTTTCTGTATAGTTTGTACAAGCTTTTTAGGTTCAGATGCTAATATTCGTTTTGGTGCCGGCCTTATCTCTGGCAACGGCGCTATATTTTGTGTGGTAGTACAGATTCGATTACCTACAATTAATTGACCCTTAGAAGTAATTATAGCACTCTTTTGTTTAGGGACTATTCGTGTTTGTGTTTTCGTAGGCCCAGAACTGGAAACAATTGTCTTTTGAACCAATCCAGTATTTGACGTAATCCGCTGTGTTAAGCTTTTAAGCTGTGATACATTAGGTTGTTGTTTGTTAGGAAATAAGATTTTCTCATGCTCCGGCGTGAGGACTATTCTTGACTGAGCTCCTTGGGCATTTGTAATAATCATGACAGTGTTGCCCGGAGAGCTAGCATCTGAGGCAGATGGTATGAGTTTTGCTGAAACTGGTTTATTATCACTCCCACTCGTTGAAGTCTCTGGACCTTTTCCAACCAAAACATGGGCTTTACCAGTTTGTGGATCAATCACGATCTTTTGCGTTCTACCCGGCCGTGGTGAACTCGGTGTAGGTAAAATTATAAACTTCTCCGTTTTTCCTGTATTCTGTGGCACTGTTTGTATAAGTGCCGGTGGCTGTTTTATTTCCTTTACCGCTGTCTCGGTTTTGGTCATAATAAATTTTTGCTTAACTGTCTTATCTATAACTAACATAGGCTTAGCTCCCCGCAATTTCGAAGACTTTGATAGTATATTGGGTGTCGTTACTTTACTTACCTCATTATTAGAATTCATTAGTAAAGTTTTGATCTCTGTCTTATTTGTCATTGCATTTATAGGAACCTTGTCATTTTCGATCAAAGTCGACTTGCTTTTAATCAGTTTAGGGGGATTGGTAGAATTTGTAATGACATTGCCGTCAGACATTACTATAGGCATCTTCTCAATATTTTCAGGTGTTAAAATATCATCAGAAATTACTATAGGCATAGAATTTATATCGAAAATAGCGTCTTCTTTGCTTTTACTGTCTTTGATCATTTTATTTTCAGCAATCGATGTCTGAGGTTGCGGTTTAATTTTTTGTAATTTTGACACAGGTTTTGCAATTTTGCGTACTTTCTGTTGGATTATAATTGTATTTGGATCACTCACTGGTTCTTGTGATGTTTGAATTGTATATGTTTGAACAGACGAACCATCTTGGCCTTTATTATTAGTGCGTGATAATATTATTTTGTCGGGTGTAGTCACTTCTGTAAGACTGTTTAATAGATTTTTATTGGTTGTCGTACGACGTACAATAATTTTCTGTTTTGGTGACTGAGATTTCGATTTTATAGACTTCCCAACATCAAAATTTAATATTTTTTCTTTTGTTGGAACAATTATCTGTTTAGTTATGGTCTTTTTTGCGGCTAATTTAGGTATGACTGGCTCTTCTAAAATTTTCAATAATTTTGGTGATTTTGTTTCTATTTCCACTGGCTTAGGTTTAGTAATGAGGTCATCAACATAATTGTTAGACTTTTTAATGGATTGTTCAATTATTTGTGGAGATATCACCTTTATTTCACTTTCAGTAGATGTAACCCCTAAAACATCTTTAGTTTGTAACTCAATGTCAGGAATTTTCATCTTATGATCAATTGTTTCTGACATTTGAACTAAAGATTGAGCGGCGTTTAAATTTTCGTTTTTCTCAAGTTCTGTCTCGAACCTAGAATTAATATCTTCATTATTTTTCTCAATAATCACTTCAGGATGAGAAGTATTTATAGGATTAACAGATTCACTTTCAATTTTACTCTCAAATCTATTTTCATTGTCTGCCTTTTTAGAATCACCATCCAATGGAGGAGAAACAGCTGCTTTATTTTGCATTGTTGTTGTTGGCAAATTAATAAGAGCTTCAGCAATTTGTAAATCTGATTCTGTTGGTTTATCTATTGGAAAAATTTCATTTGTTTCCGATGTGATTATTTTTGGTTCGACATTTTCAGTTGGTATTATATTTTGTATCAATGTTTCTTCACAATCGTTTACTTTCGAACAATCTTCTTCAAGATGGGTTTCCTTAACACTGGCATCTTTTTCAGATGGACTATCAAAACAGGCAATAGTGTTTACGAGTTCAGTGTTAACATTTATATCTTGAAGTATATTATGTTCATCTTCATTTTCTTTTTTATTTAAATTAGAAGTTTCTTCCGTAGTTTCATTGATACCATTACTTTTTCTATCTGTGTTGTTATAACCATTTATATTATTTATTATACTATCATCTTCAAATAAATCTTCAGGAGGATCGTCACTTATAACTTTTGTCACTCTGTCAGTCTCACGTGATACACTCAACAATGCATCCACTGCGGATGCAGTAGATTCATTCATAAACGGTTCATAAGGTTTAGTTACTGGAATATCTTTTTCTTTTACCTTCGATGTAGTATTTTCCTCTAAATTCAAACTTACATTACCTACAGACAAAGAATTTTCATTTTCTGTATCATTATTATTTAAAATATTATTTTCTTTGTTAATATTTTCATCTACATTTTTGTTTAAGGTTATTTCGTTTTCTGCACTCGTATCGTTTTTTTCTTCATATTCATTTTGCGCAAAATCCAGACTAAAGCTTTGTAAAGTGTTATATGTTTGTTTTTCATTAATTTTATCTGTTAATTCTGGATGTAATGTTCCAGGTGACGTTGTAAGTAAAGTGTCTTGATCGTCTTTTAATCTTTCAGCGTTCATTTTTTCTAGCTCCGCTTTCATTTTCTTAAGTTGTATTTTTGGCGCCAAGCGAGCGACCTTCACGTGTTCTATGGGTGGTGAAACTCTTATTTCAGGTGTACTTGCTTCAGAACCATTTATATCATTATCTGCAATGTCCATTCTTTCTGCAGCATTTAATTGCTCTGCAACATATTTTCCTATTGCATCTTGGCTTCTAGAATGTCGACTACGAAAAAATGTCTTCGTTTTAAATATTGTTTTGGATGGTTGTGGGTCATTTGAACTTTTTTTTTCTATATAATTTTGATCTTGTACGTCAGTTTTTTTATCCGGGGATTTGACTATCGAAGGCTCCGGAAAATTTTCCTCGACTTTTAAAGGTTCAGGAGCTGCCGGTAGTTCTGGCAACGTAGTTTTGTTAAGCAAGTCAGCTACTTCCCTAGCTATTTCATCCTCATCAATGCTAACGCTCTTTGTTTCTCCTTTTCGTTTAGACGGATTTTTCACTCTTGGAATTTTTCTACCTATATCGGCTTCAATGGGCCAGTCTTCATCTTCACAGAACTCGTATTTGGAGTCACTGGACGACTCTGGTTTCTCCGATTCCGGTTCCTCTTGTTTCTTGATAGATTCTTCAGGTATTTGGGCACTCGGTAATTCAGCCGGCGTCGGTACAGCGGGAGATTCTGCAGCTATTGGTACTTCTGGGGAAGCTGTCATAGCCATTGCTGAGTCGTCAATTGACTCGTCATCACCGTCATCCCAGTCGGCCAGTAGACTACTCTTTATTTCTTCATCTGTCTTCTGTTTTTTTATTTCAATAGTCGATTCGGGCTCAGCTGAGCGCTTTATGTTTTGCGATTTTTTAGGCTTCTCAGAATTCTCCTGACGAGATTTTTTCGTTTTTGACGTCTTGGTTGTAAGGGGTGTAGATTTTGGTGATTTTGTAGGTTTCTTCTTAACTGGAGATGGTGTGTATGGCATAAAAGTGACACTATGTGTTTTATTATGTAAGATTAAAACATTTAGGCGAGTGGTTGTAAAGTTACATGCGTGACATGCATATATGCCTGCACTAGACATGGTAGGAGTATTAAAAGTCGTTGTTTGAGAGATTGTTTGTGGTTTCTCATTTTCTTCATCTTTATTTTCTTGTTTGTCTTGTGTTTCTGAAGGTTCTGAACCAGCCCGACTAGTAGATGGAGTTGAAACACTTTCTGCTTGACTTGGTGTCTTAGAACCTTGTAGTAGTATGTGAACTTTATAATTTGTCTTCTCCTTAAACTGAAAATAACAAGATACTACTAAGTAAGGAAAACCATTCACAATAAATTAAAAATAAAATCATTCCTCAAAAAATTGTATAGGTGGGGAATGGAATAGGACGCTCCTAATGAGTGAAATAGAGTATCTAAACACTAGGTTCCCAGGTTTCTTGGAGTCTACAATTTGTCAGTTACAGCATGAAGTAAAAAAACATCATATAGGCTTTATATAACATACCTTTCGTAAGGGAGTAGATAACTTAGAAGAATCCGGAGGTCTACCTCTACCTCCTCTACCTATTAGAACAAATAAAAAAAATATAGAGCAATTATTTTAATATGTAGAATGTTTGATTAAAGCTTATGGTTATAAATGAAACTTATTATATATTATTTAATAAAGAGTATCTTGGAGGAAAGTATAAAGTTACATGATGCATAATTTATGATAATACAGTGGACCCTTGATTAAGTGACAAGCATTTTGCAGGGCTATGTCATATTATCAAATACTCTCTGTAGAACGGAATTATTTAATGAAGATTACCTTATAATCCGACAAATTATGTAATAAATTTTAGATCAATTAAAATGAGTAATACTTTCAGTATTACTTTGCTTTCTTATTAGTAGTAGGACTAAATTAACTATTTTCCATACAAATATTTTTTTCAATTCAAACTAATAGGACACTGAGATTACTGCATTCAACCAAACCTTTATAATATTGGTATAGATTGTTTATGTAGCTTATTGCAGCTATGCTAGTGACCAAATACATACTTCTATGTCTATGTTTTTTCTAAAAAGCAGTGTTGACACTTGTCAAAAATACTTTTTATGATTTATAGTAAAAATATATTTTAGTATAACTTTTCTATTTATAATATAAATATATTGCTAACTAGTGAACCACTCTCAGCTTGGCCAGCTTTAAACACACCATTGTTTATTTACTACTCTGAATTACTTTCATGACATATAATAACTTTTATTTATTTTAACCAATTGGTGTTTTGTTTATTGCACTCAATAAAAAGTTTATTTTGTAGGAATATCAAAGATAGAGCAGGCACAGTCTGGTCTTTAATAGTGTTGGATCCAGCAGGATCAAAATACTTGTAAGTATTACTTGTTAAAAAATACTTACAAAATACTTATTAATTAATTAGTATTTTTTAATAAATTATGAAAAATTTCTTAAGAGATTTCTTCCATTCACATTACATGATTTTACTCTACAGATTTGTGAGGTTGTTGAAGTAGAGAGCCCAAAGGAGTGCCTGGGATTTGCAATATCAAGTGTAGTGTAGCTCTTTTTCACTCTCTATCAGCATCAAAATCAAAATTGAGAGATGTAATTAATTAATTTTATGAAATGGGACTTCGCTTTAGTAACTATTAAGCAGTGATATTCAAATTAACCTTTGTTACCAGAGGGTGGAGTTCTTTTGGCTGGGTCGCCAAAAAGCCCAGCATAACTTTCTTTCTTGGTTTCTTGAAATTCATCTCTAGTTAGTATTTTAATATCTCCTCCTACAGCAGTTTCAGCTCTTATAACATCTTCTGGAAACTTCTCCATGTGTCCATGCTTAGTTCTATACATGTCTGAAATTAAACAATAAAAGAATAAAGTTAAGGCTATTGATGCACAACAGGAACAGGTCTGTTCATGCGGATATATTGGGTCCAAATGGTATCTCTATTTAAAGAGATTTATATATTTTCATTACACTGTGCTCTTGTTTCAGCTCTACCACTCAAATGCAGTCTTGAGATTTAGTAAGAAGCAGAGAAAGTGTCTTAACACTAGGTTCTATCTACCATGTTTTTAAGTGGCTGAATCTAAAAAAGTATTGAGTTTTTGACATTTGAATACTTTAGATGTTCAAATGTCATAAGCTTTTGTTCTATTTTAGAAGTTTGGTCTATATGAGTTTATCAAAAATACTTACATAACCCTTTATTGATGAATTCATTCTTACGGCTGCAGTTATATTTATAAATGCTGTTTAAATTTTTCACATACTCACTGAAAAAAATTAAATATTCGATCATAAAGTCTCTCTTTTATTGAAATCAAAGTGTATCTTAATGTTTTAAAATCTTGAATTTTATAGTAATTTTAATTATATTTTGTAAAATGAGTGTTCTATTTGTAATTTTATTGTAATAGCAGTTGGAAGTAGCATTTTAAATATTTCAAGAAAGATAAGAATATATATATACATTCACAATCATAACAAAGAAAGTAATATCAAAAAATCAAAACACAAGCTTACAGCTCCTAGGTTATATTTGTAAACTTACTAAGTATCTTCTTGGAAGAACTTGACAACAGCAATTGGTGGTTTCCGAAATGATGGCAGGACATCTGGTGGTAGCTTCTCCGAGCCGACCACTTCGCCTGGCCACCAGCACGAGCCCAGCTTCACCCAAACCACATCTCCATCCAAATAATTAATTTCAGTCTGTTCACACATCACTACTATCAGTTCAGGCGACACGCACGACCATATTTTATTCTATACTTACTATATGTCGAGTGGGCCTGTTATCATAACACAAGAAAAACAAAGAATAAGCATTAAATCTTTGTCACTTCACTTGGTTATTCAATGTTTTAAATATAGTTAGACGGATTGTATTCTATAATTGTCAAACTAGTTGCAAAATAGTACTTGTAAATAAATTCACCGACTGCGTACGAAATAATTTCATAGTCAGTACAGGTGGTAGCACTGATTTTTTTATACATATTATATTAAATTTACGTTTCAGAAGAGTCAGTATACCTTAATAAATTATATAATTAATTATTATTTTATTTTATATATCATATAATTAGCAAAATAATACTTAACAAAAATAAGTTATTAAAATGTTCTACCGGAAACGCTTAGGAGTACAGCGTCAGCAGTTACCAACATGAAACAATAAACCTTTAGAGGAATTTGTATTGCCATATGAGATATGGCTTAGTTTCAATAAATAGAGAACGGACCAGAGTATCATAAAGTAGAAACATATTTAGAATTTAAGTTACATTTTAACAAGGCTCCCGACTTTATTTATAAAATAATATAATATGAACGTATAAGTTAAGACTGGCTTTAAATTTACCACATAGTCAAAAAATATTTCATTTTTATTATATATGATAAAAGGCAAAAATATGCGTAATTTCTATTTAGATTGGTTGTGGGGTTAATAGTCACGCCATATTTTTATGACAGCATGATCTTTGACAGCATCTGTAAGAATAAAACCTTGAGTACTTGTTTAATTTATTATAAATTACACTGATTATCTGTTCAAATTATAGCCATCATAATTATCAATATACGCTTTGCTTTCATAGTTTTATGCCTATTTAACCCGTGATTTCTATTCACCCCAGTTAATCGATATATTATTTTAATATATAACCCAATAAAAACCCCAATAATTTAAATACATATTAGAATCTACATATGTATATCAAATCTATAGACATTGTGTATACATAGAAACTATCCTAAAGAATAAGGAAAAGGAGGTTATCAATTCAACAGTTATTTTTATGTTTGTTGTCTCATAACTTTGACTGGCTTAACAATTTTGAAGATTTTTTTTATTTGAAAGCTAGTGCTCCTTGTGAGGTCCCATTTTTTTTTGGTCCATTTCTGATAATGGTACCTATGAGAAAATCACATAAATCTTAAATTTGCATTAGGCATGTGCGCGACAAATGGACGAATAACTAATTATCACGCCAACTTATTC
This sequence comes from Heliconius hermathena, assembly GCA_013403705.1. Lineage (NCBI taxonomy): Eukaryota > Metazoa > Arthropoda > Insecta > Lepidoptera > Nymphalidae > Heliconius > Heliconius hermathena. The sequence continues at coordinate 346,897 of JAAIXJ010001742.1, forward strand.
CGATGATTATAGTTTTGGGAAAGTTTGGTTAGGTTCTGATTACGAGAACCGGTTGAAATTAAACAAATCGTTTTTTTTTAGTAAAAAATATAATTATACAAAAAAAATCGACTTCAAACAACGAACTAAAAAATAAAAAATAGTTTTATATAAAGTAAACCGTATTTTGATTTTGTTAAATAAAAATAATAAAAAAAAGATTTTATAATTTTGAAGTTGGTGTCAAGCTAATGCTACAACAACCATACTATAATATCGAATTACTAAGGCTGTTTGTTTTACTTCACACCGACTTCAAAATTTTAAAATCTTTTTTAAATTATCTTTGTTTAACAAAATCAAAGTATAATAAAATGGACATATGTTAAATTATTTTAAAATTTTTTGTTGGTTGTTTGAAGTCGGTTTTTTTTGTTAAAAAATAATTTATTAGCTTCACGCTATAACCCATATAGAAAGGTAGGCAGAGGAACCCTGGGGACCGGAATGGTAAGATGCGCCGTTCCCATTAAAACATTACATTCTTCACTTTCTGCCGAATTCTGGAATCAATGCGCCTTGAGTGGCTGAACTCAACGACGGCCTCATAAGATTTTTTAAATATTATTCTTTATATTTTCCTTTCTTCCTTTGTATTTTTGTGAAGAATGTGTAGCAAGTTTAGGAGGAGGTAGGTAGGAAGCAGGTAATATTTGGTGCAACAATAATGGAAATACGTATGATTTTTAAGCATGTTTGAGAGAGACTGGCCTAGATAGTAGACGAGGTGTAAAAATTATAAATTTTTTTTATGTATTTCTGAGGGCACAATCAGTGTGTCCATGTTGTTGTTGTTTCTCTCATTATAATAAAAAAATCGATATCATTCTGTTTTTGTGGTAAGGCGTTAGATATTTATTTTACTCTGCATTGTTTCTATTGTTCATTTTCCGAACAATAAATCATTTAATTTATAGTATGAATCATTGAAAGTAACGATACCCATACTTTAAATTCATTCAACGTTTAAAATAGCTGTTTTATAGCGATAACGTTCGCCTTTTTCAATTAAATATAATTTTTCTCATTATAAATTCATGTAAACCATAATCATAAAATCTTGTATCAAATTCGCTTTCATTGATTAGGTACTCAATTATTTATTATTTTAATTTTATTACACTGTTCAAATATGAGGCCAGTCGTGGCTCAGGGGCACAAATTGTGATTTAGGGGCCGTTCAAGTATTACGTAAGCAGTTTTTTTTGCAATTATTGACCCCCCCTTCTATGTCATCAAAAATAAGCAATCCTCTTAAAAATATTTCATTGAACACGTCAAAAATAAGCAAACCCAAGACCCCCTCGCCCCCCTACAGTGTTTACGTAATACTTGAACGGCCCTTTAACTGGTTAACTGGTTAAAACACTACAGGTTGTAGGTTCGATTCCCACCCGAAGAAATAAAATATAAATTAAATAAATTTTATTTTCATTTCTTCCCTCGAGGCAAAGCGTGGCGTTGAGTTCCGCCACTCAACACACAATTCCCCGAATTTTGCAGAAAGTCGGGGACGGAGTGTCTTTAACACAAGGTTCCTTCTACCTACCCTGGTGTGTGCGGGGTACAGCGTAAAACAGATTTAATTTTTCTCTTAAATACTTCAATAAAACAATCAACCAATGTTTGTTCTTTTTTATTACAACAATATATATATATTATTCTAATCTACAATAGACAGTATTAAATAACTTATTTTTAATATATTTACATTTTTGTCATGGAATAAATTTGTTTTTCCTATAATTCCTATAGTAGATTGTATTTTTCTTCTGCTTTTATATTAATTTGTAAAATATCGTAACAAAATAAGAAATTTGTCTCTAATATAACAATAAATGTATTCGAGTTTTGATATATGTATAATATTATACCTTACTATTTTACCTAACAACTACTTTTCAACCAGAATATTGACGGACTATTTTCGTCCATTGTTGAGGATAATTTCTCTGGACGTAGGAAAGTGTTCGCTGTATTTGTTGCGTTTCTTGCGGTGTGCATTGTGGACAAGCGCCTCGAAGGACTAGCGGAGCGAGAGCTGGAAAAAATAAAAAAATATAAAATTAAGAGTAATTGCTTATCGTATTATATTCTGATGATGAAGAGCATGATCTACCGATCATCCTCTTCTTCATCAGAATGGTATATTATTATTTCATAATGAAAAAATGCTTCAAGCTATATCCCACATATAGCAGGGTAGAGTGGTGGAACTCAACCCTGCGCTTTGACTCGTTACTAGAGTGGGGGAATGAAAATATTAAATAGTGGAAATCGAACCTACAACCTGTCGCGTTTACGTTCGGACGCATGTGCCTCTACCCAACGACTAATAGGCGTTAATCGAGGTTTTTAAATAATCGTTTAAATTATCCATTTCTTCTTATCACGACCATTATTTTCGATGAACTTTTAAGCCAACATTTATATTTATTTCTTAATCTTAGTAAATATTTTTAAACTAAATCTATTCAAATATTTATATAAAACATTTTTTTTATGGATAAGGCAAGGCAAACAAGCGTGCGGTTCACCTAATGGTAAGTGACTACCGCCGCCCACGACCCCGTGCAGTACCAGAGGAGCTACAGGCGCGTTGCCGGCCTTTAAGGTGGGTTGGGCGCCGGAGCCCGGCATTACCTGATGCGAAACGTAGTGGCATAAGGCCACTACTTCACGCCGGTTTTAAATGCCGGGGGTGGTAATGATCCGGTCGAGTCTGCCCATGCGTGTTGCCATTGCTGGCGACGTGATTCTACCACACATACTTTAGTCGCCTCTTACGACACCACCAGTACCAGGATGATCCTATTCTATGCCGGGATCACACGGTGAAAGTCACATTAAATACTTATTGTTTAATATTTCTTCACTTACTTTTCAAACGTTTACCAATAGGGTCACATGGTCCTTCTCCGAGAGCGCATTTTAATTGTCTTTGTATGAATCTTTTGTCATTTAGTGCGTCATCTAAAGCTGTGTCAGAGACCTCTGGCCTTTGTGTCTGCGCCATACATACTACTCCAACAGCGCATATTACCAAAATGTAGCTAACCTGTAATCAATAAAAATAATTATTAATATTATAACTTTAAAGCTTCGCATGTCTTCTACGTATAATAAGGTAGAGTGGAGAGAATCTAATCTTTCAGAGCGGAGAAATGAGAAAAAAATCATTTCTCGAGTGAGAATTAAAGATACAGTCCCGCTGTGACGATGGTATTTTATACTTGAAGTTTAGTTTGAAAAAAGGCAGAGGGAACCTAGTGTTAAGACACTCTGTTCCCCACTTACCGCCGAGTTCTGGAGGCGTTGTGTGTTGAGTGGCGGAACTCAACGCCGCCCTTTGCCTCAACACCAGAGCGAAGAAATGAAAATATAGATTTAAATAAATATTTAATTTCCTCAAGTGGGGATCGAACCCACAACCGGTGGATTTTACAGTCACACTTTGTGCCCCTGCGCCACGACTGGCCTAACTTTAAAAATGTATTTTAACAAAAATATCTTCAGTAGATATAGACATAATAAAATTGGTCAGTATGTTATAATAGATATGTGAAAAGGGGCATCATGTGAATAGAACTGACACCGGCGTGAGACGTGCTCGGACCTTTAATTATGAGGCAATCGCTGGTGAAACAATACTGATTGCTATCAATTTAATTTTACACTGTTTTTCTACTGACATTGACCCATCGTTGTTTCTGCATTATCGATTCTTAAATCGATAATCCTCCGCATAAGTTATGCTTGTATACACAGATTGGTTAAACATTTATGTATATTGTTCTTTAAACTTTAAGCAGGGGGAACTTGGAAACATAATATAAAGACACTCCGTTCCAAAATTCTGGAGGCATTGCGTCTTGAGTGGCGGCACCCGAGGAAACGCTTTGCTTTGTTACCAGAGTGAGGAAATGAAGATATTCAGTATTTAATTTTCCTCCAGTTTCCTCGAACCCACAAACTATCACGCTTACAGTCGTATGGGCCCCTGCGCCACGACTGGCCTCGTCCTTTCTTCCTTTTTTTTAATTTAAGCATATATTTAACTTCTGCAGTAAACGCTTCTTTTACGCTGCATATTTTTTTATAGTTAAAGTCTTCGTATATATTTATTGTTTAAAAATATCATTTAAATAAAATTTATATATTAACTTTATTTATTAACTATTTATTAAAAAAGTAAATCAAATATCATTATGATTAATGTTGTATAAAATAATTAGGGGATAAACCGTCACTCTACATAATTCGGTTTAATTGCGAATTTATTAAAAATGTTTTTTTTTTAAATAATAGATTAAAACTGTAAAAATCAAGATATTAGGCAACTTCTGAAGGTTGTCTAACATTACCAATAATATTTTACAATTAGAAAAAGAAATCTCGTTTCTATTGACAAGGTAGATTAAAGACTTGTTAATTTCCAAACTTTTTGAGTGTTTTTTTTTTCCGATTTCTTAAGTTTCATTGAAACTTTGTGAAAAGAAATATATGAAAATACATATTTTATTTAATTAGACGGTTATATATATAGGTACTTTATGAGTCAAAGCAAGAGTCTTAAGTTTTATACAAGTAGATGTACTGATATTTTTGAAATGATTTCAAATATTAGTAGATAGTAGATACAGCATACTTTATAATTAATTACAATAATGTGCTTATTATATATGTTTTTTTAAATGTTTCTTTTTCATGTGTATGTGTATTCCGCATATAGCACCTAGTGTTAAGCTGATTAACAGTTAGTTATCTCAAAAACTCGCAAGAGTCACGGAAACCGCGAAATTCAACTCCGCGTATCACCAGAGTTGAGCAAACGAAAATAATTTAATCCTCCGATTGGGAATCGAATCCACAATCGTTGCGTTTACATCAGACGCTGCCCAACTGTGCAACAACGGCCTCTATAAATAAATTTATGAATGCATAAAATTATGCAAATGTCAAAATATGTATATTGCAGGACAAAGGTACGTGCTTCTGCATTTTTTTATATATTTTAAATATTTATTTCACTTCACGCTTCACGCTGTATCCCGTACGTAGTAAGGTATGCAGAGGGAACCTGGGAACCTAGTCTTAAGACAATTCTGTTCCCCATTTTACGCTGAAGGCTCTTTTCCTCGAGTGGGAATCGAACCCACAATGTGTCGCGTCTACAGTCACACGCTTGTGCCCCTGTGCCACGACCGGCGTCAATATACACAATAGTGTATAGATATAAAGATATATATATACATATATATATATATATATATATATATATATATAATATATAGATATTACTGCTAATATTATTTTTAGTTGCTTTCTTTGTGTCGATTTATTTAATATTTATATGGGAAAAATTATATTTCCAAGTATTTTATAGCAAGAGATTACTTTGAAACTGAAGTAAAAAAATAAAACTGATTTGATTTAAGTATAATTAAGTAGAGATAGATATGGATAGATATATTATAGATAGATATGGATAGATACGGGATATATACCTACTAGCAATTTTCATAACTTTATATATAATATATTACAAAAGGACAATCACAACAAAAATAACCTAATCATTTCAATAATTCTTTGTGGCTACATTTTACTTTTATTGGTGACTAATTGTCAAAACCACAGACAACAATACGTAATTCATACGACACAAGTTTAATCAAAAACAACAATAAAATTTAAACAAATTTTCCTTATTTTTAACGTGGCTAAAGAATTTATTAGGTAGTATGTATTTAACAAAATATTTGACCATTTTTAATTTTGAATACTAATTAGTTAATATATTATTATTGTAGGTAGTGTAGAGTTATTATTTATTATTAAGTTTTAAATTGAGGCCGGTCGTGGCGCAGGGGCACAAAGTGTGACTGTAAATGCGGCTGGTTGTGAATTAGATCTCACTTGAAAAAATTAAATATTTATTTTAATTTATATTTTAATTTCTTTGTTCTGGCGTCGTTAAGTTCCATTTAACACGCAGTGCCACCAGAATTTGACGGAAAGTGGGAGACGGAGTATCTTAACACTAGGTTTCCTCTGCCTATCCTGCTTTCTATGGGATACAGCGAGAAGCTGATCTTATTAAATATGAAACTTAAACGTTAAATACATTTAATATGTTATTATTTGTGTTTGTTTATCAAATTTTCTTTATCTTTCGGTTTTATATGTTTTTTTTTATTTAATGTTAGTATGGTTTTTAATTTTTTGTAAAAAAAAAACGTCATCAAAACATGAATGTTTTGACGTTAGATTTGCAATTTTCCTTAAAATGACGCGTAGAATTCGAGCAAATGTAGAATGTGAGCTTTTGGTCTTTAAAAAAAGAAGTAAACATCTGACTTAGAGTAGTTTAATAAAGGAAACACGTTCATAAAAGGATTTAATACTTATAAAAAGCAATAATGGGATGACCATGTAGTACATAAAAGTCAACTTAAATATCAGGATAATTATGACAGTAAAAATATTTTTAAAATGGTAGTTTTCATTTAAGTTGATCGCCCTTCACCTACTTTTTGTTGAGACAAAAAAATATATATAGAACATTCGCTTTGTTGTCTGTAAATGTATTATTGTATAGACATAATACAATTGAAAAAAATAAGGTTTTCATTGTGTCTTGAAAAAAGCGAGTTCGTTGATGTCTTTATTATGAAGCTAAATTGTAGAGAACGTGTTTTCTTAAAAGCAATTAAAACTAAAAATATAAAACGAAAAAAAAATTATAAGGAATCATTATTTTACTAAGAAAAATATAATAGAAATTAAAAAATATAAAAACAGATCATTTCAAAAACTGCAATATAATGATATATAGTACGCCAATAAGTCGGACATGTAGAAAAACTTTGCAAGTTTAACGAACGTATTTAATTCCAATAATTATTAAATGACTGGAATTAAAGTGTGTCGTCAACAGGAAAACGGAGATTATTGGGTAACTGGCCGTGCTTACCTGCATCCTTATAGTCAGTTTATACACTTTTACTTTCCGCAACACCCAAACGACCCGGATTTATGTTTTCTAATTATATTTTCTTTTCTGTATAATGAACGCGAACGTTGCCTGCGCGATGCAACGGACGAATGGTCGTTGAGTGAATGTTCCATCGAGTACTATGTCGTAACTCCTTACTTAACCCGACCCCCTCTTTGCCAATTTAAGTATGTGATATTACTATACATTTGTTACGTGACAAAATAATGGGTAAATAATAAGAAAAGGCGAACTGACACAGATTTATTATATAAAGGTTCCCTAAATGTAGCACTGGACCGGAGTGATAATGATAATGGTCCGTTTGAGTAATGTCTATACAAAATCGTGTTTCCGTCGTATCAAAACAAACTTATATAATATATGTATTAGCTTATAAATGTTAAATACATGTTTATGTATTCATAATCTACTTTCGTATTGTTTGTCTAATCTAAATATTATCAATATATTCTAAATATTTTTGTTTTAGTTAGAGCTGTCACTTTAACTATATACAATTGATATTGGAAAGAAAAAAGTCGATTGTGTTTTGTATAAGATTTTCTAATAAAAAACATTATAAGCGTGTGAAAAATTGATTATATTTAACAGTACATATGTACATCCATATACCAATACAATATACTATACATAAAAAATCTATTTATTACAGTTAAATTTTGCGTGGCCAGTCGTGGCGCAGCTGCATAAGCGTGATCCTGTAAACGCGACAGGTTGTGGGTTCAATTCCCACTCGAGGAAATTAAATATTTAATATTTTCATTTCTTCGCTCTGGTAACGAGGCAGTGCGCGGCGTTAAATTTCGCCACTCAATACGCAACGCCTCCAGAATTCGGCGGAAAATGGGGAACGCAGTGTTTTATTACTGCTCCGTGTGGGATACAGTGTGAAGCTAAGAAAACGCACAATTTCATATTCTCATAGTTTGACATGAGACTAGTGACTAAACTTCGTTTATTTTCAAAGTAAGATACTTATTGTTTTATATTTTTTTATGTACGATGTCAGTATTTATAATAAAGCTACATTTTTAAAGTTTTAATGATTATTTAAGCAATTAAACAAAAACAAATATTATTTAGTTTTAAGTTTACCTCATTGTGCATACAAACAAAGCTTCTAGTACAAACACCGTAATAAACAAAGAAAAAAAAATTTGTAATACGTTTGGTGCCTTATTATATTTATAAATGTTTCTATTAATTCGTATAGAATATCTTTGATTTGATTGATGAAATTAAAAAAAAACATATAGACTTTTTTTAATAATAATAATAAGTTTCTAAAAGACCTTTCTACTCGTATTCTTAAGTATTAACATAAAGTAAACCAAAAAAAATATCTAAAAATCTATTATTTTAATTTTTTTTTGATTAAAACGTCTTTACTAATTAACATCAAATTTCAACCATATTGACGGACAATTTTGGCCCACTCCCATGGATAGTTTCTTTGTACGAAAGCAAGGGTGCGACGGATCTGATGCGTTTCCTGTGTGGAGCATTGAGGGCAGGACCCTCGGAGTACCAACGGTGCTAGAGCTAAAAGAATATTAAAAAATATATTATTATTAACTTTTTGAACTTTAAAGCAGAGAGAACCTAGTGTTAAGATACTTTGTTCCCCACTTTTCACTGAATCCTGGAGGCATTCCGTGTTGATTTGCGAAACTCAACGCCACGCTTTGCCTCGATATCACAGCGAAGAAAATGGAAATATAGATTTAAATAAATATTTAATTTCCTCGAGTGCGGATTGAACCCACAACCAGTCGCGCTTAAAGTCACACTTTGCGCCCCTGCGCCACGACTGATGTAGAGTTAAGAATAAAATGATGCAAAGGTGAATGTACTTAAGACGGTGGCTTAACTATACTGAATTAAGCATCCGTCGTTTTAAAATGGTCTCATATTCCACTAAATTATGTTAAAGCTAAATTGTCTTTATTTTAAATAGTTTGTCTGTAATATTAGTTTATGTAGGGATAAGATTGAGCATGTATTGTTATTTTATCTCGATAATAATAGATAAGTATCTATGTTTGGAGATCTTTTGTCATATATAAAAAAAACATTTTCTATTTGATAGTAATACATAGGACCTACCTACTGAATAGTTGTCAGTTGGCTTAATTATCAAAATTACTATTTATTATTATCATTATTACCACTATATAAAAAAATATAATTTTATAATCAGCTTCACGCTGTATCCCGCACACAGCAGGGTAGGCAGAGGGAAACTAGTGTTAAGACATTCCGTTCCCCACTTACCGCGGAATTTTTGGAGGCATTGCGTGTTAAGTGGCGGAACTCTAAACGCTTTGTCTCTACACCAGAGCGAAGAAATAAAAATATAAATGTAAATAAATATTTTATTTACTCGAGTGGGAATCGAACATACAACGCACCAAGACTGTTCTCAAATTAATTATTATTTAATAATATTATCATTCTTAGTTCTGGTAACGAGGCTACCCGAGTTCCAGACTTCTTCGTTAAAAGAGTCTAGGGAACGGAGGATCTTAACACAATTAACACAAGGTTCCCTCTGCCTACCCTGCTATAAACAAAATCCATACGGGGGGGTGAAATTAGAAACAAAACTCTGGTGATAACTATTTTTAACTTAGATCGTTTGAATCGAATTGCTTAAACACCTTGTCACGCACATTGACTCTAATTTCATTTTTTGTTTATAATTTTAATTTAGTTTTCACGCCTTATAGCCGCATCGTAATATATTTCCTTTGTAATTTGATTTTTATGATCTAATATCGTCACGAAATAATGACACTATTACGCTATTTAGACGGAAGTTTGTAAAGCATAACGTCTTTCAAACACGAACTTAAAAAAGAAATCTTTTTTTGCTTCATTTAAAATGGGTTACCTGAGCAGTGTTTTTTTTTTTAATAGAAAAGTGGCACAAAGTTTTTTAAAATAATATTTACTGTAATAATTTTAACGGCCGCCTTGGTCGACGGAAGCTTTAGTTTAAAATGAGTTATTACGAATTATATTTTGAATTTGTACTTTGCTTACGTGTTTTATAAATTGCTTATTATATTATTTTTACAGCAACTGATTTAAACTATTGAAAATATCATAAAGCTAATACAATGTTGAGAACTAGCTAATATAATATTGTTTTTTATTTTTAATTTTATTTTGCTTCACGCTGTATCCTTTACATACCAGGGTAGGCAAAGAGGATCTAGAAACCAAGTGTTAAGACACTTCGTTCCAATTGAGACACTTCCGTTTTTCGCTTTGGAAGCATTGCTTGTTGATTGTTGAGTTAGCCTCGACACTAGAGTGAAGAAATGAAAATATTAATTATTTCATTTCCTCAAGTTGTAATCGAACCTACAACCCCCTGCACCACGACAAACTTCTAAAAAGAGTAAAATAAATATATCCATGAAATCTATACCAGATTATACACAACACTGCCCCAAATCCTCTCCTCCTATCCTATCATTTAATTAATAGAACATAAGAAACATAACATTTATTTTACTAGACTGCTAAACCTATACAACTTTATAAAATACAAATATATTACATACTTCTCAGTCTAATACCGACGGGGTCGCACGGACCCTCGCTGAGTGCGCATTTGATATGACGTTGCATAGTTCCTCGATCAGCCAGAGTTCTTTCCAGCTGAATGTCGGACATTTGGGGCGCCGCCATCACGGTCACGCATATAGAGATTATAAAAACTGGTATTGATACCTGGAAAAAGTAAATCATATTGAATGTTACGCACGATTTTAATCACAGAATTTCGAATATTTATCTGAGGTTGTAATCTTAAAGTGCAGGTCTCAAGCCAGACAAAAATAGCTCAATATTGTATCTCGTATATAGCAGTGTCCGTCAAGACACTCCGTCCTCCTCATTCTCCAGCCAATTTTATAAATTTAGCTTATTGAGCTGGGACTCAGTCTTTCAACCAAAGCATGGAAATAAAATAATTATTTTTCAGAGGGAAATCGAACTCGGAACTTTCGCGTTTACGAAGGCCTGAAACATAATAGGTAGGACAGCGATTTAATGAAACAACTCTGTTGAAAATCTTGTGACGTCGATCTCAGATAATAATAAGTGTTCTTAGATAGTTCTAATATTAAATAAAAATCTAATGTAGCATTTTATCTATTTTCAACGACGTACCTAATATAGTTTATAACAGCAATAAAATCAGTGTAACTATTAAGAAATTAGAAACGTGAATAGAGAAACACGTAGCGAGAGATTAACTAATTAGCTTCACGCTTTGTCCCGCATGTAGCCAGGTGAGCAGAGGGAGCCTAGTGTTAAGACACCCCACTCTCAACTCTCCGCCGAATTCTGAAGGCCGCGCTATAGGTCAAACTGAAAATATGGCTGAAAGTGCTTTCGACTGCACCACATGTATAAAGGCACAATTATGGAAGCACTAATTAAAATCGATAAAACACGTCTTCATCTCTATACCTTAATTGATGGATGGATTTCAAGTAGGTTCAAATCAATTTTTTCATATATCTATAATATTTTTTGTCCGAATAATGGTATGATGATTCTATCGCAAAAATTTAAACCGTTACTTCTATTTTAGCTATAATATCTAAGTGTGGATGATGAATGGTACAAATTCGTACAAAATTATAAAAAAAACACATAATTTATCTTTATTATTTAATTATTAGCGTATGACTCAACACATTGATAAAACCGGAAGACTGCAAATAATAAATTTAAGTAGATATCCTTGTCAATTCGGTTCCGTAAAAATTGTAGAGCAAGCTTTTATAACTTTTATACTTAAACAACTTAGTTTAATATACAATATAAAACGAATTAGGATCCAATCTTTATACACTTTAGGTGTAAATATAAATAAAACAGACACAAATAACTTAAACAGACATAAATAAATTGATGGAATATTTAAATTTTAATGAAATTTAACTTTTACTTTTTTTTTTTTGTATCTTCACCCTTTATCCCGTAAAAAACAGGATAGGCAAAAGGAACTTAGCGTTAAGACATTTCGTTCCCCTTAAGACACTTCCGTTCCCCACTTTTCGTCGAATTCTCGTTGAAAAGAGAGACCGTAAGATATGGCTCAAGTTCCTAGGTTAATTCGTCATAATAAAAATAGTAATGTAAGCGTGCATGAAGAAGAATAGACAGGCTTATAAATAAAATGTATAAAATGTCTATGTAAGTATTGCAAACTTCTTTAAAATGTATTTCTCAAATCACACCAAATTCTTAAAATTTTATCTGAGTGTGTCATTTTACAAAGTTAATACTAATTTCAAAATAAACGGTTTTTCAAATGTTAATATTGTGATAAATTATAATATTGTGATATTTTTTTAAAATAAGTCATCTTCATATTCTACAGACTATAATTAACGCAATACGCGTCCCCGTGAATCTTAACACATTTTAAACATATCAACGGCAAATAAAAAAAAAGTAATGTGTAAATACCTGCATTTTTCGTGAAGATTGTCCAGTAAAACTTCAAAAATCCTGATACTCTAAGAACTGAAGTAGAGCATAAAACGGTGTTAAAAATTTTACAGGCCTACCATTTGGGCAAGGTGCGGTCGACGCATAGGGTCAGACTGTCACAATCATCGTATTAACTAATCTGGACTCCCTCCCCTTGAGGTGATTAGGGCGTCAATGTGTTTTATGATAACTCGTTACTACGAAATCCGACCGGTCCCTCTGATCTCTTTGTTATTTTACTCGAGTCGAGGTATCTTGTTAAAACTTTTAAGTAGTTAAGAAGATAAGGTTATTTAGAACGTTCCTAATGAGGACGTGATTGTCCTGTTCTTATAAACTATAATAATGCGGTCATTCAAGGAGTAAGTACACATATGAAGACAAAGCATTTGGTGGAGCTTAACGATTTTATAAGTATTAGTTGTAATGAGTTATATGTATATACAATAAAATTAACAATGTTTACTTAAATGTTATATCTTTTCCTATAAATACTTATTTTTTGGGATTATCGTTTTCCAAAATATTTAGAAATATATAGAAAAATATTTTTAAAATAGAGAAAAATATATTTTCTATTTGTTAATGACAATTTTTTTCTTTATTCACACTTCGTTACGCAGTTCACTGCGAATTATTGAGACATTGCGTGTTGCGTGGATGAGTCATCCACTCAACACGTAACGTCGCGCTTTGTCTTGTTTCCAGAGCAAAAAAAATGAAAATAAAACTTTTTATTTCTCCGAATGGAAGTCGAACCCACAACTGTCGCTTTTACAGTCACTCGTTTGTGCCACAAGTGCCTCTACCTATTTATTAATGTATTTATAGCTCTTTAACTATTTTAACAATTTACTTTTAAAGATATTTTTAATTTAGAATAACAAAAAACACATATTCTGTGGCAAATTGAAAAAATAGGCCTCTTTTTCATCCTAGGATATATGGGTATATAAAAATAAATTTGTATGTGGTTTACAGTGACACTAGAAGACGCACAGTAGCGTACATATCCATATAAAATATAAACTATAATAATATTTAGTATTATAACGTACGTCTAAAATCATGTGAATATACATCATAAAATACCTGTATAAAATTTTAAATGTTATGCATTGACTAACTATTATATATATTAAGATTATTATTATTTCACATGAATTATATTTTTATAGAAATATAAAATTACATTATGTTAAGTATGTTTAGCTTAATATATAAAATATGTTAGAAATAGACGAATTATATTAATCAAAAGAAGTTGGTATTTATTTTAATTTAGTATTAATTTTTTCGTTGCTTTTCAGACTAATCTTGATTGAGAATGCTGATTTTTATTTGCCGATACCGGTATAAAAGTGGACTTTAAAATTGTTTGTACGAGGCCTTATTTGAAATGTCAAGCAAAGTAGCTCGCGATTGTGCACAGACTAAAAAGCGGCGCAAAACACTTGTGCAATTCTTTCTGATCGCATAATAAGTTTCTTTAAATTATAAAATTGAATTAAATAATTAATAATAAACATTATCTTAACTTAGTTTCGTTATTTTCATATTGTAATAGTGACATAATACATTGATTGTGTTGTTAAATATGAAAAAAAAATTAAGATGACTAATTAACGAGTTGTCAGTCAATCATATGTTAGTAATTAATGATGTCAGTGTTTGTTTACTAATGACAGTTTTGATAAACATCTCAATATGAATCTTCCTGGAGCTGCTGGAGAATCGTCTTGCAAACGACAAGAAAATGGCGACGCTACAGAACCTGACCGCCCACTAAAGAAAGCTCGTTTTGCTTGGGAAGTTAAAGGCAAATACCATTTAAGAAATGGAATGTCTGATGTAAAACCTGCCACAACAATTGAATCTGAGAGAGCCGGCTCCTCTTCTCAACATTGCGAATCTAAATTGATTGGTAATACTGAACAAAACCTTGAAATATTAGGTGACTACTTATTAAAACAGGATTTTAACACCTTAGATTCGATTACTGATTCGAATTCGTCTTTAATGCCTAGTTCAAGTTGCTCCACGGAAAAATTGTCGTATCCTAGATATGTTAGTACCTTTGAGAATAATAGAGCTGTTAGTGAAAGTAGCAGTAGTAATGATGAAAGAACATCTGTTTCAAAATCCTTGGTATATTCTAATAAAGATGCAGAGGACCAGTGCATTGCTCGATGGCAAGCAAGACAGGTAATCATCTGAAACATATTAGCATTTATTAAAAAGTTTTATATTTAAATATTTTTTTATTCTATACATTGATCACGCTTGTTTATACTTACACCAGTATAATAATCAATATTTTAAAAATTTTCAGATGGCAAAATGTTTTGTTGACAATACAATAAATAGAGTTCTAGACAACTGGATGATTGCACCGCTTCCTATTGATATGGACAATAATAGAGTGCTCGCTTTAGATGCAGCCGAATTTATAAATAATCTACCAGGCGACAATAGTATTGAAAATGAAGCCATTCTTATGGCAATATCAGCACATGGATTACAAAACAACTCCACTTCAAGTGGAAATGAAAATGATATTGAAAATGACAATTTACATAATGCCAATAGAGATTTGTTTCTATCACCACCAAGTAGTCCTCTACCATCTGATGACGAGATCAATTCAGAAAACAAACTAAACAAAAGTACAACTCAAATGGATGAAAATTCTGCAAACAACTTAGATATATCATGGGGATTCACAAAAGAAGTAAATCAAAATAGCAATTTACCAATAAGTTTTTATCCGGAAAGTTCCAGTTCGTCATACCAATATTTGAGTGAATCTGACAATATGAATAGTAGTAATATTGAATATGATGGTGATGAAAATGTAAGCACAAATGGTGATATAGTTGGCAATCATTATGATTTCCTTGATGCAGCTGTATCATTCGCAATACAATATAAAGGTCTCACATCCTATGGGACAGACTATGGCTAAAAATGAACACTGAACAAAAATTCCTATTCATTTTAACAGTTTTAAATTAAAGTGTTATTTCACATTAAGAATATAAAATAGTTTAGAAAACATATAAAAAAATTAATGTAGCAGGGTTTGAACTCACACCTCTTGGAATCCAATTAAATGGTGCAGGTTTATCCTGTTACATTCCATTTTTTATACATTTTCTAAAAAAATCCTAATTACTGACTTAAGTTACATGATAAGTAGTTCTTGGATACTATAAGAGGTGCGAACTATTTTATCATAAATTGTAGATAAAGATATATCTTATATATAGTATCTACTATAGTACTGCCATAGAATTCTACTGTTACCATATTTTAAAAGTTTAAAGTTAATGTTGTCCACATTTTCCTAAAAACCACTAATTATTTCTCAATCATTGATAATATATTGAAATAGGAAAGTTTAAAATAAAAAATACATTTCAATCTCCTACATAAGTATAATGAATTATTTTAGTTTAGTTATTATTTTTACAAAATTTTGTACACTTGTTTTTTTTTCATATTTAATAAATAATTTAGTTATTCAGTAACTATTGAAAAACTGTTTCGAAAAGAAAAAAATCTAACTTAAATTGAAAAAATATTTAGATATAATTAAATGTTGTCAACAGAAACATGACACCATTAATGCTCAGTGGTACCTCATCTGATGATATCATCATTGATACTTCTTTGGGGATTTCTTTTTCTTGGTTACCTACTTGATGTGAAAGAGAAATCAATTTTAATCATTTTACTTTCCCCACTCCCATAAGGCAAATTGTGGTGTTATACTACTCAACATTTAACTATTTGAACTTTAGCTTAAAAGAAAGGAGTGTCTTGACACTAGTTTTTTCTTTACTTAAATTGTTATATGCAGGTATATTGATATTGTGAAGCTAAAAATGCAAAGGAACACTATTAAACAACAAAATTTTAATTTTTTTTTAATATACACACAAATTTAAAAAAAATGTGATTTATGAATGAAATTATTATTTGTGTATCTATTTCATATAATTATTATTAAATTGTTCGTATGTTTAAAACATTTGGAATATATATTCTGAACTGTTACAATGAACTTTTTATCTAAAACCATCAGAAACACTACAGGGCTGTCAATAGTTCTAAGTTTTTAAAGAAAAGCAAAATGGTAAAATGACTTTAAAAAATTATCATATTTAATAAGTTTCATCTTTTCATTTTATAAGCCTCTAGTATTATGTTATAAAACTTTGCACAATTTAATGTTATTTCTTTTATGTAGTAGTACCCATAATTAATTATATGTTGTTAAACTGTCTTCTTTTTGATTTGAAAGTGTGGTGCCAGCCCTAAATCTGTGGATATATTATTTGATTGTGATATTACTTTTAACAAATATTTTCGTACACCATGTGAGAGTACAAATATTCATGTGGAATATTCATTAAGTAAGATATCGTTTTTTAATTTGTAATCTTAAATGTTTATTAACTAAGTTGTGCTTTAATATATTTTTATATAGACATTTTTACTAAGTTTTATACTCGATTTCTTTTACTGATTTACTTAATTGCTGATGTGCAATGAGATATTATTAGTTATGCAGCTTCTTTGTAATAGTTTAAGACTGTATGCCATAATGTCATGTGTCAATAAAATATCTATATATAAATATCTAAGTTTTTTCTTATTTTCTTAAGAGAATTTTCTTAAAAAAATTAACCTGACTTACCAAACTGAATTCATATTAAATTAGTATAATTTTAATGTAAATCAAACACTAATTAACGTATCTGGGTATTGGATATATATCAAATAAAAAATGCTCAATAACAATTTTATTATTGCTTGTTATTATTCACATAATACAAAATAAACTATGCACAAGTTTAAGACCACTGATGTAATTCTATTTGACTTTATAAAATCTGAAATACAACTTGCTATCATTCACAACAGTAGTGTACGTACGGTGGGCCAGACGAGTGTATAATGTAGAATAAGAAATATATATATTTTTTAGCTTCACGCTGTATCCCGCATATTGCAGGTTAAGCAGACAGAGTCTCCGATTCCCACGCACCGCCAATTTTTTATTCAACGCAACGATCTCTTGTTACCAGAGCAAGGAAATGAAAATAATTCATTCCATCGAGTGGGAATCGAACCCACAACCGTCAGTTTACAGCCACAGTGCCGCTGTGCCACGACAGTCTAGTCGAATATATATTATATATAACTTGCATAAGTCGTGAGGCCCAGTGTACGTAGCACATAATTAATATATAGGGGACTATTCGTTTCTATATTTCCGGCACCAAAAACTAACTGTACAGTCCTTTTATAATAAAAGAAAATAAACAAATACAAAAATATCAAATTTCTCGTAAAATCATTTCGCTTATTATAATTATTTTTTTCTACTATATCCATAGTCTGTGTGATACCGGAAATATAAATTATTCGAAATAAGTGGATTCGAAACGCAGTCTCCGATTAATAATTGTGATGTTCTCACGATAATAATATTACATTACATTCATGGCCGCGTATCCTAGATGATAAATTTCTAATTATCCAGTAACTGTACAAGGGTTATTTATTCTATTCATATTCGTCGAGTTGTTAAATATATGTACAAAATAATAATAAAAAAACCTCTCCACTGCCAATCTCTAAGCTATCGTAATTAACTACACATAAAACAATCCAGCAAACTATGTTTTCTTGTTTTATTTTTTTTTTTAATTTAGGTCACATCTGTCGATATAGTTTAAAAAAAATGTAATTAAATTCTCAATGATATATTTAAAAAAATCATTGATTTTATCATTACAACGGTAACGATGTACTCGATGATTATGGAAGGAACAGGGTAAAATTAAAATATGGTGACATAAGTATATCAACAGATATGACCACATTTACATTTATTTTACCAAACTGATTTGAACCAACCATATAAAACTTGACCACTGTTATATATAAAAATTACAATGTCTGACTATTAATGTTAGATAAAAAAAAATTTGTAAATTATATAAGAAATCATTGGGCAAATTTTAATAAAAGCTTCTTTAATAATATTTTATGTCAATCTTCTTTTTTAAATTAGTCAGCTTTTTTTTCTAAGTTAGTTGTCAAATTTACAACCAAGTTAGAAAAAAAAGTAAGTAATTAAGAAAAAAAAATCAAAGACAATTTTCCTTTCTAAGTTCAAAGAAGTGACAATTAAAATTAACTTTAAAAAACTAAAAAAAAAGATTAATACGGAAAAAGATAATGAATTATTATTACAAAATAAACATTAATACATTTTTATTTTCAAATAATCACATGTGGTCGTACAAATCAGTATGATGCATACATTGTGCTGTTATCGCCACAAGCGCATTATCAATTCATGTTACTAACATATGTCATGGTATTCATTAAATAAATAAAATACGTTATTTTTCACAATCTCATTTAAACATTTATAAAATAAAAATAAATGTTGTTATCAAAATTGTATATATGACTTAGGCACTAATTTGCTGCGTTGATTTCCTTATTATACATACAAAAATGTTAATAAAATGTTATACAAGTTTTGGTTCAATTCACACGTCACAATATAAAATAAAATATATAAATATATATAGAGCAAAAAAATTGCATTACACAATTAAAAATAAACCGTAGCGTTTTCGCAAAATCATAGGTTTGCAAATAAAATTTAGGTGCACTCAAAAATACTGGGACAAAAAAATTATGATCGGTATCAATACTATTTTAAAAAAAAAAACATCTTAAGTAACATCAAACAAAAAAATAATAATAATCACAACCGAGAGCGTTCCAAAACTTATTTTCATGTAAAAGGTAAGCAAGTGTACAAGCTGCCCTATAACTCAAAATTAAACACTATTACGGGAAATGGCACAAGATGTTAAGACAGTGGACAACAAAATCAATATTTATAAAATGAATGTGACTTTTATAATTTAAATTTAAAAGTTTTCTGATTTAATATACATCAATGACATTTTTTGAATTTAGATTCCACATTAAAAATTTATTTATCATTACAAATCAAAACTGACCAACTCCATTAAAAATATTTTGCGGCGAGTGAACAATATACAATATAGCTGCGTATTACACTCGTTTAAGTCACAACCGCGCATATATTCTGGAGCACTCTTCAGTTTCATATAATCTCAGTACACTATACTAAAAAACCTACATAATTATGTACATACCTTATATTATATTACATGATTACAGATAAAAAATCTTCAAAAGTTAAAAAATTGACAAACACATTTTAACTCTCTTATATTTAACAAAGCGTATGGATTCATCGTATTATTTACATTTATGTAAAGTAAACTGCAATGGGCACCAAATAATAAGTACGTTATTAGTACACACTGTGGATTATATGACGTCATTTTTACTCAAATTCTTTATTATTTTGATAATTATCAAAAACTATTTTGAAATAAAAGCTTCTGTTTGTTTCTCCGTTTTCATTTATCTCTTAGAAACGTCAACTAAAAAAAATATTATTATACATACCCTTAGATATGATATGTAACATACAAATATAATCTTTGCCATTTGAATTTCAGATCCAAAATGATATTTAAAAAAACAAAACAATAAGCACATTTCATATAATCCAGAGTCTATTTTCAATACATCGAAAATAACGTTTATTTACATAAATTATATTAGTACCACGTCTAGAAAAAGCTTTTGTTTAAGCTAATTAAGTTTTGTTTAAGTTGTATAAAAATTATACAGAAGTTTTATGGTGCGCTTTAAAAAGTTTTTACTTAATATTTTTTTCTCATAACACAATTTAGAACAAAGTCGCGTTCTATAGAACGAGGTGTTTAAATATAATTATGAAATGAGCATTAGGCTATGTTAAAAATATATAATAATAATAATAATAGCATTGCAACTTTGTTCTTAAATGTACAATATACACTATATTCTATGTATTATAAGATTCTGTACCATAAACATGTCTCGTAAAAGGCCCTTATTTATATCACGGAATTGTTTTTTAAAATCATTGATATTATTATTGTACGATGTTAAAAAAAATCTATAACTAAACTGCGCGCCATAACCAAAAAAACACTGGGTATTTTAATTGTAATTGTATTGAAAATATTTTTCTACTTCTCATTCATTATAAGGCGGAAGTGTAGACTTAATAATTATTATATATTTACAATATGCACAGATAATAAAGCGACACACACAAAGGCCCATAAAATTATTGGCCAACATTATATTGCTTTTTTTACATTTTTTCTTACTATATTACACCTAGCTGTCACTAATGTTTTTTTTTTAATTTTAGTAAACACTATTTTTCAGTAAACAATATTTTTTTTTAATTTCGGCAGCTATATGTCATACAGTAAATTTAGTATCTACGATGCTGTTATTAGTTTCCTAATGAAAAAATCACATTAAATTGCTTCAACAGATATGCCTAAGCACACATACGCGCACTATTTTGTGATAACATTTCACTGAATAATTAATAAAAAACAAGGATATCTCCTTGTCTTTGATGATCTGAACACTATTTTAGACAATAATAAAATAAAAAAAAAGGAAATTCAATATAGGATTTATAATTTGTTTTGAATAATTTAACAATTATGAGAACCATAACATTATATCATTTAATATAAGATGTTTTTAAACAGCCAATATCATGAACAATGCAATCACATAGCCATATATATTAAATTTTACGACAAGGGTACCTCAAAACTAAAGAGAACGTGAAAATGCAAATACCTAACTGATTTAATAAATAAAACAGACTAGCAAAACTGCCTGCAATTATAATACAATTCAATTGCATATATCAATTTTGATGATGTTTTCCATCTGAATAAACAATACTAAAATTCTAGCCATGAGATCCATCTTAGACTTTCGTGCATTCCAATAAATTAATAATCCATACAAATGAAATGTAATAAATACTTGTGATGAGATTAGTGACTCACGTAGGGAGAGTGTTGGGGGAACGCTACGGTTTGAACTTAACAAGTGGTATGTTTTTTGAATGTAGGCACTTGTCACAAACCCATTCCGCGTATACCTCTGCAGTTAACAGCTGGAAGGCAGGCTCCGTCAGCCCTGTACATCCTCTGAAATTATCATAAAAATATGTTGAGAGATCATATTACTAACTTTTTTCAAGTTTTACGTTTTATCCAGTATATAGAGGGGTAGAGTTACTTAACCTAGTTAAGTAAGACACTTTATTCCTCCCTCTTTCTGACAAATTTTAGATGATGCATGTTAAGTGGCAGAAATCAATACACTTTCAGCAGAGAAAGGAAACAATTATTCTTTACTCCAAATGAGAATTGAACCCACAAACATGCGGACATCTCTTCAATCAATCAATTACTTTGAGGCATAAAAAGAAAAACATTCACAATGTATTTGAAACCAAATATAATAACGGGGCATTTATATGTTAAAAATAACAAATAGTACTTAAAATGATTATCACATGCATGTATAATCTTTTTAAATTTTATTTTCAAAGTCAGCAGACATTCAATATATGTATATGATAAAAACATTCTTACCTATGGAACCAAAAGTTGCAACCAGACTCGCACAATATAGCCTGATCATTATCATGAACTTCTTTATGGCATACTCCACAGGGGTATATAGGCGGAGCATTTGGATTTTGTGGATTGAACACCATTGGTTGGTCTGGAGGGTAAATTTTTCCTGCACTTACTGGCATAGGCTTAGGTCCAAACATTCCCATATTTTGGCCCATGGGCCCCACATTTTGACCCCCTGGGCCACCTAGTGCCATGCCACTCATTCCAGCAAGAGGTCCACAATTTCCCATATTACCAGGACCAGGGCCCATTGCCATTGAACTGTTGCCACCCATACTCATTGATCCATGCCCCATATGATTACCGGAGTATGGTGGTCCTGGGCCCATAGACGTCATTGGTCCGTTGCCTCCCATTGGTCCACTTCCCATTCCTGAGCCCATCGGACTTCCATGTCTCATAGGCCCACAGTGCCCAGGCCCCATTCCACCACTCTGCATTGGGCTGGGTGACATTATTGAACTACTTGGACCCATAGAGCCATTAGAACAACTACCGCCCATAGGGCCATTCATTCGTGGAACATTCATACCTGGACCTCCACCTCCCATTGGTCCATTTATAGGGCCATTCATTGATCCACTACCAAGTGGACTGTGCATAGGTGGTCCCATAGGACTATTACTCATATGACTACCAGCCATTGATCCCATATTCATTGGACTTCCCATTGGCCCTGATGACATTGGAGAACCCATAGGCATAGAATTCATTGGGCTCATTGGACTTCCCATTGACCTGGACGTAGGGCCCATACCTGGACCCATGTTATGATTACTCATTCCCATATTTGGACCACCCATTGGGGACATACCACCCATATGACCCATGGGACTCATATTACCCATAGGACTTATCCCACCTCTTGGTGGCATTTGTTGATTCATTGGGCTCATAGCATGCGGTGCTAAGGGACTCATGTGTCTCATTGGAGGCCCACCCATATTATGACCCATAGGACCCATCATTCCCATGGGACCATTTTGACTCATCATAGGCCCATTTTGACTCATCATGGGACCATTGTGTGACACTGTAGAAGGTGAGTCATCAAATGGGTTTGATGCTACAATTGTGTCTCCATATCCAGTTAGTGGCGGAGGCAGTAAGTCTTGAGCTGTAGGTGGTGGTTGAGGAGTTGTTAAGGCATTATTTGTATTTGCAGTTTTTCTTCTCTTTTTTGGGTTACTTGGTGCTGGTGCAGGAGGGGTTGGTGTATCCATCGGTGGCTTAAAATCTGGAGGGCCTAATCCCGGCCCTGGTAGCCTGTACGATGGCATACCTGCCAGATTGTGACTCATTTTGCTATTATATCTTTCCAGCTCTAACAACCATTATAAATAATTTAAATTTAAAAAACTACTTCAGAATATATATTTTCACAAAAGGCACCGCATTGTCACGAGAAAGCGCAATAACGTGCCGGAAGACTGGTTGTGTCTATTTCTGTAACAAAAAATACATTAAATAAACTGTACAAAGAGTACATATATTACAATGCATATTAATGGCATAGTAATAAACAAATACGTTGTCTATACTGTTAAATTCTCAAGTCGCCAATGATTACGTTATGGAGCGCAGTATAAGCAGAAACATCAGTAACCTGCTCATTATAAATGCATAAATCTGCTAGGTCCCTTTGAATTATATAAATAACTTTGGAATAAACCGCCTAGAATAGAAATAAATATATAATACTTACTGCATTATCAATTAAGCATCGGAATTAGTGATTATTTTTTTGTCCTCATCAAGACCCCAAGACAGGCGTGCAACATATGACAAAATACCAAAAGGAAACCACTTCTTAACTACAGTTCTTATTATTCACAGAAGGGTTTTAACTAGATTATTGCTTTAACACATATAAAGCACACTTATTACAAGATATACCAGTCCATTGAATACATTTTTATTTACGACTCACTATATTCCAAACAACACACGCCACATTCACGATGTATTTTTATCAGAAAATTGCCGCTAGGGGTCGTTTTAAGCTTTTTTTGTTTATTTATTACCTAGGCAAAAGAATATGCATATTCGTCCCAACGACTTATTTATATTATCATGTTCTATTGTGTATTAAAATATGAAGTATATAACGATATTAATTTTATAAAAAAAATATTTTTTTTGTTGAAAATATTATTTTTTAGTATTCAGCGAAAGAATATACTAAAATGTCAATATTTAATTTTGACATATTGGTTGTATTTCGCAATCTATAGGTTAGGCTTAGGTTTCGGTTGCAGAAAATTTGTGTTATAATTTATAAATATTATAGACTAATGATATTCATCGCGTAAAATATTAAAATGGCTCTAAGCAGGCTTTTCGCCGGACTTAGCATTACTGTTACTCCCAGTGTAGTTGGGAGAAGAGCAATACAAGTTTCTGCTGTTAACTATGCTAGTAAACCTACTTTAGTAAAACCAAAACCTGGATTTGGTATTAGTTACAGAAGAATAATACATTTCCCAGAAAAATATACTGTTAAGCCTTTGGAAGTTACTAATTTAGCGGGTCGAGACCCTGTTTCAGGTAAAATCCTAATGTACTAAGATATTTGTGGTTATATTTTAATTTTACCCGAAAGTATAAATTTCATGAATTTAAGGAAGAGTCGTTGCAAAAGGTATTGGTGGCGGTATAAAGCATAAATATCACTGGATTGACTGGATCAGAGATGGGCCATCTGAGGGTCCCCCACAAGAAGAAAAAGTTATGCAGGTAATTTAATTGAACTTATACATATACTAAAGTGTATTGAATAGCGGATTTTTATTTATTATATAAATAACAGATTGATAAATAATAGATTATTTTAATTTTGTATTTAATATTTCCCTCTGATAATAAAAGAAGTAACAATACATATTATTTATGATTATCTTTCCTACAGATACTAGAATGCGGTTGTCGAACTGCAAATGTAGCATTAGTTGCAGTGGGTGAAAAATTAAAATATATTCTAGCAACAGAGAATATGAAAGCTGGTGACATAATAAGAAGTTCTCGTCATCTGCCAAGAATACCAGGTTTGAAATACTTGTTTCAAAAACCTTATGATTTTTACTTTTATAAAAGATCTTAGCTGCATTGCATTTCATTTTTTTTATTATTTTATTGTGCCCATATCTTTCATTACTTTTTTTTTTCATTATTAGCTACTTGATTATTTTTTTTCCTGCTACCTATTACTAGCCATAGAACTGGGCATGATTGCCACTAAATATGTAATTCTTGATGGAGATATTTAGATTGCCTTTTCCTACATATTTACTAACTTATATGAGTTAGTGTGAACAATTGCAGTTTCAAGGTTCTGACTGACACTTACAATATTTTTATATGCACAATATTTTATTCATTAATTACTTAATATTTTATTTAGTGCTATTTTTGACAAAAACTTAATAATGAATTAATTTTGTTGCCAGCTTTGGTAAGACAAAGCACTAAATTGATTTCTGCCATTCAATGCAGTAGGGAATGTAGTGTCTTAACACTAGGTTACATCTGCCTACCCTGCTGTGTGCGGGATACAGCTTAAAGCTGATTTATTTTGACATGCAATGACCTAAATTCAGAGGAAAAGAGCCAAAGGGAGTATCATAACATTATATTCACTCTAACCTAATCTGCTATATTCATAAAGTTAAATTGAAATTATTTTAATGGATTTAAAGTCTTACAAGATAGCTGCCAGTTTATGTATTAATTAAATTATACCATTGACATTGAAAAGAGCAGCCGTTGAGTTTCCTGCGGGCTTTTCTCAGCAGAACTGCTTTCTGTGTTGGTGGTATTTTGTATGTTTATTCGATGAAGAATAATTTCAATTTGAAACCAAAATACAAACAATAAACACTAAGTTACATTCAAATTTTAAATCACCATTTATATCTCATAATATATTATTATTCTAAATTTCTTGAGGCAGTTGTGGCAAAATGGCATAAGTGAATACAGGCACAAAGTTTCCTTGCTCTGATAACAAGGCAAAATACGGTGTAGAATTCTGCCACTCAACAACCTAGTGGATTGAAGAACGTAGTGTTGAGACTCAACACTAGGTTTTCTTTACCTACCCTGCTGTATGAGGGATATAGATTCAAGCTAAAAAATAATATTAATTTAAAAATATTATTTTAGTGAGGGCCAATGAAGGAGATGCATATGTACTAGGGGCACTACCAGCTGGCACTATTGTGCACTGCATTGAAAAGGATCCAGGTAAATGTTTTAATTGACCTTATAATGATTTCACTGCTGCTATAATAATACAATGATTTATTTGGAGAATACATTTTTGTTTAAAATTATATAAAAATATCATGAAGTAGGTCATATAATATGTTTAGCTTTCTTGTATTTCAATTTAGTTTTGTATATATTTAATTTAATTTTGTTTGTGAGGCCAGTCGTGGCGCAGTGGCACGAGGTGTGACTGTAAAACCGACTGGTTGTGGGTTCGATCCCCACTCGAGGAGATGAAATATTTACTTAAATTTATATTTCCATTTCTTCGCTCTGGTGTCGAGGTTAAGCGCGGCGTTGAGTTCTGCCACTCAACACGCAATGCCTCCAGAATTCGGCAGAAAGTGGGGAACGGAGTGTCTTAACACTAGGTTCCCTCTGCCTACCCTGCTGTGTGCGGGATACAGCATGAAGCTGATTTTTTTTTATTAAAATGTTGTTTTTTATGTGACTGCAAACGGAGTAATTATGAGTTGCATTACATTTCCCATGTTTGTATTTAGTCTAGTTAGTAGATATTGCTGTGCTGCTTAGCCATATAACATGTATTTTTTTACATTTTTAAAAGTTTAACCCACACTTAGGAAAGTAAAATACTTATTAAACGTATAAAAATTTCAACCCGCGCCTCTTGGACGCCTTTGGCCGGTTTCCAAGAGGCACATCCTGCTTCAAATCCTGCTACATTCAAATTTTTATACATTTTCTTAATAAGCATTTAATATGCTGTATTTTGTGAAAACTAATGACAAAATATTTATGTTATTTTTTTTGCCTATCTGAGCTGAATGTATAATTTTTATATAAATGAAAAAATATTTTTTTGTATATTTTTACAGGTAGAGGTGGGCTTTATATTCATGCCGCCGGCACTTACGGCACTATACAAAGAAAACAGGATGATAGAGTTATAGTTCAGATGCCATCGAAAAGGCTTTTTAGTTTTGATCAACACTGCATGGCCGTTGTTGGTAAGTTTTTTTTAAATTAAATACACCTGTTTATTTTAGTAGGGAATGGAGTGTCTTAACACTAGGTTCCCTATGGTTACCGTGCTGTGTGCGGGATATAGCGTGAAGTTGATATTTTTAAATTGGCAGCCGGCGTGGCGCAGCAGCAAAAGCGTGTGAATGCAATCACGACGGCTGTAGGTTCGATTCCCACTCGGGGGATTATTTATTTAATATTACCAGTTCCCTCCTCTGGTAACAAGGCTTAGCGCGTGAACAGTATAAAGTGTTTAACATTATGTAATTATGGACACAGACTATATATCGGTCTATATGGACTGTACGACTGTCTCAGCCGTACAACGCATGTTTATAAAGACAATTCAACAACAATTGTGGATTCGATTCCTATTAGGGGGGAATTATTTTCATTTCTTTACTCTGGTGGCATGGCGAAGCGCGGCGTTGAGTTCCGTCACTGAGTTTACAATGTCCTCAAAATTGGGCAGAAAGTGCAGAACATTGTGCCCTAATACTAAGCCGTCTGCTATATGCACGATAAGATTATAAACACAGTTTATAATTTTTTTATTTTTTGTTAAATTGTAATTGATACATTGTAAACTGTTTAAGCGCTGGATTGGCTGCTTTTACAGCAAATCTAGTTGTAATCACAGAGCTAAGCATCTAAAAAGGTGTCAATTAAATGAAACTTTACTTATTATGTGATTTTAAGTAAAGATAAAATGATATAAAGTATATTGTTTTAACAATATTTTTTTAGGTGTTCGAAAATATAAACAGTTAAGAATCAAGACCATCCACTGTGACTTTGGTATTTATGTACTAACACTTCCGCAGCTATACGGGTATTTAAGTGCAGGTTCTGTTAGGTTATGTTAGTTATTTGTAAATTTAAAAGTTTCTAACCTAACCTAGCTTGTACTTAAAAATCGCGTAATATCGCGAGCTGCGGGGGCGTTTGTACATAAATTATATATTTTACTATTTATATTGTGCCTATTGTAATAGTTTTTAAACTCGAATGATGTGGATTTTTGCACAGTGGTTCACAAAGTATCGATAAATTACAATATCGCGGGAGAGATATAACGAAGTTTATAATATTACGGTGACATACTCTATAAAAGCTTAATACAATTATTTTTTCCCCAAAATTGTAAAAGTTATTTTTTTAAACAAAATAAATAATAAAATTATCGTTGTAAAATAAAACACAATTTGTCAAGAACGACGCACGCACACATAAACCTATCAAAGGGAAACCGCCGCATACGCCTCATTCCGGAATCGAGTCGTAGGTATTGGCGGCAAAAATCAAAGTTGATTAACCTTTAGTAGTATTTTTGTAGTATTATGTGTTTACGTTATGGATGTCTATGCGTAACTGCGTCACACGAAATACATGTATGGATAAACATCGTGAAATGAAAAAAATCCTACGTCTAAACTGTTGAGGTATCTTGATTCATTTCTTTAGATATGGGTTTAAAATATTTTACCCTTTATGCTGTTTCCGTAAAAAGTTGCTGACGCTCCTAACCTGTATATATATATTTACTACATTTTAATTTGCAGGCCGTCTGTCAAACATAGAACATGGCAGCACACCAATAGGTTCCCCACAGAGGAACAGATGGCTCGGTAACCGTCCTAGATCTGGTCTTTGGAAGAGGAAAGATGGCAGGCACGGCAGAAAGATCAAACCACCGAAACCTGTGAAGGAAATATACCATCCTACGAAGCGTCAATTACCTGCTATACAAATGACTATGCATCATTAATCTTTAATTGATAAATATAATTAGTTATTTAGAGATTCTGTTTTGTTATTGTCTCTTTGCTGTGAAATCGTACTTTAATTCTATTTCCTTCTAGACTATTAGAGGTTAAAAGCATAAAAATTGATATGCATTAAGAGACTCATATAATCTACAAAAATACATTTTTAAGCCGTGGTGCAAGGCACAAAGTGTGTCTGTAAATGCGACAGGTTGTGGGTTTGATTTACACTCGAGCAAATGAAATATTTAACATTTTTTCTTTGCTCTGGTGTTGAGGCAAAGCGCGGCGTTGAGTTCCGCCACTCAACAAGCAATGCCTCCAGAAATCATAGGAAAGTGGAGTGTCTAATCACTAGGTTACCTCTGCCTACCCTGCTGTGTGCAAGATACAGCGTGAAGCTGATTTTTCATTTTAATTTATTATTATTATTATGAAGCATTCTTAGCACAGCGGCACAGCTTTTGATTGTGAATCCGGCAGCTGTTGGTCCGATTCCCACTTGGTGAAATTATTTTCATTTCTTCGCTCTGGTAAAAAATTGCAGTGTTGAGTTCCGCCACTCAACACGCAATGTCTCGAAAATTGAGGGGAAAGGTGTATCTTAACACTCAGGTTCCTCGGCCAACCGTGATATATGCGGGATTCAGAGTAAATATAATATATTAAAAAAAACTTCATCGTTTCCCAAATAAAATGTAACAAAAAAGCTTGACTCGCCGCAAATTTATTAAGTGAAAATAAATTTAAATAAAAATCCAACAAAACATTAGGTACATTGAACTATTTATTTTAATAAAATGTTTTTTTATTAATGCTCAGCATTACAATTCATCAGCCCAAATATAAATGCCATTTCCTAGTCTATCACTAGAAATATATTTTTTACAAAACATATACGAATTTTACTTAATGGGATTCGAACTCGCGCGTTAAAATTTTTATACGTTTTTTAAAAAATATTTTTTATTTTTAATGTGGAATAACACTATAAAAATATAGAAATATTATTCTAGAAGCAAATAGTATAAAGTGCTTTATAGTTGAGTTATTTATTTGTGCTAAAAACCATATTAAATAAAATATTTAAATATGCACTTATTATTCCTCATCGGATAGTGTCAAGATCTGTAAATAAACAAATATTAATTAGTTGAAATCCAAGAGACAATATAAATTAATATAAAAAATTATATAACAATTTTTCATTATAAAATTATTTCTTTTCCCAAATTATCACAATAAAAGCACACAGCACACGTCTGTAATAGCGTTGTGGTTGTGGGTTCAGTTTCCACTATGGGGGAAACACTAAATATGAAATAGAAAATTTCGTCATTTGGCCAAATAATTACTTAACTTTTCTCACTTCCTAAACTATTTTGAATTATTTTAATAGTTAAATCGACAAAATATATAAAACTATATATTAAATTCTTACATCCACCATTTCAGCAGTCAATTGCAGTTCAGATAGTCCAGTGATTTCTTCCAAATAATTGCCACTATTGAAAACTTTTAATAAAAACTCTATATTTTCCTCTTTATATTTGTTAATAACGATATTAGAACAAGCGATGCATTGTTTAAATTTGGTGCATGTTGGTAGCACTGTTTGATATGAATGTAGGAATCCCCTTATCGAATGTGGTACAGCTCCTAGAACTCCTTGATCTTGATTTTGATCGTCGTCCTCTTTTTGATTTAACGTGGCTGGTGCTTTTTCTCTGTTTATACAGATTAAAATATATAACTTGCTTTTAATTTAATAAAAGTGTTGCTCTACACTTAGGAGGGAAAAATATTTTAGGAAACATAAATCAGCTTCACGCTGTATCCCGCACTCAGCAGGGTAGGCAGAGGTATCCTAATGTTAAGACACTCCGTTCTCCACTTTCAGCCAAGTTCTGGAGGCATTGCGTGTTGAGTGGCGGAACTCAACCCCGCGCTTTGCGTCGACACCAGAGCGAAGAAATTAAAATATTAATGTAAATAACATAGATATTTATTTTTTAAAAGCAGCGGGACTTCAAAGATTATGGTTTCGCTTTAGCTACGTCGAAATTAAACTAATAGAAAGTTTTTACTGTTGTTGTTTTTTTCACGCTGTATCCCACATGCAGAGGGAGCTTCCGCTCTGAGACACTCTGCTCCCCACATTCCGCCGAATTCTGCAAACATTGCGTTTTGAGTGGCGGCCGACCCAACGCCGTGCTTTGTCTTGTTTCCTAAGCGAAAAAAAAAATTTTATTTTCTCGAGTGGGGTTCGAACTCATACCCTGTCGCGTGTACAATCACGTGCTTGTGCCTCTGGTCTGCAGTCGCAGACCAGAACCCTTACTTACCTAAGTAACTATAGTCTCATATAAACAAACCATACCTCAGCGGATGTTGCAGTACCGCTACGAGTACTTCCACAGCTAAGGCACCGGCGACGGCCGCGACGCCGGGCCGCGTCACCGTGCACTGCTGGTCCAGTGTGCGGTCTTTGAGCGACTGAAATTACATATGCGTGTGACTGTATGAGCGACGATTGTGATTTCGATTCCGAACTGGGGAAAATGAATTATTTTTACTTTTTCGCCCTGGCAGTGGAAATCTTAGAAAGTAGTGTTAAGACACCAGGTTACCATTAAGATACTCTGCTTTCCATTTTCCGCCGAATTCTGCATATTGAATGGCGCAACTCAACGCTAGGCTTTGCCTCGTTACCCGAGCGAACGGTGAAAATATTTTAAAAAATCAGCTTCACATACACAGCAGGGTAAGCAGAGGGAACCTAGTGTCAAGACACTCCGTTCCCCACTTTCTGCCGAATTATGGAGGCATTGCGTGTTGAGTGGCAGAACTCAATGCCGCACTTTGCCTCGACACTAGAGCGAAGAAATAGAAATATATATGAAAAGTAAAATATAATAATTTATGTAAATATGTTCTTATATGCATAATGTACAACGAAAATTAATCGTTCCAAAAAGTAAGTTAATCTTTCATAATATTAAAATAGAAAATGAAACAAAAAATGTGTATTTCTTTTTTTTTAAATACAGACTAATAATTCTAGTATTCTAACAAAATCGAACCTGCTACATACAACTAATAACAATACTTATTAACAATATATTTATGAGGCCAGTCGTGACGCAGGGGCATCAGCGTGCGACTGTAAACATGACATGTTGTGGGTACGATTCTCACTCAAGAAAATTAAATACTTAATATTTTCTTTTCTTCGCTCAGGTGTCGAGGAAAAGCGCGGAGTTGGGTTCCGCCACTTAATATGTAATGCCTCAAGAATTCGTCGTCAAATGAGAATCGGGAGCGGAGTGTCTTAACTCAAGGTTCCTTTTGCTTACCCTGCTATGAGCAGGATACAGCGTGAAGCTGAAAAAAAAGTATACTCACATTTCCAGGTGCAGTGACGTCATTACAGAAATAACATCCAAGATGTTCCCCTGACACTTGTGTACTATTTATTGAGATATCTTGAAAATCGGATTTCATTCCATGTCTCATCACTAGATAACTGTCGAAGCCTAATGCGGCGTTAATAACTATCTGAAAGAAAAAAATATTGTATAGATATTTTTTTATGTATTTAAAGTGTTACTTCTCACTTAGGAAAGAAAAATACGCACGGGTTCCAATCCCGCAACATTAAAAATTTTATATTATACGTTTTCTAAAAAAAATATGTTTCTTTCCTAAGTGGGGAATAACACTTAGTGCATTAAAAATATTTATAAAACTTAGGATCGTTATTTGTAGAATTAGTAATAATAATAATTAATATTACCTTTCCGTTATACGCTGCTAATAAAGTGGGCAGCCATCTTGCTTCCCGCGTATCCAAAAGTAGGAAAATGACGTCATGACTCATTATCTGCTCAGCCAGCAATTTGATATTATCCATAGTTTCATTCTTAAGAGATTCGCCAATCGGGTGGCCGGGCATTGGAATGTGAAGTGAGATGCCTTGAGTTTGCTAGAAAAAGTTATATTATCAAAAAAAAATTAACTTAAATTAGCTTCGCGCTGTATCCCGCACACAGCAGGGTAGGCAGAGGGAACCTAGTGTTAAGACACTCCGTTCCCCACTTTCTGCCGAATTCTGGAGGCATTGCGTGTTGAGTGGCAGAACTCAACGCCGCGCTTAACCTCGACACCAGAGCGAAGAAATGGAAATATAAATTTAAGTAAATATTTCATCTCCTCGAGTGGGGATCGAACCCACAACCAGTCGGTTTTGCAGTCACACCTCGTGCCGCTGCGCCACGACCGGCCTATATTATCAATAATAAAAATAATAACAACATTTATTGAACACTAAATAATCATAAAAAAATATATGTTAGTAGCGACCTTATTATAAGTGATCTCTTCCAGGCAACCATCGAATATTTCTTGGTATTTTTCGCTATATCTCGCATATAGCGTGAAGCTAAACAAAATACAATACAGAGAAGGCAGAAAGAATACAGCGTTGAATTACTTCGTTCCCTAAGCATCCCCTACTTTTCGGAACATTAGATTCAAGTACATTTTTTTAATATGTTGTTTTTGAGCTATCCTTATGTAACTTTTAAGGATTATTTTACATAAATATCAGTAGTTTTTAAAATGACTTTTGGAGAAAGACAACCTGTATGTTTATTCGATTAATTTTTTAGACCCTGAAAGTTTTTACTAAAATTTACCTCTTTTAAAAATCGATTATTTTTCAATCTTATTTTCAAGATTTAGAAACCGATAGTTTTTAACTATTATATGATATGAAAGGCCTATTATTAAGCTATATTGAGGAAAAATATCACGATCGCAGATCGCAAAGTCGGTCTGTATTTGCCAATTTTGTTCAAGAATCCGATGTCTTTCAGAAAGATTACAAATTCCTTGATATCTGCTGAATCACCGAAAATCGCTAAATGCACATGGAGACGAAATGGATAAGTAATGAGGTTCTCTACACATAGAATACTGTTGATCCGTCGAGTCGAGTTATTTTTTCAATATGCAATAATCTTTTGAAAACAACTATTTTCGTTTTCACTTTCAATTTGGTAGAAAAATAAAATAAAATAAAATAAATTCTATTAAAACTAGACTTTTATATGAAAGTGAAATAAATAAAATTACTTACAACAGTAGGTAAAATGAGTTTTAGATTATCAGCAGCCGCTTCCGCCTTCTTCTTACCACCATTTAAACAATCTTGATAGTTGAATAGTACTTGTCTAGTTGGATTAGAATATGACACTTTACCATTGTCAATAAATGTTATGTGGCGAAATCCCCATGCCTGAAATATTTTATTGATATTGAATTTTATTATATATAGAGGCCGTCGTGGCGCGTTGGTTGCGAGTTCCCACTCGGGGGAACGAGGCAAAGCGGAGTGTTAAGTTCCGCCACTCAAAGCGGAGTACTACTAAAATTTGAGGGAAAGTGGGTGATGGAAGTATCTAAAAGGGAATGGCGTTTGCCTATTCTGCTATATGCGGGATGCAGAGTGAACCTAGTAAAAAGTAAGAGTTTTCAGCTCTCCGTGTGTTTTTCTATTTGCCTTGTTAAGTTAGTGAAGAAGTGAAAATTATACACACAACCATCGCATTTACAGTCACACGCTCGTGCTGTTGCGCCACAATGGCTTCTTTTTAAACCAAATTTGATATTTGAATTATTTATACAAAAAAATCTAAGTTGAAAAGGATTGAATTCAACTGTTAAAGAGAAAAAGAGAATCTATATTTTTTATTCCAATGATACCATAAAAAAAATCAAACATTTTTAACATACCAATAGATTTCTAGCCACATGACACCCCAGAGTGCCAGCTCCAAGCAATAAGCATTTAGTTTTTTTCATAACATTAATATTAAGATCAGGTACAAGTCGCCATTGCATTAACTTTATATTGAGATCAGAGGATGTATCTGCTAACCTAGAATCAATAATTATAGGAAAATTTAACAATTGACGTTACATAATAATAATAAAACTATTTATTAATTTTATTTTTTTTTTTTAATTAATTATTTTCAATTCTTCACTCTTGAACCAGGACAGTGTGGAATGGAGTGTCGTAGGCTATGGCTAACCTGCTATATGCGGGATACAGCATGAAGCTGATATATTAATTTATGTATTATTTATTCACCGCTATTATCAGTTACATAAAAACAGGTTTCATTAACGTAGATTACATTAAATGTGGTAACTGTTGGGTTGAAGGGAAAGTTCTGTCGTATTTTAAACAAAATGTTTGAATTCATTTAAAAAAATATGTGTAATGTTAAACAATTATATATACTCCGTTATTTGTTACAACTTGTTGCCATCTTTCAGTTAACCTGTGAATTCCTGTTTTGTAGAACTTCTCGCCCTTCGAGCGGGATACAGCGTGAAGCTGATAAAGTAGCCATTCGGAGAGGTTGGCACTGTATAACGTAGTACAAGTCCCCTTTCATGGCAACAGTGGCATCCACAAAATATATTAACACATTGGAAAGAAAGTTCTGTCGTATTTTAAATAAGCAGGTAATTTTTCTAGTAAATAAAAAAATAGAAGTAGTTAGCTAATGCTATAACAACCTTACTACAATATCAAATTACTAAGCCGGTTTGTTTCACTTATAAAATCTTCAAGATTTACTTTATCTTAAGTAAATTTATTTTTTACAACGTATTTAGAAAACGTATAAAAATTAGAACGAGGCGCGGGTTCGAGTCCCGCTACGTTTAAATTTTTTACGTTTTCTAAATCACATCAAAAATGTTAAAAAATATTTTTTACTTTTTAGTTTATTGTTTGAAGTCGGTTTGTTTTTGTTAAAAAATAATTTACGTTTCCGATTTTAAGTTGTGGGTAGACTTTAAAAGGAGCATCTTTTCATATCTCAAACGAGTAGGTGGCGGTTGTCGTGTGTAAAAATTTAATATTAATTAGGTATTATTTTTGTGCAAACTAATATTTCGGCACATTGACAGGAACATACATAAAAAATATTCGGGCGAATCGGAAACCCCTCCCTTTTTTGAAGTCGTTTGAAAATGAGAACATCCTCTTTTTTGAATATGGTTTAAAAGAAATGCAACGATGAGAATCTCACTTTTGAGGAAAAGTAAACCGTGGTTCGCTAATTTTAACAATGTTTTTCCTTGTAACTATTACAGTATAATAATATGTATTTTATACCAAAAAAACGAATTTGTTCAATTTCAACCGGATTAGTGTTGCCAAATTATCGATAGTTCCGCCATCGATAGTTTTAATCTAAAAAAGCCTATGCGATCGATACAACAATCGATAGTATCGATATTATCGATACTATCCATTCTATCGATAGTTGAGAAGAATACAATACAATCGGCTAAGTGCAATACTATCGATACTATCTGTAGTATCGTTTCTTCTAATGGGAAAATAATCAATACAATCGATAGTATCGATGCTATTGAATGTCTAGGAAACAATAGTATCGATACAATCTATAGTATCGATACCATCAATTGTTTTGCACTATCGATTATTTGCTAATTCACGATAGTATTGAGTATGATTTAAACTTAGTTACAAGATGAAATGAAAAGAAAAAATACATTTTTATTATATTTCTTTCGATGATGATGTTTTTGGTAAAGCACCCCTTCTCCTACGAGTTGTCTGTCACATAATAATCTAGTAATTATACTCATAGCTTACATAATCAATACTATCGCAAATTAGCATGCAATCGATAGTTCACAATAATCGATAGTGTCGATACTATCGATACTGTCGATACTATCGTTTCCTTGAAATTCAATAGTATCGATACTATCAAAAGTATCGATATCTTTCTGACTGTGAGAGACGATACTATCGATAATATCGATAATATTGCATTTGTTCGATAGTATTGTACCCTTTTGAACTATCGATAGTTTCGATACTATCTATTTAATCGATACTATCGATTTTAACATCGATAGTCCTTCTATCGGACTACTATCGATAGAATATCGATATCCTATCGATAGTCCACAATCGATCGGCAACACTAAACCGGATCCCATAATTAGAACCTAACCAAACCATCCTTGAAGAATATCCTGTCCAACAAAAAAAGAAACATCGAAATCAATTAGCGCGATATTGAGTTATTCGTCCATTTGTCGCGCAAATAGCAAATGTAAATTTAAGACAAAAAAATTCTGAGTAACAAATATATAAAAAAATCTAATTGATAACTTCCTTTCCTTACAGAAGTCGGTTAATAATTGAGGACAGTCGTGGCGGAGAGGCACAAACGTATGACTGTAAACGCGACAGGTTGGGGGTTCGATTCCCACTCGAGGAAATAAAATATTTAATCTTTTCATTTCTTCAAATGCAGTGCTGAATTCCACCACTCAACACGCAAACGCCTTCAGAATTCGGCGGAAAGTAGAGAGTGGAGTGTCTTTATGTCTAAGGTTTATAGGCCTACCCTGCTACATGCAGGATGGATACAGTGTGAAGGTAAATACAATATTTAAAATACTTATAATGTTTAGCTTTGGAAAAGCTAAGCTCAGTATGGTGTTATTTGACATGCTATGTCTTGATATTTGGGTGGAAAGATGAGATTCAAGGGTCTTGACACTAGGTTCTCGCTGTCCATTCTGTTGATAAAAAGAATAAAATATTCTTATATCTTACTTTATAGGATCCATTGAAGCAGACATATTGGCTAGTCTTGGCCCAAAATTTCCCCTGTCATTTCTTTCCCAACCAACCCAACCCAAATTGTCAGCAGATTGCATATTCTGGAAGCAAATAAAGAAGAAAGTAAATTGAGGCTAGTCTTAGCGCAGGGGCACAAAGTGTCACTGTAAAATCGACTGGTTGTGGGTTCAATCCCCACTCGAGGAAATGAAATATATATTTACATTTATATTTACCCTGCTGTGTGCGGGATACAGCATAAAGGTAATTAATTTATTGAATAATGAATTAATTATTTTCAGGACATTATATTGTTTTTATTAAATTAATCATATGAAAGTAAATAAGGCAATCTCCATTAAGATTGATATATTAAAAAAATAATAAAACAGTTCATTAAGGCTGTTATGATGCAGTTACAATATACATTTGTTGGTTTCATCCCAGATTTTGCTCTAGTAGAAGAAAATTTGAAATAATCTATAAAGAACAACATTGATCTGTTTTGCCTCAGTCTGTTTCTGCAATGTTTCAAATAATGGGCACTGTGTTAGCAATCAGAACATCTTGAGAATAGGCTTGCTCTGCCTACTTTGCTATATGTTAGAATACAGTATAAAGCTGAAAACAAATATAATAGAATATACAATAATAATAATGAATGATATTTTAGCACTTACTTCAGGTACTGTAACTACAAAAATTCTACTTTTATCTATAGCACCATCTTTAGCATATCTAATACCAATTACTGAAATATCCTTTTGTTTTATGATAGGATAATATTCTAGTAAAGCTGCCAAAAATATCCTTAATGTCCAGCCTGGGTTTTCATTATTACTAGGATCAGAAAATGCAAAGTACATTTTTGAAATATCAAGATCAAATTTAGATGATGCTTTATTTTTATCTAAAATCTTTGAAAGAGTTACTACTGTGACTTTATTATTTTCTTTTCTAACAACAAAGAAAGGTTTCTGTTCTGTTTCAAGCAACTTGTAAGCTTGAGAAATTTCCATTAAATGTTCAGGTGTAAAATCTGTAGTAATAATATTATTTTTTCTTAAACATATAGTGGGTTGACTGGGCGATGGAAAAGCAAACCAATAATAGTAGTGGAACTTTTTTAGATCCTGTAACAGAAAATTATAATTTGGAAAAAATATTTTTAAGAATTATATTTTTCCTTCAACTTATAATTTTTGAAAATACTTACCGCAAAAGAAAGTACAAAAAAGTTTAACAAACAACTGGGATTATCAATCCAAGACAGCAATTGAATATTTGTTCTTATTACTTCTCCCACACTATTAAGTAATGATACTTTGTCAATAGTTTTGAAATCTTCTATTGTATTTTTGTTCATAAGAGTACCTGTTACGTTAATATAGTGCAATTCCTGCTCTGGATCTCTAAAAAATAATGTTAATGGTGAATACAAATCAACACCACTGAAGAATATTCTAATAATTCTAGCTTACTTATTAAAAGAGGTTCCATCAACTTCAAAAACTGTTCCAATATCATCTCCGCACGTAAATCGACCATATATTTGTTTTGTGTTTTCGTTTAGTTTATCTACGTTCAATTTTAAATCGGTTAAGCTGTGCCAGAACGATGGGTGAACAAAAGACATAAAAGGAACATATTGTATTATGTCTTTGTTATTATATCCTTGTGAGGTCATATTTACAAATAATATATATTATTTAATTTTAAAGGGTTTATTTATCCTAAGCAAGTTTTAGTTTCTGCTAGCAAATCTATGTAAACGCGTCAATGTGAAAAGTAAACGTCAAAACCAGCTGTTAACGTTTATTAACTATGATTTCCATTACTTTTAATATAAATAGAATGCAATAAAAGATATTTATATATTTTCTTTATTTCTTAAGTATAATATTATATTTGTTAATATTATTAGCATAAGAACAAAATTTAAGATGTTAATAATTTATTTATTCGTATCAAATGAAACGAAACAATGGAATTAAAAAAATATTTTAAAATTGACACAAAGCGTTGAATATTTTTTTATACATTTACTTCGATGGCATAGCTATTTTATTGCATATTAATATTCTCAATAATTATTCTACTGTAAGTTTAATTCTATGTAGAATTGTTATTATTTCTTAAATTGATTCTTCGAAATTACTTGTAGCCAAAATTAAAAGTGATATCCGAGGTAAGATTTCAGAAATTTATATTGTACTATTGATACTTATAAAATCTATCATTAATAGAATATTTTTGTGGGACATTGCAGGATAGTTTGAAATAAGTTCGGTTATGGCAATAACTGCTATCGATAAGGTAACAAGGAACAATAAAAACGCACAGTCGTCCTGTTCTAAATCTGCAAATTTAAACTTAAATAAATTGACAAAATTTAGTTCCGGCGCTGAAGGGAGCGTACGCAGCAACCTTGAATATGATTCAAAGGAACAAAAAAATAAATCACCTTACTTCAACGGAAATAGAATTCAGTTATTATCGCGCGTGACTGAAAAGAAAATGGTACACAAAAGGACGGCCGATTTCATGTCATCTATTCCTTTGGCCGTTAATATATATAGAGCAAACTCAGACCATATGAGGTCAACCAAACGGACAAATAAAAAAGCTAAAAAGTCAGTCTTGACCCTACCGAACAAACAAGCGCCGTTACCAATAGCGTGTACTGTTAGTGACCTTAACGACTCGGAGTTTTTTGACGACAACAGTAACGTAAAACCCAAGATTAAAAAAAGACGATCAATAAAAAATAAGCATCCTGACAGAAATAAAGAGATAAAGCAAATGGACACAAATTCGAAATATTGTTTACAATTTCCTTCAGATTTAGAAGACAAATGTTCTGTAAATACTATTAATAAATTTAATGGTGATGGTAAGCCAGTTCCGAAAAAAGGTCATAAAAAGTTAAAAAAACCTAATGCTTTCAATAATTTAAAATTCCAAGACGTTTGGTCTGTCCTTCGTAATATAAACAAAATTAAACTAAAGCCAAGTCTTTCTATATCACAAGAGAGTTTTATATCGCCTAAAGAAAGAAGGACTAAAAATAGACGCCGTAGCAACCAAAAAGATACAAGGTATGAGTTGACATAACGAGCCCTTTGAGTATTACGTAATATTGCAATTTTTGAAGATGCCCCTAGCCCCATGTAACCTTGGGGTAGGAAGAAGGGGAGCAGGGTGGGCACGGAATAGTCTGGTGCCCATCCCAAAAATTTTCCTTACAACAAAATTTGGCACGAAAAACAAAAAAAAAATACACGAACATATCTGTTCAAAGCTAAAGTCCAGGCCACCCTAGAAAACATCTCTTAACTTAACTTAGCTTCACGCTTTATCCCTTGCGGGGTAGTCAGAGAGAACGGAGCGCCAAACGCTACGGTCTCTACATACCTCTTTCGCCTCGTCCACTGTCATC
Organism: Heliconius hermathena; assembly: GCA_013403705.1. Classification (NCBI taxonomy): domain Eukaryota; kingdom Metazoa; phylum Arthropoda; class Insecta; order Lepidoptera; family Nymphalidae; genus Heliconius; species Heliconius hermathena. Next base: position 388,256 of record JAAIXJ010001742.1, read on the forward strand.
AACCTCTTCATACATGCCCTTCGGGGGGTCCTCATGCTTTTTACGTGACCTTCCTCCAGTATCTTTGATACTGTGTTTTCGAAGGTCAACCGAGGTCTCCCCCTACCTCTCTTACCGCTCACTTTTCCATCATAAATCTTTTTTGCCATTCTTTCATCACTCATTCGTTCGACGTGCCCAAACCAGCTGAGCACGTTCTTCTTCATTCTCACTGTCTCAATCTCAATGTCAAAAACATCTCTAGATACGCTAATTCATGTAGCGCGCCATAAAGTTTCTTGTACACTACGCTCACTCTTAGCATGTTGTTTTTTGAACGTCACGTAACAGAGAAATCATTTATCATCATTCATTTTATCATTAAATCATTTATTTTGCTTTGGAGAATTAGGTGAAAAAAAAATGTAACAAGGAGGATTTTAATTAGTTGTTTATTTAAACAAAAAGACAATGGTACGTTGTGCGTAGTTTACAACCCTCTTCTGCCACTATAATGCATCGTAACGTTTTACAAGACCTTGAAATTACGTATTGCTTGAACGCCCCCTAAATAAAAGTAATTATTTTTTGTCTCAATTTCTTGAAAGTTTATTTTTTTATTTAGGTATATCGAGACATGCAGGACTGAGGAATTTGCATATATTTCAAGTTTTTTGGATCAGGATTCCTTGCAAAATTCTTATTCTCAATCAAGTATTGATAAAATAACCGTAATCAGTAAACAAGATCACTTTGAAGTAATTAGCGAAGATTACAATAAAGATATTTGTACCAATGACATAATAAATGGTAAAAGAAATATTAAATCAATAGACTATAAAAAACCAATCAAACAGAGTGCTACAAGAACGATAAAATATGGTGACGATAAAAATAAAATTATTTGCAATAAAGATCCCAATACATTATTAAAAACAAGTCAAAATATACAGAGTAACGATATTAACGAAAGAAATGACAATAAAACTAATACTAATAGAAAACCTAACACACCTAAAAAAAATAACATAAGCTCCTTTTTGATCAATACGGCTAAAAATATTCAAAATAAATTTATTTCAACCGATATCTCCGAATATAGTAAAGACAATTTGAGTAATTCAAAATTTATAACAGATCCAAATAATGTAGAAAAATTACATACAGAAGAGCCTCAAGATATGACTGGCATAACTAAAGTTGTTTTGAGTAAGGGACAAAGAGCTAAACAATTGGAAGATGTAAAACGAAAAACCCGTTTAGTAACTACATTGCCTACTAATTGCATCATTCCACGGTTGACTCAAGCAGAAATAAAAAGACGACTATCTTGTATAAGATTTCCTTTAGTCATTTTAGGTAAAGATCAGGTCAGTTCCACGATAAAAGTCAAAAACTATAGTCCACCACAGTTTGAAGGCTTAAATGAACATATTTGGCCGTTTATGAAGGATTGGTATACAAAAGATGTATGCGATGATGTTAAACATAAAACTGTAATTATAAAAGATACTAAAAGTCCTGTTGGTAATAAACAAAAGAAATATGTGAATATGAATGTTTTACTTAGAGAAAAAAAGATTGAAATGCCACAGGTACTTACCGAAGAGAAAGAAAGAAAAAAAGGAAAGATGGCTATAAGTATAGGGGAACCTGCAGTCAGGAAAGCAAAGCAAATGACCTCTTTAAAAAATTCCATCAGCACAACAAATAGAGATTTTACAAAATTTAAGATTGGAGAAAGTAATATCAGCAATGTCCAAAACAATGTTAACATAACAAAACCATTTAAAACGTTTTTAAATAATGATAATCGTAAAAAACCCTTATATGACACAAGTTATCAATGGACTAAAAGGAAAAGGACAAGCGAAATCATCGAAAATGTTATAAAGAAATTAAATGCCGGAGTATATTCTTCTGGGGTTTCTGAAGAAGAAGTTAAATGTAACGGTACGTATTTTAAATAAATGTAATTATTAAAATCTTTCCAGTGAGGTAATAATTGGTAATTTTACTTAATAATATAGGAATACCTTTTAGATAAATGTTAGTAGGTAATTTAAACTTCGATGTTCTAGTATTTCACAGATGTCTAGAAGATCTATCTGATATGTTTTTTTGGCACTTAGGCACTGACATTTCATTTGTAAAATTTCTGAGTGGTCGTTTTTTAACTGAAGATTTTTTTGATTTATCTGAAGTTTTATCTTTTTAAGATATGATTATATTTACAATAAAGTCTTCGTAGAGATTACGAATCTCAATTAAAAAATCATAATAAAAAAATTGCAAGACATACAGTTAATCTTGGGTAACTTTGATTGGTTCGGGTAACATTGACAGTGGGACCTCGAACTACTTTCGATCATTTTTCCTATGATACAACACTATTGATAAATGTTTATTTTAGTTAATAAATGTAAAATTAGTATAGTAGAGCCTGGATTCTACGTAATTGGTGACGATTTTCTGTATACGTAGTGAATAGACAAGTTCTAATGTTTTTTTTTGTTTGCTGAATTTATTTTCTGTATATGTAGTGAATAGACAAGCTCTAATATTTTTTTTGCTTGTTTTCTTATTAAATAGAAAACTTTTAGGTTTTCTATGAAATGGGTTTTTAAGTATTTTTTTATTGCTGATTAAAAATGTAAAGTATACAAATACCAAACGGTCTTGAATGATTCTCCTTTTTTTGCACTAATAAAACAAAAACACTCTTGCAATGTAGGTATTTTAAATTTTAAGACAGTATAAAATACCGTACCGGACTACCGTAGCGTTTGGCGCTCCGTTCTCTCTGACTACCCCGCAAGGGATAAAGCGTGAAGCTAAGTAAGTAGGTATAAAATACCGCTCGTATCTATCAACGTTACCCAGATTGACTGTAATATATATTTTACTATTAATTATTTCAGATATGTTATTAGAAGAATCTGTAAAAACTGAGGAAATTAAATTAGAGGAAGGTGGAGGAACAGATATAGCCACTTTATCTGGGTTTGGAGATAAACTATCAGATATTGAAATTGAGGCTGTAGAAAACTTTAATCAAATAGCAGTCAAGCACTGTATTACAAATACTGTTATTAAATTCGACATTGTTTTAAAGCAAGTACTTAACTGTACGCAGAGTAACGAATCGTTTTCTTACATTCCTGTAAAAGAAGCAGGAAGTTCAAAAATTTTTAAATGCCAAACTACTATTGTAAATGCTGTTCTTCCAGCTGAAATTTGTACTATACTGCCTTATATTATGAGAAAGATAATGAAAAATACTTGTAATATAGTGTTCTCATCATCGACCATTGAAAAGGTGGAGGAGAACTTGCCATGTCTACCTGAAACAGAATTTAGAAATAAACAAATGTTTACGCAATTTATTCCGTTACAAATAGAATCATGGCCAACTGTCTCGTTGGCCAAGTCAGGAAAGTTCTCTAAAGTATCACCCTTGATTCTCACTAATAATCTTCGAGTGGTAAAGAAAAATTTTAAATGGATTAAAACAACATTTAACTTATCGGAAACTAAGGATTTACTTAAGAATAATCAAATAAACTTGATGTCGATTGCCACTATTAAGACTTCAAATACCCCTTCTATACTGAATATTAAACTATCAATCAACAAAAGTAGAGAAGTAAATCGTAATAGTAATCATTGCTTAGCGATGGTACCATATACAATATCGAACAAGAAAATATTTCCTGCCTTTAAAAAAATTTACTTTTTAAGTTTCATACAATCTTGTTTAAGTCACGCATTCTTGCAATTAAATATAAATACACCATTTATTAATATATTTTCAATTGTAATACGCAATATAAATAATATAAGTGTAAAGATTTGTATGGGCAATGTTAGTGAATCCGAAAGAAATATTGTTACTGTATCAAGCATTCAGGTCAAGTCTATTTACGAAGGATTCAAAAGTCGCTTAAAAAATATCGAAGACGTCACCTCCACCTTAGAGAAACAAAATGAGGTCGATACAAAACCAAACAAGAAACGCAAAGAAAAAAGAAAATCACGAACTGAAATCCATTTAAGTACCAGAAAAAATTTTGTTAGACTCTATAGGAAGTGTAAATCTACGTCGAATATATGTAATGAGCGGTCTAGCACTGATATAAATAAAATTACTAACATGGATGAATTCTTCCTTTCTATGGGAACAACGAAAGCTTTGTCAAGCGTTTTAGATGCAAATTTGGACAAAAAGATATCATCGTCAATCAGAGAAGTAAGCAAAGATAACATTAATAAAACTCTTAGATTACAATTTTTCTGAATTATTGCGATATACAGGGTGTAACGAGATTGATGGATCAACGATTGTCTATGGGTAGAGGAATGAAACTTTTAGTATATATTCTTTATGTGCATTTGTGAAATATTCATTCTACAACGTGTGAAAATTAATATTAACCATCACCAAGTGTATTAGCCTATTCGCAGTCTGTGAGGATAGCTTTACAATATCAAAATATTTGTACTCAATAAACACTTTCTTATTATAGAAGATTGGCAAAAAATGCTCTTATGTATTTACATATGTAAAAAAATCGATTTAAATGTACTCAATTCTCGTAAAAAAAATTACTGTTTCATGATTTGAGTACATTTTTTAATAATTTGTCATTAAGTTACGCCCATGAAACTTTCAGAGATTATTTTACACTAATACTAGTCGTTTAAAATTGCTTCTGGAAAAAAATCACCAGTAATTTCCTACAGTCCTTGAATTTTTTTTTAAATTTTGCTTATTTTAAAACAATTTTTGTTCTCATCTTATTTACAAGATTTATAAGCCGATAGTTTTGAAATATTACATTATATCGGGCTGCATTCGGGCCGATTTTTTCCAAAAACACACAAATTCTGAAATATCTGCCGAACTTCTGAAAATCGGCTAACATATATGGGGGTTAAATGGATAGATACTGCGGTCCTCTACCCATAGACAACCGATGATCCATTGATCGCATTACACATTGTTTAATAAATTCCGTCTATAGAAGTAGGATATAGCAAGATCAGGGAACTTAGTGTCAAGGCTCTCCACAGAGCGAGGAAATGAAAATATTTCATTCCTCCGATTGGGAGTCGAATCCACAACCAGCCAAGAGGCTCAATAAAATTTCATGTTTATAAAATTGTATAAATATTTCAGATGAAAAATTGGATCAGCGATCTAACACCCAGACAGGCTTTCTTAATTTTATTACTAGCAAACAAGAGAGACACACCAAACTTAATAAGATACCGACCAATAATTCTTCAGGGAATCGCTGTGAATAGAATAACACGTTGTACCGAGTTGGATTTGGAAATAGAAGTGATTGAAACAGAAAACCTAAATGGGCTACGAAAGGTAACATTATGACTATATTTATAAATTATAGACAAATTATATTTTTTGTCCCTTAAGAGGCCATACACGCTACGTTTTATCGGAGCATCTACACATCGCACAGGTACACCGTACAGCGTTCTAGAAAGAATTGTTTTTCATCCTGCACAGGACCAAAAAACTGTACAGGTCTGATCCCACACACATTCCGTTGTAACTGCGCAGGCATACCTAAGCAGGTAGACCTCTCCGCCTCTCCTCTCTTGTAAACTGATGCGTGTATGGCCGGCATTATGGGCAAAAATGAAAGTCGGTATATTTTTAAATATCTATCTAAATTATTAGCAATAACAAAATAATAACGTATTATAAAATGTTCACAATTTAAATGAATGTCAAATAAGCTTACAGTAGTAGTTCAGTAACATTTGACACGTTGAATACATCGTTGAATATCTCTGAATATTTAATAACAAAGCTTGTCGAAAATTATGTCGTTTTAATATAAATATAATTTGCGTATTTTTCAATGTCTACTTTCTAAACCTAATTCTACTGAGGTTAAATTGTTATATGATTTTAATTTTAAATACTGTATTTAGTTTACTTTAGACAATATTTGTTATCATTGTGGGTTTGTGGGTTTAGTTTATTTGGGAGACTGATATTTTTGTATTTTATTTACTTAAAAAGTCCTTTTTTTATATATTTTTAGTATGACGGAATAAGCTTTTTACCTTCACCCATGGAAAACCAGGACAGTCTCTTTGAAGAACTTTGCTGGATTGCCAAAACAACTGTAAGCAACCACTATTCTAACTTTAAAATTATATTGGAGATATGAAAACGATGATCCGCAATATAAGTAGTACTTTCCTCGAGGTGTAAGCTGAGTTTTACATTTGTGTAAACGATCACCAAAAGTAAAACTAGAAAAAAAATTAAATAAAATTTATTATTAGTCAATAAAAAACCAATGTCAATTATTCCACTCCATTGGTTAAATTAATTTAACGATTTTTTTCCTTCTTTTACTGCATAATCTTTCTCTTTTTCTTTCACTTTAGTAAATGGTAATGTGATGTTGCTACCAGTAGGTACAAGGGGGTGTAGTCACGTTAAGACGAGTCATACCTACACGATCTGTATACATTCACACAAATTGTAACTGATTCTCAAAAAACCTTATAAATAATGCTTTGGCTCGTAATGTGTATATAGGGGTTAAAATCCTTTATAATTGTAATCGTGAGTAAGGGAAAATCTTTTAGAGATTTAGAGGTAACCGAGTTAAGAATCTGGTATCATGCCAGCAGAAGGTTATTTAGGTAACTGGAAACGACAATATTGCATTTTCATAGCTCGAAGCTCTCCCGAAGAAAAGCCAAGAGCGCGTCTTATCTTCCTCTTCACCATAACTGTCCAGCGTCGTTAGTTATAATAAAAGGAAGAACACGCAACGGCACTCCTAAACCACATATTCATACCATATCGAGAGATCAGATCAGATTAGATCAGATCGAGAGATAGAGAGCATCGAGCGCACGGGTAGTGCGCTCGATACTCTCACAAAGCCGCCGATATGTTAGTTAAACGCACGGCACTTACCCACAGTCGCATCTCGTGTATATTGTATTAGTGTATATTACACTGCTCGAGACGCGATGGCTTTCTACATTCGAATAAGATATTAGAACCATAGGCGGACACTAATACATACACCGGAGCTGGGACATAAAATAGCATCACACATTTACTAATTATATACTAAGTCGTAGAACCACAGTAGAGTAGCGTATACCACATTTTGTCAACAACCAACGCCATACAACCATAGCTTACGTATCGCAAGCGTACCGCGAGACGGCATCAGTCACGACATACTAAGCTAACGTCGCTATAACAGTTCGCATAAGCCCATCAGGTTAGCCTCCGCGACGTCAAGGAACATTCTATAAAATAATATTGGCCAAGTTCATTTTGATTCATAATATGTGTCGCCCATATAGATATTTTGCCTTTATAATAAATCCGAACAAGATCCCGCCAGAATAGGCTTTAAATTATTATATAATATTACATTCAATATATATTTGGTACGAGTCTTTCAACACCATATTTATTAGTACCGTAGTTGCTTATACAGGGTGGAAGCGTCTGCGCTTGTTTTACGGGAACAGCATATAGGGTAAAATATTTTAAACCCATACCTAAAGAAATAAATTAAGATACCTCAACAGTTTAGACGTAGGATATTTATGCATATCTGTAATTCGTGTAACGTAGTAACGCATAGATAACTTACCTTTGTCTTTTTACAATCTTAAGAATTTCTTACGCTAGTCTTATGATGGTAAACAACAAAAACACGTTGTACTGCAGTTCGTAATCAAATGTCGCAATACGCTCAATTTTATCATTAAAACATTGTTGCTTAATTTTTTAGATAGTTGAAATTATAAAGATTTTTTACAAATATATAATTTACGTAAATAATACTTACATTGCTAATTTTTTGCCAGAACCAGAACTAACGAAATAACGTACTTAGGGTCATTTAACTTAAAACAACGGTTGCGACACTCGGGCCGTACATACATAAACGTATCAATTCGATATATCAGTTTAATTGTGATATATTTAGATATAAATCGAATCGTAGGTGTTGGCGGCAAAGTTCAAAGTTGTTTAACCTTTAGTAGTATTTTTGTGGTAGTATGCGTTTACGTTATTCGCATCTTTGCGAAACTGCGTCACACGAAATATAGGTATGGATAAACATCGTGAAATGAAAAAAAATCCTACGTCTAAACAGTTGAGTTATCTTGATTAATTTCTTTAGATATGGGTTTAAAATATTTTACCCTATATGCTGTTTCCGTAAAAGGAGCGCTGCCTCTTCCAGCCTGTATGTATTGCCATGCATATTATTATTAACATTATTTTTTTTTATTTATTTTACTACTCATATCCAAGGTAAATACTGTTACAAAATGCAAAGTTCAGCTAAGTCTCACGGAAACTATTTAATATAATATAAATGTGTATAATAAAAAAAATATTTTATATTTCAGGCTTCCGATTATCAAAAGACTTTTGATGAATCTTCCGAACGACATCTCAAATCTTTACTTGAAAAAAGAAAAAAACTGAATCCCTCGTATCTTCGAGTGATGGCGCGATACGTTGGCCTTGGTCTTTTGAAGTCTCCGAAATAATTTATAAATATTGTTTTAATTTGTGATCGTTTTAGTTATTTGTGGTGTTTTTATATAAATTATATTGTTTTGTACATTTTTATTTTGCTTTTATTTATTAAACAACCGAAAACAGAGTATTATTAATTTAACGTGTCGTATCACAGGTCCCAAACATATGAAACGATTTCATATGCGCGTGGAATCGCGTGTTCACCGCCAAGAATTTTTTTTAGCTTCACGTTACGATAGGCATAGGGAACCTAGTGATAAAATACTCCATCATTCTCATTGAGCCATAAAATTCTCGATACATTGCCGAGTATAAGAACCAGATGTCCCGATTATGGCGGGACGTGCCGATTTTCAGTCCAAAAATTAAATGTCCCGATCGGGATAGGCATTGTCCCGCTTTTTGACGGATTATCCACGTACTGTGAAAAATCTTTTTTATAACTTTAATATTTTACTTAGTAACTACTGTATAAAAATAATGGAAACTTAAGTGAGTTACTACTGAAATAAAATAAAATAAATTAATCAGCTTCACGCTGTATCCCGCACACAGCAGGGTAGGCAGAGGGAACCACCTAGTGTTAAGACACTCCGTTCCCCACTTTCTGCCGAATTCTGGAGGCATTGCGTGTTGAGTGGTAGAACTCAACGCCGCGCTTAACCTCGACACCAGAGCGAAGAAATGGAAATATAAATTTAAGTAAATATTTCATCTCCTCGAGTGGGGATCGAACCCACAACCAGTCGGTTTTGCAGTCACACCTCGTGCCGCTGCGCCACGACTGGCCTCTACTACTGAAATAATTATTTAAAATTCGTAATTTCATTTTTGAGTTGTCAATTTATAATTTATTGCTATCATAAAATGTAATGGCCGTTACAAAAAAACCAACTATGGGATACGCATTCCATGGACCCGTAGTGCTGGTGTGTTTGTAAAAGGTAAAAAGCTCATAAAAGTCGAAAGTTTTGACGAATTCAAAAAGATTGAAGAGAGTTTTGATGAATTCAAAAAGATTAAATGGTTCAAGGAATGAGATTGGAATAATAAGAACTTAAAAGAATGTGTGTAAATAAAACAGAATAGTAGATTTTATTAATTTTTATTGATAAAAGTCTTTCACTTTTGCGGCGCACTCTGGTTTGAGCTCTTGGAATCGCGCATTGAAGCTGAACGCCTGCGTTTGATTTCTTCTTGGCGGCGTACCTTTAAAGGAAAGTTTAATTTAAATTGTTATCTTTTTCAAAGATAAGACTAACGATGACGTTAATTTTTATATGTTTTATTGCTTTTGTCTTTAGTGTGGAATAAAACTTTAAAAATGTTAATAATATTTAATAAATAGAATTCTCCTTGCCAAATTATCATTCTTAGTAATAATCTTTTTTCGTGGGAAATTTGTAAATCCCTACAGAGACGCAAACAACTTAAATAAGTTGTAACAAGCACATAAGATAGAAAATATTAAAAAAATATATAACTTTAAGTATTGAATATATACTTATTTCACTTGTTGCTGATCTAATACCTTAGTTTATATTAAACATATACTAAGGGGTAAGAGACAGCCTTCACTCTCACAGCTCAGTATAATTTCTATAAATAAGTTTATAGTCATAGCACTAGCTGTGGTTCTGTTGACTATCATTTAATGTAAAACTTAGATATTACTTATTTTTTATCTTAATATTTTAAAATATTTTATGACACTGTTTCTCAAACAGTGCCCAATTATGGCAAGGTGAATTGAGTAAGTCTTGTTACCATAGAAGAAATTAAAAAATAAGTCACTCCCAGTGGGATCAAACATATAACTGTTTAATAAAGTCAAATGTAGAGTGCCATTTACATTTTACAAACAATAATAAAATAAAATGATTTATAAATAAATAAATCAGCTTCACGCTGTATCCCACGCACAGCAGGGTAGGCAGAGGGAACCTAATGTTAAGACACTCTGTTCCCCACTTACTGCCGAATTCTGGAGGCATTGCGTGTTGAGTAGCAGAACTCAACGCCGCGCTTTGCCTCGACACCAGAGCAAAGAAATGGAAAAACAAATTTAAGTAAATATTTCATCTCCTCGAGTGGGGATCAAACCAACAACCAGTCGGTTTTACAGTCACACTTTGTGCCGCTGCACCACAACTGTTATAAAAAATATATAGGTATATATAGCTTTTTCCCTGGTACTTAAGAGTAAGATTTTTTTTTAATTTATGATTATAAGCAAAAACTAGTTTTACCTTAGATTCCTTCTTTCTTTGCGCAAGTAGTTTAGCATAATCAGCCTCAGAGGCCTTGCGTTTGGCGAGGCGCTTCTTCTTGAGGGCCAATCTGTGACGTCTGCGTTGCAACACTACTGGGGTGACCAGCCTTTGGATCCTGGGGGCCTAAGACATATGGAAATTGATTAATTAAAAAAATTGATCAGACTTTAGAAATTTTTTGATACAAATATGCAGTGCCCACAAATGTAAGTTGCTAAACTTTTATAAGTGGGGGAGTGAAATATAATTTAACTCTTTATTTAAAAAAATATATAAATACTATCACAAACCTACAGGTGACCTCTGAAAACTAAATAAAATAAGTTACCATCTTGTGACAAACAATATTTTCAACATTTGTGATAGAGCAAAATCACCCAGAATAAGACATTTGTGTATAATTTTACATAATAAATATATTGTAAAAGAAATGTATAGCTCACTGTAAAAGTAGACAGACATAAATCTGAATCTTCTGCTCGGAGCTAGTTTATATACCCTGATTGAAGTAGTTGGTAGATTAAAAAACTCTACCAACAAAGTAGTTTGTATCGGGGGAGCATCAAAATGATCAGTCAAGAATCATACTTCATAAAAAGTACTAGGACTGTGAAAATTAGCCACATTTATTTATATCATGTATATAAATTTAAAAAATTGCATTTGATTAATATATAAACAAAAAATTATTTTAATAATTATTTAATCAAAAATTTCTAATGAACTTACTTTATATCTGGGTTTAGCATTCTCCTTGCCTTCCTTAGCGGGCAGGAGGCGTTTGACGACGTAACGGCGAACATCATCCTGCTTGGTCAAGTTGAAAAGCTTGCGGATTTTGGACGCACGTTTAGGTCCTAGACGACGAGGGACATTGCCGTCGGTGAGTCCAGGGATTTCCTACAAAATGCAATTACAATTTAGAAAATTAGTTTATCATGCAAATAGCAGGGTAGAGAGATGGGAACCTAGTGTAAAGTATTTCATAATTTTCAAACATTACTAGTTGAGTGGCGGAAATGAATGCACACTAACAACTATTAAAAAAATAAAACAAATAAAGAAATACAAAGAAATATACATGAACAAATCAAGAGGTTGTAAATCTTTAGACAAATATTTAACTTGTTTTTAGGTGGATTACATATTAAATAATTTTAAGCTTTAAATAATATAAAATATTGATTATATTTTCATTCATGTTTGTTTTATGATGTATACCTAATACTTAATTATGTAAATTTTTATTTTAGGACTTTTTGACCATTTTGGTATAGCCACATGGTACATTATTTATTAATAATTTTTCCATTTTATTTTATAATAATTATATCATGTCAACATTAAGTAAATCTAGGCTTATATAAAAATGTGTGGTGCTAATATTGGTTTCTCTGTTTTAACAATAATAAAACAGCATCACCATAGACCAGTTAGTATACCCTGGCGCATATAATTACACAGATTTGGGGATCTGGGAAACAGTAAGAACAGGGATATACTAAAACTAAAAGTACACACCACTTAAATATTTGGTATCAATTTAAATGTTAATTATACGAATTGTTTAATAGTCTTTTCAAATTATTTTTTTTTAATCATGAAGTCTAAGCAGTGTCAGACTGTTACATGACAGTTGTGAGTTCTTATCCAGTCTGAGGAATGAATTATATTACATATAAGGGAAAAGTACTGCTTTGAGTTCTGCCACTCAACATATACATATTAGTCTCGACAATTTGGATAGTGCTTGGGGAACACAAGTAGAAAAAAAGATGTGTATCATTAAAATAGAATTAAAACTATGTTTATTAAACAGGTGTGCAGTAACAAATATAGCATCCATATTAATAATACACATATAAGTTTTAAAGTAGGCAATTACCTGAGCTCCTTTGCGGACAATGACGAGGGCGAGTACAGATAAGTTAGCATCGACAATGCAACCACGCACTGACTTACGCTTCCTCTCACCATCACGACGTGGTCTGTAGCAAGAGTGACCCTTTGACATCAACAGACGGACACGACCTAATAATTTAAAAAAACATTTTAAGATTGTTGTTACACTAATGTTGATCTTTGCTTAAGCTTAAAATATAACCTCAAAATATAAATTTTGGTTGAAAAGAAAGCAAGTATTGAGACATTTCAAAATATAGACAAATTTATAATTTGAAACTCACTGTTAGTCAGAACTCCCTGTTTCATAGGGAAGCCCTGTTTGTCGTTGCCACCAGCTACACGAAGGATATAGCCCTTCCATTCATCACCTAGCTGGTCAGCTTCAACTTCAGCGCCCATGCGCTTCTCATAGAAGATACGGAGCTTATGCTCATCTACAACTTCGAATAACTTCTGACATCCCGTTGCCGGGTAGGAGACGTTCAGCTAAAACAACAAACGAGGTTATACCACACTGTTTCAACACTGCACTATTTATTTATTTTGCAAAACCAATATGAAGAGGTAGCGAAAATTAACATTGTGCACTATTTAGTATTAAATTATATGTTTAACACTTAAAGGCATATTTATGCTGCATGAGATTAACATTAAGCAACACGGTATATTTTATCGTAGTTTATACAAATAATCACGACACATAATATGAAAAACATATAGATATTAATTAGTTTAGGTTGCTAATAGAGTGCTAGTTACTTTATTTTATTTAAAATTCATTAATAAAACTAATAATTAAATACTTCTTGAGAACCTTCATGACTGCAGTTAGCTCCTTCGGACGTCAGCCATGAAAAAGAACCAGAGAGAATACAGAGCGGCGAACCGTCAATCAGTTTTACTGTCACTAGAGTCCAAATGTAGTTAATAAAAGAAAACTCAATAAATGAAATTAAAATATAAACTAAACTAAAACTTAATTAAATATAAATAAATAAAATCATTACGCTGGAACACATTACACATTAATGTATTTCATATAAGTAATATCGAACAAAAGAAAATGTAAATAAAATTTACAATATAAAAATACAGATTAATTTTGTACCGTAAAATTTATAATTGAGTAAAAGTGCTACTTAATACTATTAAAAATACACAATAATTTTAAAACTACTCGTTCTTTTTAATATAATTAATACGCAGTTAAAGCTGTTTTCATACTCAAAATATATATAAAATATAAATCTGTTTTATTTTCAATAGACGTGGGGTCAATGGATAAGCCATATGAGGTGAAAAGAAAAAATAAAAGATTTTAACAATATGTATAGGCAAATAAGGATAAAATTTTTAAAATATTACGATTTGTGAAATATAACAAAATAAAATATAAAATATCTTGAATACTTATTTAATTTATTATAAATTACACTTAATTATGATATAACTGGGGATATACGAAATTAATGTTAAAAAGGCGTATCACTGCCGGCAACAGAATTAATGGTGCTTTAGCTGTATTGATGAGATGGTGAAACGCCAGCACAGCTGCACGTTTGGCTGTAGGCAATGTAATGTTACATTTTGTTACATTACATTTATTAGAGCAAAATATTCTAGCAGAACATAAAATAGGAGACTCTCAGATTGTATTTGAATACTATATTGAGTAATGACAATTGTGACTCATTGTCAAAATTTAGTAATGACGTTTCGTTATCGTCAAATTGTGACATGAATATGACATCCTTATCATGTTACTAAAATGTATATTTTCAATCAGTAACTTTACATTAATTATAAAAATTACTCGTGTACTCCAATTTTAATACAACATATGCTTGAATAAACAATATTTTTTAAATTTAATGTAAAAATATATATAAAATAATTTAGTTAAATCCAAAATTTTACGTTTATTCAATTTTACAATTATAAAATGTATAAAATAATTGAAAGTGATTCGGAGAATTTATTAAAAATGAACAACGAAGAAAACAAAAATCTAGCTCATAGACAGCACGTTAAATACTTTTTGAGATTCCTTAATGTTTTACCAGCTTCACTTTCATCTCACGATACTACCAGGTATAGTGTAATAAATTATATAGTTTATATCATAATAGTATATCCATTTGACGTTTAATATTTAAAAGTGAAAGTCTGTTTTATTAAGATATAGAAAAAATAAATAAAAAAGACCTGATTCTATTTTTAATAACTCTATTAACATATATGCAATGTAGTGTATAAATAAGTAATTAATTTACAAAGCTTATTTTCGACCACCACCCTATTTTCGAGATATTGTTAGTCTAGTCAGAACTCAATCAATTAAAGATTAAAATACTTTATACCCCTAATTTGAAATTGAACCCACAATTGTTATGTTTATAGTCATACACTGCCCAACTGCCTCATAATAGATATGTCAATAATGTGCAGATATCTTTTTTTTCATTATAAGTAATTTGTCTTCTATCTTATTTCAGGGTTACTATAGCATATTTTTCAGTGTCAGGGCTTGATGTTCTTGGTTCAATAACATCAATATCATTAGATTTACAAACAAGAATAATAGAATGGCTATACAGACTTCAAGTTCACCCAAAAAAAGAGAGTAAGTTATGTCAATCTTATTATGAGATTTCGAATGTGCCAATTCAGCACACATTTCACATTGTAATGAGAACATAAAAAGGAGGTTGTGAAGTAAAAATAGTATTATGTTATATTTTAAAAAGAGATCCAGTTAAATACAGCCTTCACCTAAAACAAAACATTCAATATTTACAATATTATGTACATAACACAGTAGGTCAGAAATAAATAATATTATGCAAATTTAGTTCAGCTTAGTTTATATATTCACAAAAAAATTACACAATGGACCAAATAAAAACCATATTTTTTTTATGAATTAGCTTATGTTTTGATAGTGTTCAAAGATATTTCAGAAATATTGAATTGCAAAACTTAACACCACACTTTGTCTACCCGAGTGGAAAAATGAAAATAACTTATTTCCCTGAATTGAACTCATCCATACCCTTCATAGTAACAGTGGAACCTGACACCCTAAAATGATAATTGAGACTGACTCAATTATTATTTTTTATAAATTTTTAAGGTGGCAGGTGCCATATATATAATGTAAAGTTACAGTTACACATACTCAATAGTATACTTATTAGCATGCTTGAAATGAGTGTGCTACTCAAATTGACATATTTGGTTTTATTTAGCATGCTTTTTAAGAATGCTCAGATATAAGCATACTCAAAATAAATACTGGAACACACATGCTCTTTAAGTGTGGGCTGGAAATTGCAATACTCAATATTCTATCCAATTCTCTGACAGAGTTGCAGTGCAGATAGTGAAACATGGAAACCATCCCCTCTCTGGCCTCTTTACAGAATTAAATAAAATCATCTGTTTGATTGCAATACAATATATACCAGAAATTTTATCAAGAAATTAAATAGGAACAAAAAAAAGGCACTCTTTGTTCCAATATAAAATAACAAATTTTAGAGTTTTTTCATCAGCTTCAGAGGGATTTTTTGCAGAGATTTTGCATACCTTCGAGAAGCTTTCGATTTTAGAGCAAGCTTGAAATAAGCACGCTTGTTATTAGCAATAGTTTGACGCACATGCTACTATGAGTAATTGCTTAATTATAGCATGATTTTGTGCTAGTAGCTTAAAGGGAATTGGATAAAAAAATCTTAAAGTATATTTTTTATAAATTTGCAAAATAAGCGGCTAATAGTGACAGTCTTGAAATATTCTTCTTTTATTTTAAACCAAATAAAATTTTGCTATGATTAAAATTTTAATTACTTGATTTTTGTTATTTATATAACGTAAGAATTTTATAAAAAAAATTTTTGGGGGCCATCCGTAAATTACGTCACACTAATTTCATAATTTCGTGAGACCCCCCTACCTAGTGAAGTTTTGAAATTTTACATTTAAAAATTATCAAATTATAACGGCAGTTTCGTAATTAAAGTTTAAAATGTGATATCTAAAACTTTGTCACACTTCGTCGACCTTCGTCTTCCCGTCAACGTGTGACACAATAAGCGTTGCCAGATTTAGTTGTGCTAAAAAAAAGAATTTTTAAACATTTTAAGAAAAAAAACCAGGATTCTTTCGCCAAAAGCGAGACTAAAAAATATAAATAATCAGTAGTTTTTATTACATACACATTTAATGTGTGTTACATGTCAATATAAAATGTTTCTTTTTTAAAATGGAAAATCACCTTTATTTATAAATAATTGGCTTACTAATTATTTAATGCAGCTATTTATATCTCTATATCTTTGAAAGTATTAGTAAGATACTTAAAAAATATAATTAAAAATGCTTTGAATAACAAACAGTGTGTGGAATAACCTACGGAAAAAGATTTTTGCCTATCCCGTTTAGGACATTTGATTTTGGGTTAACATTTAAAATTAAAAATTGAATCAGCTTCACGCTGTATCCCGCACACAGCAGGGTAGGCAGAGGGAACCTAGTGTTAAAACTCTCCGTTCCCCACTTTCCGCGAAGTTCTGGAGGCATGGCGAGTTGAGTGGCGGAACACAACGCCGCGCTTTGCCTCGACAATAGAGCGAAGAAATGAAAATATAAATGTAAATAAATATTTCATTTCCTCCAGTGGGGATTGAACCCACAACCAGTTGGTTTTACAGTCACATTTTGTGCCCCTGCGCCACGACTGGCCTCGTTAAATGGCACACTCATTTCAAGCATGGTTAAAATTTGACCTGCAAAATTGGGGACGCTTTGCAAATAGTGAAAATTATAAATGTCGTGTAATAATAATTGTAGGTTTAATGTTTATTTATGGTAGAAGATGTAAATAAAAGATTATATTTATTACTTCAAACATACATGATATTTACATTTGATAAAAATATTTAAATTTTCCTTATTTAAATAAAGTCAGTCGTGGCAGTAATGAGTAATCAAGAGCTTATTAATATAAATATATAATATGTTACTTAAATACTTAAAGTGAAGGTCTAATTTTATTAATTAAAGAATTAAAAAACAATAAAATTAAAACTGGCTGTGGCTTCCTATTTAAATAAATGTGTACGTGAATAACATGTGCGCTACTGTTTCTTATCTGTTGTTTGTATTGTTCAAGAAAATACTATATCGTCATAAAATTTTTTGAAATTCGATTTATTTATCAAATATTTTTTTGTGGGAAAAGTTACACTTAGAGTTTAATTCTTTTTTGTTTTCTTGTTTCTTTACAGACCACACATTTTAATAAATCATTACTTACGTTATTTCTTGCAATAACAGAAAATAAATAAATAAAAATAAATTAAATATGTAAATAATCTATTGAAAGGTAAATCGGTATCAGTAATCGGTAGAAAATAAAGTAAAAAATCCGAGCGCCCAAGTCTATGTTTAATAGAAGAGAACGAAAACAATACGAATGTTACAAAAAAATTTCATTGCCATGTTCATCGTCATTCTTTAGTAAATTGAATTACTAACTTGTTTGTCTGTCATTGAATAAACTTTATTTTTATATACAATTTTATGAACAAGAGGCAGTGGCACAGTCTGGCTGTAAACTCGACGGTTGTGGACTCTATTCCAACTAGAGGTTAAGATTTACTTTCATTTCTGGTAAAAACTAAAGTGCGGCTTTGAGTTTCAACTCTCCACACTCAATGTCTTGAAAGTTGGGCGGAAAGTGGGGAACGAAGTGTCTTGACACTGGGATTCTGTTTTTTTTGTAGCATAGTTTTTTATTTATTATATTTATAACATTAAAAACCAAAAAGTAAAGCTATACATACATATACATTTTATTAGACCTATTTACTTATTTTAATATAATTACATTACTTTACATTAATATATAAAAAGTTTTATAGAAATGTTGAGACTAATCAAAGAGAAATGTTGTAAATAGGAAATTACTATCAATGTACTAAACGATATATGACTAATGTCATAACAGTTTCGTTTGGAGATCAAGTCAATAGAAGTCAATGAGAATTGAGAATACAATGAATACATACCTATACATTATATTACTGCCAGTTGTATTACAGAAAAAAAGTTTAAAGCTGTATCTCGCATATAACAGGGCAGGCAGAGGGAACCTGGGAACCTGGTGTTAGGATATTCCGTTCCCATTAAAAAACTTCTGTCCCCTACTTTCCGCCAAATTCTGGAGGCATTGCGTGTTGAAGAGCAAAACTCCACGCCGCTCTTTGCCTTGTTACATAAACCTATCAAAGGGACACCGCCGCATACGGCTCATTCCGAAATCAAGGCGTAATTATTGGCGGCAAATTCAAAGTTGTTTAGCCTTTAGTAGTATTTTTATAGTAGTATGCGTAACTGCGTCACACGAAATATAATATTAATAAAAAAAATAATTCTACGTCTAAACTGTTGAGGTATCTTGATTAATCTCTTTAGGTCTCATACCTACCTACCTTTAAAATATTTTACCCTATATGCTGTTCCCGTAAAAGGAGTGCTGACGCTTCCATCCTGTATAATACTCCTGTATAATTGAATTACTTTCGTGTTCTAATATGTTATGTGAACATTTCTAAAACTTTACTATAATATTATCGTAATTCTTACAAGGATTTTTTATTATTGTGCAAAATAATATGACCTACATATATGTATATAACAAAATTTAGCTTATACCACCACTACCGAGGATCGGTTCTGTAGTTACTGCGTTTATGTTTCTTCTTAGAGCGCTTTGCAATATGCTGTCAAATATTTTTTAAACATATGATTAAATAACTGGCCTACAAGGATGTGCTGATAAGTATTCATTTATATTGGGAATATGATCACTTTTCTGTGAACTCTTGTTATAAAGTAATTATTTGAACAAAACACATTTGTTTTAACATTACTATTATAATCATATGGTATCTTGTGAAATTTTTGTTTATATTTGTGAAAATGTTTAATACTTGTATGTATTCGGACGGTTTCCAAGAGGCGCGGTCTCAAATCTCGCGTCGTTAAATTTTTTGTACGTTTTCTAATTAAGTAATGTTTAATAAGGATTTTTTTTAAATATTACTTATCATTATTACATGCACCGTAGCAAAGTAAGCATTTTTTTAGGCGATTTGTTATTCTTTTAGCTTAACTAATTAACATTCTTAAAGCTAATAAAATAATTTCTCAAGTTAATAAAGGCTATGCTATTATTTTATATCTATTGAAGAGCGCTCTTATCCACCCTATCCTAAAGGCAGGCGATGGTTCCCTTCCGATCCAATGAATTACAGGCCAATCGCTTTTACCTCCGTGCTGTCTAAAGCGACGGAGAGCATAAAAAAAGATAAAAATAAATAAAGAGCTAGCTCCTTTTTGTTTATCTAGAGGATCACCATGGTTGATTAATGATCGTCAATGTGGCTTTCGTCATGGTTGCTCCACCGGTGATTCTCTGGTTAACGTAATCCACCGTTGGATTGCGGCTTTTGAAAGCAAGGGAGATGGCCTGGCAGTTAGTCTAGTTATAGTGAAGGCCTTCGATCGAGTGTGCCACAAAATGTAATAATAACTTGTAAAATTGCGAGCTTATGGACTAATCGAGAAATTATGGTTATGTTTCTCACTAAACGCAGCATCAAGGTCACTGTCGACGGTTTCCACTCTGAATACATCATGAGTGCTGTCCCATACGCTGTTTCTTCTGCATATCAATCAATTATTCATGTCAATCAATCTTCGTGGCACTCCACTACTGTGCGGTTTCGTAGGAACTTCCTTCCACGCGCCACGGAACTGTGGAATGGCCTACCCGCGGCAGTATTTCCAGGTCGATATGACATGGGTACCTTCAAAAAGCGCGTCTATCTCCACCTTAAAGGCCGGCAACGCACCTGTAGCTCCTCTGCTGTTGCACGGGCCGTGGGTGGCGGTAATCACTTACCATCAGGTGACCCGAACGCTCGTTTGCCTTGTCCTTTTCCATAAAAAAAAAATCAATGATATGTTAAAGGATTCTAGCATACACTTCTATTATGACGATGAGAGCACGCTATATACTCCGACTGTGCCAGTATTTTTGGGGAATACGTCTGCCAGTGTCAAAATATTTATTTCGGTACTGATAGATCATGTCTTCCGTTGAGGCATCTCTCGGGAATATTTAGTTGTTGGCTAAAGGAACGTGGTTCAATTCAACCCCTGAAGACATGCTTGCACGTTAACCACTAAGAAAACCTCTTTTGACGTGTCACCAGGCGTCGAGAATACTTCTCTTAAAGCCCCGACAAGTATGAGCATATTAAGCCTTAACATTTCAAATGACTCGTCAAGGCCAAGGTGAACTCAAAAAATATCTGCAGAGCGAGACAGTATTTTATGTCAAAATATTGATGGGAACTGTATAGGGCCCAGGTGTGGCCTTATAAAGAGTACCGTTCTCATCTGGGGGCTGAAAAAAGGAAACTTTCCAATAAACTCGTGTGTAAATCTTTTACTCTTTTTCAATTCTTACAAAGTCTCTCTGGCTGTTCTAATCATATTTTCATCGGATGTGTCATCAAAATTATTCACACAGGCACAAATTCAAATTCAAATTTAAAATATTCTTTATTCAAATAAACTCTTATAAGCACTTTTGAATCGTCGAATGAACATATAAACAAAAAAAAAGCTACCACCGGTTCGGAAGGCAGTTCTGCTGAGAAGAGCCGGCAAGAAACTCAACAGTTGCTCTTTTCAAAGTCAATGGTATTATTACATTATCTGGCAGCTATCCTGCATCACATTCAATAGACATTAATTAATTCCATATATTTTATGTTATTGCACAGTGTCTTTTTGTATTCCATTTATCGGAATGAGCTCGTTTCAACTGCGTAGAGACGAAGGTCTTGCAATTGAATACTGCAACTGAGAAAAGAAAAAAAAAAGTCTTGACTTTAATCACATTTATTTGTGTGTGATAACGCTTGTGAATGTGTAATCACATATTTGGATATGTCATCACATGCGCCTGCATGCATCTGAGATTACGTAAGTGGATGTTTAATCCCATGGATGTGTAATCTTAAGTGTGGATATCTAAAGTGTTGATATCCAGCGTTGCCAGATTTTATGTCGGTGAAGCGGGATTTTTAAACATTTTAGGTAAAAAAGTTCGCCAAAGACTGTGACAAAGAATTAAAATAATGAGAATTTGATTTATCAATTAATTTCAGTTTTAACTTAAGTTTTAATTAAAGCCTTCAGTGGTATTAGATATCAAAATGAAATATTTTTAGTAGAAAAACGACACGATAAACGATATTTACGTAACGAAAATGAAATGGAATTTTTAGTTAGTAATTAAAAACTTAAAGTAATAAAAAATCCACTTTCTAATAGAAAGTGGAATAATCCATGGAGCTGTAAATCTGGACCTTTTGCTGAAATCTGGACGTCTGGTAACGCTGATGTGATCACACATTGAATGTGATTGATTGTTTCTATGCTTATATTGATTTTGAACCTAAACATTTTATTATTATGACCTGATAAAGGCTTTAAAGAACATTTCACAAAAAAATGGATTTAACTCCACTTACATTAAGGTTATTTTATACCGACCGTCATCCGAGTTCCAAATTTTAAAAATATTGTAAAATACAGTAGGTACTCAGAAAGATCTATATTATTAATGATCTATGCTTATTAATTATTTGTTTCAGATGGAGACATGTCTGCTTGTGGTTTCCAAGGGTCCTCGACAGTAAATATCGAATTAGACGTAGAAAACAGCCACTACAGATGTGGCCATTTAGCTATGACGTATACTGGGTTGTGTATTTTGCTTGCTTTAGGTGACGATTTGTCGAGGGTGAATAGAAGAGCTTTAATCGAAGGTATAGCAGTAAATGTAATTAAAATTATATAAATGTTTTCCTATAAGTTTATAACTTCTCCTATCCTATAAATGATTTCTAGCTTAAAATATTTTATTCTTCCAACAATCTCGGTGTTAAATTCCACCATTTAATACGCGATGTCTAGAAATTTTGTGCAAAAAGTGATTAAAGGAAGTAGAAGGTCTTAAAATATTAGGTTTTTTTTATTTTGGCTTTATTTTAAAGCTCTAATTTAGTCCAGATTTAGCAACTTACAGAACTTTTATACATATATGTGATTGAGAAACATTTTTTTTTCTAAAACAAATGCTATAGTTACCAGCCTTAATTTGAATTGCGTGAATAATAACTATAAAATCAGTTTTGTAATTATAAATATAATACGCGAAAAATGATTTAATAATGCTCTAATAGCAATAAAAAAAATATTTGAATTTATTAAATCGAACGATATATGTGGAAGATGTGTCGAATATACCCAATCGAAGAACGTTACATCTAGAAGAGGAGGTTATATAAATATACAGCAAAAAAATGTTATACACCATTGATTTAATAGGATAAAACTTTCAATTTATTTATATTTTTAGTGATATAACAATATGATGACAATAATAATTTATTATTTTTATTTATTGTTATAAGACATTACTAAACTAAGACAATGGTCATGCAATTGTTATTATTATTATTATTATTATATATAGGTAGCTGAGAAAATTATTTTGTGCTCTTTGCAGTAAGTTAAACAACACTTACTCATTTATGCTTATCTAAATTCTAAATTCAATGTCAGGTGTTACTAAGTAAATAGTAATAATTCTGTTAAAAGTAAATAATTCTGTTAAATATTTTTAGTGTAGTTTTCAAATTTTTATACGTTTTCTTAATAAGTATTTTTCTTTCCTAAGTGTGGAATAACACTTTAAAAATGTTTAAAAAATATTTAATAAATAGCATTCTCTCTTGCCAGACGATAATTCCTAATAATTATCTTTGGGTAGCGGAAATTTGTAAAAATCTCCCTACAGAGATACTAACAACATAAATAAGTTGTAACAAACGTATAAAAATTTCGACGTAGCTTGATGAGAACGTATGGCTTAGTGGTCAGAGCGCCTGGTCGGTTTCTAGAAGACGCGGGTTCGAGTCCCGCTACGTTCAAATTTTTATACGTTTTCTAAATAAGTATAATTCTGTTAAAGCCTGAAATCTAAATATCATTTACCCATTTTATTTTTAATACTTAAAATATAATATTTTTGAATATCGATATCCAACACGCACGTAAATGTGGAAAGCATCTTATATATAACTGTGCGAGGAGAGTGGTCAAGTCAACGCCGCGCTTTTTGCCTTGGGATCAGAGCAAAGAAATGAAAATTTCAATAATAATACATTATCCCGAGGGAGATTCCAACCCAGAACCGTTATAGTCACCAGCTTTTGCACCATAATGACCTAAACACTAGATACTAGATATTTTACTTTAGAACATTTTTAGGTATAAAAGCGTTACAAACGGAAGAGGGTAACTTCTCGGCGACGCTGTCCGGATGTGAGTCGGATATGCGTTTCGTTTACTGCGCGGCCTGCATTAGTTATATATTGAACGATTGGTCCGGATTCAATATTAAAAGGGCGACCGATTATATTATAAAGTCTATTGTAAGTATATTGGTTTCTTTATTTAAATTGGTATATATTTATAAATAATAATATTTAGAAATGTGTTGTGGGTTCGATCCCCACTCTAGGAGATGAAATATTTACTTAAATTTATATTTCCATTTTTCGCTCTGGTGTCGAGGACAAGCGCGGCGTTGAGTTCTGTCACTCAACACGCAATGCCTCCAGAATTCGGCAGAAAGTGGGGAACGGAGTGTCTTAACATTACGTTCCCTCTGCCTACCCTGCAGTGTGCGGGATACAGCGTGAAGCTGATTTTTTTAAATAATATTTGTACAGTGTGTGTCGTTGTTGAGATATTTATACAATTTATTCTCACTTTGAAAATATTTATGTTTTGCAATTAATATTAAAAATTTTCCGTTTCGGTTAAATAAACTATTCATTTATTAAATGTTGGTATTTAAGGGTATAAAATATATAAATCATTTAGCAACTATTTAAACTTAATAATATGTAAATTTGTAATAAAAATTAACACAAATTCTGAGATTTACTTTGAAACGCATTGCCTTTTTTTACTTTTCAGGGCTACGACTACGGCATCGCTCAATGTCCTGAATTAGAATCCCACGGAGGTACAACATACTGTGCGCTAGCAACCCTGAGTTTAACAAATCAATTGGACCAACTTTCTGAAGAACAAATAGAAGGGTTAAAAAGATGGCTGCTTTTCAGACAAATAGACGGTTTCCAAGGACGGCCTAACAAACCAGTAGACACCTGTTACAGCTTCTGGGTCGGGGCTTCCCTAAAAATATTAGATGCTCTACATTTATCTAATTATCTGAACAATAAGAGTTACGTCTACGAAACCCAGGATTGCGTTGTGGGTGGTTTTTCAAAATGGCCGGACACCTGCACTGATCCTATGCACACCTATCTAGGTCTAGCAGGTCTTAGTCTAATCGGTGAAAATGGTTTATTGGAAATCGTACCAACTCTGAACATAACGAAACGGGCACACGATCATTTGAAAAGCTTACACGAAAAATGGGCGAGCGAATCGTAGTTTTTTGTAATTAATAATCTGTACAAATGTTGCCATTGTAAAATAGACTGATGGCGTCGTTGGCCTTCGAAATTTCTTTTTTTTAAACTAAGTTATTGGAAATAATTAATATAATTCTTATTATATATTTTAAATTGCTGTGTCGCTCGATTTATTTTTGAAGCGCCTTACGTATGTACTTGTGTAGTGTTAGTATTAACAATTTTATGAACGATCGGGTGCTAATTGTTAAAGCGTTTAAGTTTGAAACAACGATTTCAGCATACAGTATAATATACAGTATATATATATAAAAAAATAAACATATGGTGCCATGTTAACTATGTAAATCGTTGCAAATGTTAGTTTGTACGTTTAAATTATTTATATATGAAGCACAAAGTTTTCTCAAAGTAATAATAATACGGAAAATCGTTGGTCGATTAAAAAGTGACATTAATAAAAAAGAACAAATAGTGGCATAGGCATTTAATTAAAATTTATTAATTTTTTTTTCGTCTAATGTTCATGTTTAAATATTATAAATAATTTTAAAGGTATTCATTGAGGTCAGTCGTGGCGCAGTGGCACGAGGTGTGACTGTAAAACCGACTGGTTGTGGGTTCGATCCCCACTCGAGGAGATGAAATATTTACTTAAATTTATATTTCCATTTCGAGGTTAAGCGCGGCGTTGAAGTCTGCTACTCAACACGCAATCCCTCCAGAATTCGGGAAATGGGGAATGGAGTGTCGTTAACACTAGGTTCCCTCTGCCTATCCTGCTGTGTGTGGGATACAGCGTGATTTGATTTGATTTTTTTTTAATTTTTTCATGTAAATTTTCTGACGATAGCAAAAGAGATTTTTATTTCTTTTTAAATGGATAAATATTACGTCTATGTCTAAAAATATAATGTAATGTAAAAATCATTCAGAGACAATATTGAAAGTGGACTTTTCTGTAATCTATACTTATAATAAATCTGTAGAAAAGTCGTTTCTGTACATTGAAAATATTTAAAAAAAAATTGCTAGGGTGTTAAAGGATAATTAACAGAATCCATTTCCAACATTTTTGGAATTTTTGTCTGTTTGTCTGTTTATCTGTTTGTCTGTTTGTCTGTTTATGTGAACACGTATCACGTAAAAAGTATACAATAAATTTAAGCAACTTTTATACATAA
This sequence comes from Heliconius hermathena, assembly GCA_013403705.1. Lineage (NCBI taxonomy): Eukaryota > Metazoa > Arthropoda > Insecta > Lepidoptera > Nymphalidae > Heliconius > Heliconius hermathena. The sequence goes on from JAAIXJ010001742.1 coordinate 414,759, forward strand.
AAATTGCTTAAATTTATTGTGTACTTTTTACGTGATACGTGTTCACATAAACAGACAAACAGACAAACAGATAAACAGACAAACAGACAAA